>BSBK01005761.1:602500-1042500 GCA_027943335.1 Chamaecyparis obtusa
ATAGTGCGATGGAAGTTGAAGTACAATGACATATAGAGGAAGAGAAAACATAGGATAAACATGAAGAGAAGATACCAAAGAAGGAAATACAACAAGAAGAAAGGAAGGTGGAAGAGACTGAAGAAGAAAAGGTAGTTGAGGTCAGAATGGAACAAAAGCTAGAACCTAACACCTCTTCTACTCTATTGTTGGCAAGTATGGCCAAATTGGTGAGTGCTAATGTAGAGAGCATGGATGAGGATGAGTTCATGAGGCTATCCTTCATCATCTTCGCTAAGGCTAAGGAAAGGTCAGTGCAGAAAGGGGACAAAAGAGTAAAAGTAATGACTAGGGCTGTAGAGACAGTAAACAAGTTACTTCCTACACCGATTGATTTTCAAGGTAAGAATGAAGCAGAAAACCTAGGCATGGCATTGGATAGCTTTGACAATCACTTTGAGTCATTGCTAAAGACTGCAGAGGATAAGGTAGGGAAGAGATTCTTGGAGAAGAAATTGAGAGAAGTCTGTTAGTCCATCTCATGGGACTTAGACATTCTCAAAGCTACTACTCTTAAGGCTAAGAACTGTGTAGCACAAGCTAGAAAGATTTACAATTACTGCATAAGTCCTTGCAGACATGTAAAGAATATTGAAGACATAATAGCCAAGGATAGGGCTACTCTTGACACTCTGATGGACAGTTGTGAATCATCTTCACTAACTGTGATTGAAATGGATAAACAAACATCCAAGCTGTTGGATAAAGTTAGTGCACTGGAAATAGAGAAAGGGAGAGTGGTAGACAAATTTGGATTGTTGAAGAGCCTAATAAACCCTAAGCTTTCAATGCTTGAGACACATCTATTAGAGATGGAAAAGGTAGAAGGATCAATATCTAAAGCTATACCTATTGAGATTAAGGCAACAAAGACAACGTCATATGCACTGAATGGACTTATCCAAGTCAGTGAGCTATTGATCAAATCATGGGCTGAAGAAGTGAAGACATTGGAAAACTCTTTCCAAGATATTTTAAATTTGGTGAGTAAGCACTAAGTCTTTTTGTGCTTAGAAAGTTTTTGAAATTTTGTAAGTACCTTTGGCATTGATGTCAAAGGGAGAGGAAGAGAAGAGAAAAATGAAGAGAGAAAGAGTAGAGAAGAGAGGAAGAGAAGAGTAAATAAGAAGAAAATAAAAGAATAAAAAAAAAGAGAAAAAGAGAAAGAGAACAAAAAAAAGAGTTATGTATATAGTAGAAGGAAGTTAGTACTCTTGACACTTAGTCATTTTTCACTAAGTGTTGCCATCAATGCCAAAGGGAGAGATTGTTAGCAAGTGATGTTTTGGAGAACTAGGGATCACTTGAGGGTTGTCATTTATGGAAACACTTATGTTTGAGTGATCGCATGCAAAGAATTTTGGTGCTGGAGTCACAGTCATGAAAAGACTAAGTACAAAATCAGTATAATAGTGCACTGTGGTACAATTGTGGTTAGCAATGACAATGTATGATGTATTATGGCTTGAAAAGTTAGTAGAAGGTATTTTGGGATATGTATATGCTTTAGTTAAGGCCGCATGTGTTTTGGTGATTAGATTAGCAAGATAAAGTGATCTGAAGGTATGCAAAGCTAGAGAATCAGTGTAATAGGGCACATGAACAATTGTGATGATTGAAAGAAGAATATTGGACATGGTAATGTGCTAGGTTAGATGGATAAAGTATATTGCTAACACTTTGGTAATATAAGATCGCTGACTCTATGTTGATCATGTACATAATTTATTATTATGTTTTATATGGTATTTGTGAAGCCGACTAGATGACAGATTTTGTACAAGTATATAATGTTTTGTGGAAGTGGCAAGTATGAATGTAGTGAATGTAATGATGATGTGATGATGCAAATCTGAGAGAAGAGAGAAGATGTGAGATGAGTATTTGGTAGAGCTACAACTAGAACTATCTAAGCAAAGGAAGTGCTTGTATTGTTTATTTTTGGAGAACTCTTTGAAACAGTATTTTGATTGTAAGAGCTGTATGCTCACCACCTTTAACCAGGTGTTTGCATCCCCTAATAGGGTTTCATATTCCTCTAGCAAGGAAATGTACTATGTAATAATAAGCTTCTAATAGGGATAGATCTCCTAACATGGATATAATATTTTAGTGCATAGTTGTGGGTACCATCCCTACCGGGGTTTTTTCTTGGCCAGGGTTTCCTCAAAAATAAATCATGGTGTCATGAGTTAAGTGTTGTGCATTTATGTTATTTTCATTTCAATATTGTTATGGTTTATTTTTAGTTGGTTGAAGTTTAAATTAAAGTGTAGTAATATTGATTCACCCCCCCTCTCAGTATTACCTAATCCTAACAAAGACAATTGAGGCTGGAACAGGGAAAAGAAAGGAGAAAGGTAAAGATGATAAATATGTCCCTCTTGTGCAATTTTCTAGTGATAGTACTTTTGATAGTGCTGATGAGGAAGATATCATTGTTATCTTTGAGGTAGATCTATAGGTTGGTGTCCCACATATCCCAATTGCACCTCTCCTAGACTTCACTTCTTTGGAGATACAAGGCCGAGTCCATAGGGACTTAAGGAGGGAGGCTTGTGCATAGTTTCTTAATGATGAACGGTTTGTAAGACCCAAGCTTTCCAATAGTTTATGTGGTAGAGAAATATTGAGGAGTATCATAGGAGGTTAGAAGAGAGAAAAACCAAATGGCTTAATGTGTTAGAATAGGAAATTATAAATGAGGTATAGATGGAGTTGCATCAAGAATTCCATGCATTGAGACTAGAGGAGGGAATACAAATTGTACATGAGGCTGGTGTATTAATTTTTCTAGAATGGAATATTTCTAATGTCGTGGCTTTTGATGCTGTAAGAAAGAACATGATTTTTCATGGCACAGAGGTAGAGTAGGTTGAGATGGCTTTGAAAGGGGCCTATTATAGTAAATATTATGCCACTTTGGCTATTGGGTCCCTCAAACCTACAGAAAAAGGATGGACGCATCTGATATTAACAAATGATTGAAGGGTAGTGTAATTCTATAAAGGGTTGCATATATAGTTGGTGTTTAGGTAGCAAAGGAGAAATTGGAATCTTCTAAGCTTATCCTTGATGTAGCTCAAAAGGAAGAGAAGGAAAAGGAGGAAATCACAATGAGAAATCAACACCTCCTTTGAGAATATGATATAAAATCAAAGAGATGTGTGGAGTTGGAAATAAGGAATGCATTATTGGAACAATGGATCAGGAACTTAGAAAAAATTATGTAGTCAAATGCCCCAATGCCATCCACATCAACAAGGATAGGACTGCCAGCTATCAAAGAATATATGATAGATAGGTCTACTTTCCCACCTCATTTTGCATGGGACATCCCCAAAGAAACAAAGTGCTTAGTTAAGGGTACCATAGATCAACTTTACCAAATAATTGATGAGCTGGAAAGATCTTCAGCTAAGGACCAAGAAGATTTTGAGAGAAAGAAGAAAGACATGGTAAAAATAGTTTTGTACCATTTGAATGAGAAGGTTGATGAAAAGCTAGTTGGCATTCATGCTGGCTACACCTTTCTTTTTGAGGAAATTCAAAATTTTGATAAGGATAAGGAAGTGACAAGGCCACTATATGATAGATGGATCTAGAGGATAGAGAAAATGATGATGGTTAGTTTGGGATCTAAGTATCCCTGTGAGAGGCCATTGAAAATATAGTGCACTTTTGATTTTGTGAAAACTTTGAGGGAGTTTCAGATGATGCTTGATAATATTGAAGGTAGGATCAAGGAGCTACAAATAAATTTTTATGAGACGAAGAAGAGTCTCATGCCTTCTATTTTGGATGAGGGTGGAAAGGTAAAAACATTGTAGACATGGAAAGATGAGGCTAAGACAAACTTAGAGGTTGTGGTGGAAGAAATCTACAATGACTTGGACAAAGGAATGTTGGAAGAATGTATGGAAAAATTCATTACCATTGGACTCTTCTTTGACAAATTTGAGAAGGAAGTGAATCAATGTGTCATCAGGTACATTCCATTCAGAAGAAAGTCTAATGAGGCAATGAATTTTGATTGGCCTACAAAGGAAGATTACAATGAATGGGTGTAGATATATGTGGAGGAGTACAAATATTGTGCCATAAAGACAATTCTACCAGCATTACATCATTTTGAAATGTTATTGTAGCACCTGAAGTCACTGTCAAACAAACATGGGCTTGATCAACAAGTCTACATCAAGAGGGACGTGTTTGAGGTTATGAAAATATTATTTCTTTATTGTAGCTGCTATCTCTGTACCTTCAAGATTTTTTCTACTCGAGGTTGTAAAATTTTGACAAGTGTCATCTCTGGCATGTAGCTTGTTGCTACCCTTGTTCCTATAAAAGGGTAATCAAGGCCATGAGAAAGGCTCTGATTTCTGATTATTGATACAAAGTGTTTAGTCTGTCGGTCCATAATTTTTGTGTCTTGATGTATATGCATTGAAAATAATAGAGAAAATGTGAAAAGTAAGAATCAATGTATTTTATTACAAGTTTAGTGTCTTTTGAACATTGTTGGATATTGTATCACAAGTATAGCTAAAGTTAATGAAATCTTAGAAGCATTTTCTGATTTATTTTCTCTCTTGTTACAAATATTATGGGTTTTTGGTGTGATTGGATCAAAGATCCTGTTATCTCATTGCATTGTTATGATGTATGTGGTGGATTCATGATTTAAATCAAAGAATTAATTAAAATTCTTGAATGTTAACTTCAAATCCATAGGGTATTGTATTAGGACTGTGATAAGAAGGATTGATAAAAAAATTACAGATTAGAAATTTGTAATGAAAATGTGTTGTGAATCATATAGCTATACTCCTCAAACTTGTGGTAGGATGTCTTGTGTTTATTTGAACCACTTCCCAATGAACAAGGCACTATTCTAAGCTAGGGTACATTTAGCTACATTTTCTTCACATAAATTTTGAAAATAAATCACATAATATCCTTAATTTATGTTTTGATTATCCAAACAAGTTGATGAGTTAATCTCATACTCCATGTAATTTGATGTTCAATGGGTGATTGACTGTTACCTAGAGTCTCCATGTTATGTTGAGGCTTACATGAGATATCTACTTTTGTGGTCCTTTAAATACAAACTGTTGCTGGAAGTATAGAGAAAGATCACATGTACACACACCTTGGTTTTGCAGATTTAAAAGTGTAGACAGGATTTATAGAGTGCCTTGTTAGTTGGTCCAAGTCCATCTATTAGAATAAATGAGAGGGAGGTGAATCAGTTATCCATAGTCCCAAATCAAAATGTATAATCCAAAAAAATTTACTTAAACTTTTGCAGCTCAGTAACATAAAATACTTTAGTATCTGTGCTTTTATCGATTACTAGTCAATATCATATAATGATTACCGACCAAATCTAACATGTAATATGTAAATTATGATAACAAACAATCACCACAATGAACACATAACATAAAAGATTTAACGTGAAAACCCTATGAAGGGAAAAACCACCTGGGACCAGCAACCCAAAAATGTTCACTCTTCTGAAGTGAGGTCGGTGAGACCCAACCCTGTTAAAAGTTACAAACACACTGTTAGGTGTGACCTTGTTAGAGGATTTTAGACCAACCGTTATCATCCAACCAACATTCACTATGGGGTTGATAGGATAACAATGCTCATTCTATGAATGAAACATATAAGACTTTAAAGTCCACTCTGTTAAGAGATTTATCTATTTACAATGGTTAAAATGTAACATCAGTTTGATCTGATTACAATACAACTTTAATTGCAGATGTTTAGATCTATATTTCACTCAATCAAATCCTCTTATCAGTATTACAATTCTGTATCAACAATAATCAATAAATTACTGTTGCTCGGTAATAGCTTTCTGATGCTCGGTAAACTTTGCAGTTCAGTTCTCCTTAACCAGTTTGATCAAGCATACATGAAGCTTGTTCATGTGATAATTCTACAATCCTTCTTCTTCTGGCAGTCACTTCATAAAGAAACTCTGATCTCTTAAATAGACAAGTAAACCATTTTCTTTTCCTTCACTAGATTTTGCCGCTTATTCTCCTTTGTCCATTTTGCTGCTTAAACCTTCCTCGGCAGTTGTGCCAGTAACACATTTTGATTTCATCCTTTAGATCATCCTTGAATTATGCTAGCCGTTGATCTTCGTAACAAACATTATCTCCATCATTGATTTCATTGTACTTTCTAGCTCATCAATCCTTAATGGCTAAACTAATCATTTAGTTCCTTTTCTCCTACTCAGTTAAAAAATAAATGTGTCGGTGAACACAAGCTCAGTTTATACTGTGCTTGGTATACACTACGCTACTCGGTGTATACTGTGATGCTTCATCAACTGACCACACTACCTTGTGTCTTTCAGTTCTTTTCCTCATCATAGATGAATGAAACATAATAAAGTCAATAACATAAGGTCATAGACTCATCAACAAGTTACCCAATGTATTCCTTATCCTCATCTGTCATATACATCTTCCTCATGTAGATATTTCTATTCTTCATCTCTCTTACTCTTTTTCTACAAATGTTTAGGTATAGTAACTTTCAAAATAAGTGCTGTCAAACTAGTTGACATCAATGACAACATATTATTGATTTAATCATATCACATATCTAATTAGCAACTCAGTGATCTCTAATCACAAATCTTCAATTAGGTTCTAAATCAGTTGTAGTTCATCAATCTCTCCCTTTGGCATTGATGGCAACTCAAGTAATATGAAATATACCAGACACATACCAAACATGTATTCTACAACTCTGTGAACAAATGCTATACAAGCTCTCCCTAGCTTAATATGTTTAATCACTACGTTACTCATCAACATTATCAATGGAGCTTTGACATTCTGCAGATATGATCTTTTCAGCTCTCAGATTCCTTCTTTTGTTCTTAGTAAGTGATCTTCAGTGCTCTCCCTTTCCTTCAATTTGTCTCTCCCTTAGATAGATGTTTCAGTGTTCTCATCGGTGCATATTGTTTCATATTGTTTATCTCTCCCTTTGAAAACAATACCAAAGAAACAAATAAAGATACAACTCTGTAGTATCCATGTAACTCTCTGTTGTTCGGTGCATACTTTTGTATCTTTGTATACTAATATGCCAATCTGTTCTAGTTCTCCAAACTATTCACAACCTTAGACATGATCCAAAGTGTGAACTATGCTACATCAACATGAATGATCTTCTGATAAGATTAGGTTGATGCAACATCCAGATCAGATTAGTGACCGGTAGACAGGGGACAGACCCCAAGTCTAGTCCTCAAGTATTCAAATGTATCCTTCGGTAGAGGCTTTGTAAATATGTCTGCAAATTGTTCTTTTGATGTAACAAATCCTAGCTTAACTTGCTTCTCCTGTACTTGTTCTTTTAAGTAGTGATACTTAATAGATATATGCTTTGTTTTAGAGTGCATCACTAGATTCTTTGAAATGTTTATTGCACTGGTGTTATCACAGTATATAATCACTAGCTAAGTGATTATCTCATTCATACCTTCCAGAACTTGTTTAATATATGTAATATTTGAACAGTTTTTAGAAGCAACAACATACTTTGCTTCGGTTGTAGACTGAGAAATGCAAGCTTGCTTCTTACTTGTCCATGTAACAAGTCTTTCACCAAATAAAAATGCTCCTCCAATGGTACTTTTTCTATCATCCACATTTCCAGCCCAATCAATGTCGGTATAGACTCTGAGTTCAAATTTGCCTTCCTTAGGATACCATAATCCATAATCTTCTATTTTCTTTAGGTATCTTAAGATTCTTTTTGTAGCAACCATGTGTGACTCTCTAGGGTTTGCAAAAAATCTTGCAACAATTCCCACAACATGTGCTATGTCTGGTCTACTATGCACTACATACATTAACTTACCAATCATAGATCGGTATAGTATCTGGCTCACTTATGTAGTTTCATCTTCCTTAGTTAGTTTACATCTAGTAGCCATCATTGTTCCCACAGGTTTAGCATCTTTCATGCCAAATGTCTTCAATACTTCCTTGATATATTTGGATTGTGTGATGAATATACCATCATTCTACTGAATCACTTGTAGTCCTAGAAAGAACTTAATCTCTCTGAACATAGACATTTCAAATTCACTTCTCATTTGATCAAAAAATGACTTACAGATTTGATCTTGACCTCCAAAAATAATGTCATCCACAAATATTTCAACAATAAGAATAGTATCATCAGTATCTCCTTTTATACACAAATTGTTGTTCTCACTTGTTCTAACAAATCCAATACTTAACAAATAAGTATGCAGCCTTTCATACCAGGCTCTCAGTGCTTGCTTCAAACCATATAAAGATTTATGTAATCTACATAACATATCTTTTTTTTTCTGGATCAATGAACCCTTCAAGTTGTTCTATGTAGACTTCTTCTTCAAGTATTCTATTCAGAAATGCTGACTTGACATCCATTTGGTAAACTTTGAACTTTTTGTGTGCAACATATGCAAGTATCATTCTGACTCCTTCTAATCTAGCAACATGTGCAAATGTTTCACCATAATCAATTCCTTCCTCCTGTGCATATCCTTTGCATACCAATCTAGCTTTATTTCTTGTTACTTCTCCATTCTCATTCTGCTTGTTCCTAAATATCCGCTTAGTATTGATAACATTCTTATCTTTAGGTCTGGGTACTAAGGTCTAGGTTTTGTTCTTCTCTATCTATTCTATTTCCTCTTTCATTGCATTAACCCATTCATCATTTTCTAATGCAACTTTTACATTCTTCAGTTCATATTCACAAACTAGACATGTACCTTGTCTTTCTTTACTCCTTGTTTGCATGCCAGCTTGTCTGTCTCTAATGATTTGTGTCTTAGGATGGTGTCTTCTGACAAAAATTGCCAGTATCTAATTTCTTCTTTCTTGTTCATCATGTGTAGGTTCATTTTCTTGCTCGGTAGGTCCTTCCTACTCGTCGGTTTCTTTTTCTTGTTCCTCGGTATTGTTTTCCTACTGACCGGTTGTCACTGTCTATGATGTCGGTAGGTACTCAAGTTGTTCAATGTAAGTGAATCTACTGTAGTCCTCATTTTCCTTTCTACTTTTCTCTGCATTCTTATCATCAAACTCATCAACTCAAACATTAGTACTTTCAATCATTTTATTTGTAACTCTATTTAGACACTTGTATGCTTTACTTTTACTGGAATATCCTAGAAATATCCCTTCTTCACCTTTTGAGTCAAAATTTCCATTTCTTTCATCTTTCAGAATAAAACATTTGCTTCCAAAATTTTTGAAATAACTTACAGTGGGTTTGTGTCCAAACCATAACTCATAGGGTGTCTTATTAGTGTCCTTCTTTAGTTGTACTCAGTTTAGCACATAGACAGCAGTGCTAACGACTTCTCTCTAGTATGTTTGAGCAACATTCTTTTCTATCATTAATGTTCTTACGCAGTCAACAATTGACCTATTCCTCCTTTCAATAATGCCATTCTGCTAGGGTGTCATCGGTGTAGAGACCTATCTTTTAATACCATGCTCATTATAAAAATTAGTAAATTCATCAAAGATAAATTCACCTCCTCTATCAGATCTTAAGCATTTAAAATCTTTACTAGTCTCTTTTTCTACTTTTTCTTTATACCACTTAAACATCTTAAATGCCTCAAATTTTTCTTTTAAGAACATGACAATCATCAACCTAGTATAATCATCAACAAAAAGAATAAAATATCTGTCTCCATATTAACTCTGAGTTCTCATAGGACCACATAGGTTGGTATGAACCAAATCAAGTATCTTCTTTGTTGAATAATCTTTGCTTTTGAAACTAGACTTAGTCATTTTACCTTTCTAACATTCATGACACATAACATGATCAAGCTTTAAAAAGTTAGGCAGACTTCTAACTCTTTTCTTTTTACTGATCTTAATCATTTTATCAAAATTCACATGACATAACCTCTTATGCCACAACCATGCATCTTCATCTTTCATCAATAAAAAAGAAGACTGATCATTATCAAGATAAAATAGATTACTGCTGGATTATGTACCAGTTCCAACAAGTCTTCCTCCATCATCAAATATTTTCACCTTTTTGCTCTCAAAAGCAACTCGGTGGCCTGAATTGTTCAGCTGTGCCACACTTAGCAAGTTATAGTTTAATCCTCTTACCCAATAAGCATTTTCACATTTTAATCTATCATTTATCATCAGGGATCCTTTACCTCTTACCATACAGGGTGCATCATTTCCCATTCTTACAGACCCTCCATTGTATTCTTCAAGATAATCAAATTTGTCTTCATCACCAGTCATGTGATGTGTACAACCACTATCTATAATCCATGTATCATTCTTATTAACCTTAGAGATAAGTGCTATCTCTACATACCTTTCATCTTCTTCAGAATCATCCTTCATTGCCACAAATACTACCTCCACATCATCATCCATGTCGGTATCGGTGATATCTTCTTCCTCAATAATGTAGAAAACCTTCTTGCCTTTGTCATTATTACCTCAGTTATCTCTGTTGTAGTGTCGGCAGCCTCTATTGTATCTTCTCCCATAGCTTCCTTTAGATTAGTTTTTGGTTCTACCATCATCTTTCTTGTGTGGACATCTAGCAGCAATGTGGCCAACTTCTTTACAGTTAAAGCATGCTAAAGGTAATTTGCCTCTATACCTTCCTTTACCTTTAGGTAACCTTTTGGCCATAAGAGCTTCAAGTTCATCAAGCTCATCATCAGTATTGCTATCACTATCATCCTTATTATTTCTGCTACTAGACTTACCAATCTTCAGATAAGTCATGAAAGCAGATTCAACATTGGGTACAACACTATTATCATAATTATTTAGTTCAAATGTTGTAAGCTTTCTAATCAGATTATCAAGAGTGAGTGTGTTGTTAGGTGCTGACCTATTTTCATGAATTGCAGATATTCTGATTATGTAGATAGGCAATAGGGTTTTTAGCATTTTTCTTACCATAGTGTCTTCATCAATAAATCTATTTGATGCTCTAATAGCGTGAACTACCTCTTTTATTTTGTTTGTGTACTGCACACTATTTTCACCTTCTTTCATCTTCATGTCATTGAATCTTCCTCTCAAGCTTTCGGCTCTTGCTCTCTTGACATTCGCATCACCACTATAAATTAGAGCTAGTTTATCTCACATATGCTTAGCAGTAGTACAGTCCTTGATGTCTTCAAATTCAGCATCTGAATAGGCAGCAACAATATCCATCATAGTAACATTATGTTCATGCCTGTCCCTTAGTTGATCAAGGGTCAAGGGACCAGTGGGTGGTGCAAGGTATCCATTTGTCATCAGATCTAGGGCAGAATTCCCAATCCTGGATACATGCAGCTTCATTCGACTTTGCCATATTATGAAGTTATCCTTGTTTAGCTTTGGCACTTCCCTCTTAAACATTTTGAGACCTTTGTGTTGAAGTCCTTAAAACTCTGTTCCAAGAAACCACAACTCTGATACCAATTGTTAGGATAACTGAGAGGGGGGTGAATCTGTTATCCACAGTCCCAAATCAAAATTTATAATCCAAAACAATTTACTTAAACTTCTATAGCTCAGTAACATAAAATACTTTACTATCTGTGCTTTTACCGATTACCAGTCAATAACATATAATGATTACCGACCAAATCTAACATGTAATATGTAAAGTATGATAACAGACAATCACCACAATGAACACATAACACAAAAGATTTAATGTGGAAACCTTGTGAAGGGAAAAACCACCTGGGACTGACAACCCAAAAATGTTCACTCTTCTGAAGTGAGGTCGGTGAAGACCCAACCCTGTTAAAGGTTACAAACACACTATTAAGTGTGACCTTGTTAGAGGATTTTAGACCAACCGTTATCGTCCAACCAGAATTCACTATGGGGTTGACATGATAACAATGCTCATTCTATGAATGAAACATATAAGACTTTCAAGTCCACTTTGTTAAGAGATTTCTTTGTTTAAAATGGTTAAAATGTAACAACAGTTTGATATGATTACAATACAACTTCAATTGCAAATGTTCAAATCTATATTTCGCTCAATCAAATCCATTGACTAGTATTGCAATTCTGTATCAACAATAATCAATGACTTACTATCGCTCGGTAATAGTTTTTTGATGCTCGGTAAACTCTGCAGTTTAGTTCTCCTTAACCGGTTTGATCAGGCATACATGAAGCTTGTTCATGCAATAATTCTGCAGTCCTTCTTTCGGCAGTCATTTCATAATGAAACTCTGATCTCTTAAATAGACAAGTAAACTATTTTCTTTTCCTTCACTAGATTGCTGCTTGTTCTCCTTTGTCCATTTTGCCGCTTAAACCTTCCTTGGCAGTTGTGCCAGTAACATGTTTTGATTTCATCCTTTAGATCTTCCTTGAATTATGCTATCCATTGATCTTCATAACAAACATTATCTCCATCACTGATTTTGATGTACTTTCCAGCTCATCAATCCTTAATGGCTAAACTAATCATTTAGTTCTTTTTCTCTTGCTCGATTAACAAAGAAATATATCAGTGAACACAAGCTCAATTTATACTGTGCTTGGTATACACTACGTTGCTCGGTGTATACTGTGATGCTTCATCAACCGACCACACTGCCTTGTGTCTTTCAGTTCTTTTCCTCATCATAGATGAATGAAACATAATCAAGTCAATAACATAAGGTCATAGACTCATCAGCAAGTTACCCAATGTATTCATTATCCTTATTTGTCATATACATCTTGCTCATGTAGATATTTCTGTTCTTCATCTCTCTTACTCCTTTTCTACAAATGTTTAGGTATAGTAACTTACAAAATAAGTGTTGTCAAACTAGTTGACATCAATGCCAACATATTACTAATTTAATCATATCACATATCTAATCAGCAACTCAGTGATCTCTAATCATAGATCTTCAATTAGGTTCTAAATCGGTTGTAGTTCATCATGTAAGGAAACTCAAGTGCGGAAACAGCTTCCTACGCTAATCTCTAGAGGAGAGTATTGTGCAAATTCTTATAAATCCTTACAATTTCAGATTCGTTAACTACTTTAACAAAGATATTGCAACCACATACAATGCATACAGAAAAATAAAGAATGACACAAAGATATACCTTGGGGAAAACTTTTCGGTAAAAAACCCCATCACTCCAAAACCTGCACAATGTATTATCTTCAAGACAAAGATTACAATACACTTGCAATGGAAGTTCTTTCAAGAAATGAGAGACAAAGCCAACAAGACTTAAATTTCTGTTATATCTCTCCCATAGCAGCAACATCATATATATAGACTCCTCTGGACCCAAAAATAGGCACAACCACCAAGACCCATGCACAAAGCCACATGTAAACAGTTGTTACATGCAATCCCAAGAATAGGTGTCCATCCCTAGAATAGACTATGACAGCTTGTCATAGAATCCACCAAAAATAATGGTCACAAGAGAAGTGTAAGAGAATCTGTCATACCAACCTATTTTTGGCATATTCTCTTACACACACCAACCACTTCTTCTTGGGTGCCCAAATAGGCCCAAGTCATAAGATGCTCTTACACCTGTCATAGCACATTCCTTAAATAGTTCTTACGCGTCATAGGAATCTGTCATGACCATTTCAGTCATGATCTCCTTACGCACAAGATGCCGACACATCAAGTGGAGTGACACATCAACATGCCAACTAGACATGTACACTCACACTTAATTACATTATTTGCAAAAAATACATTTACAAAATAAATAATAAGAATAGGAATTATCCAAGGTTGAGACACCTTATTCCTAACACATCATCCATCTAGGTGTCTATCATAAAAGTTATCCACTTTTTAGATATTTAGGTGGGTAGCTTGGTAGAATTTTATATTTGTAAACCCTGTCAAACTAGGAACCAACATGTTCTTTATGGAATATCCTAAGAATATTCCCTCATCATTTCTTGGATCAAACTTTCATGAATGTTCATCTCTTTTTATGTAACATTTACTTTCAAAAACTTTGAAATAAATTACACTAGGGGATTGACTATGCCACAACTCATAAGGAGTTTTGTTTGTAGATTTCTTCAGTTGAACTCAGTTCAATGTATAAACCAAAGTGCTCACCACTTTCTCTAAAATATTTGTGCAACACATTTTTAAATCATTAATGTTTTGGCACAATCAATGATAGATCTATTTCATCTTTCAACAATACCATTCTACTATGGTGTTCTAGGAGCTGGCATCTCTCTTTTGATTCCATGTTCCTCTCAATAGGAAATAAAATCATGTGAAGTAAACTCACCCCCTCTACCAGATTTGAGACATTTCAGGGTCTTATCAGCCTCCTTCTCCACTTTGTCTTTGTCTATCTTGAACATATAAAAAGCTTCCGATTTATCCTTAAGAGAAACAACCCACATCATTCTAGAATAATCATCAACAAGAAACATGAAATATATATCGAACCATAGTAACTCGGAGTTCTCATTGGACCACATAGATCAATATGAACTAGATCTAAGATACTTTTAGAAGAGTAATTTTTACTGATAAAACTTGAACTAGTTAACTTTCCAAGATGACATTATATACACATTACATTGTCTGGCTTCATTAGGTTAGGGAAACCTCTCACTATATTCATCTTACTAACTTTGACAAGGTTATCAAAAATTACATGACAAAACATTTAATGCCATAACCAACAATCTTTTACCTTAGAAATCAAAAAAATCTTAATTGTAGAATTTGGATGGAACAAGTTACCTTTAGTTTTTTCACTGATAGTAATCAATTCTCCTATTTTCCTAATGATCCTTCATACACCTTCATTGAACTCCAATCTATATTATTTATTGTTGAACTGAGAAACACTTAGAAAATTGTATCTCAAACCATCAACCCAGTAAACATCATGACAATTTTTCTTATCATTCAAAGCAATGGATCCTTTACCTTTCACCATATAGGGAGAATCATTACCAAATCTTACCAAACCTCCATCACATTCCTCCATCTTTATAAATTTTCTTCTATCACCGGTCATATGATGAGTGCATCCTCTATTATTAATCTAGTCACCACTATGATTCATGTTAGATACCAAAGCTTTCTCACTTTCTTATGAGGGTTCTTCCTTTATTGTAACAAAAACAATTTCTTCTTCACCTCTTCCATCAAATTCTTCATTAGTAACATTTTCCTCAACAAGGTAACATGCTTTCTTGTTCTTATCCTTGAATCTCCTTGGCTTCTCCTTACTTTCATTTTTAGTACATATAGAGGCAATGTGTCCAATCTTATTAGATGCAAAGCATTTCAAATATATCTTACCCTTATACTTACTTTTTCCTCTAGAAAATCTTTTAGAAACCAATGCTTCCAATTCTTCCTGTTCTCTTTCTTCATACATGAAAGATTCATAATTATTAGAATAAAATGTTGCAGAGATGTTATATATCTCATTTCCTTTCCTAGATGGTGCAAGATTCAATTATGACTTGAAAAAAAATTCAACTTTCACTAGTACATTTGAGACCTTTTTTTGATGACCAAGCGTCCAAATTTAGATAGTAAATTATTGATTAAGTGACACCACCCAACGTCGTAGTTTTGTAGTTAGAAAAACCAATGGTTCTGTCAGGTGTCATAATTACGATAACCTTGGCCATCGCTAAAAGAGGGTGACAACACAACGAGAATGCCATCGAATGCCGTCGGACATATTTGTGGTTGTTGTAATTGGGACGCCTACCTGTCGCAACAAATAACAAACAACGGTGACCCATCAGAAGATTCTAACGGGTAGCCATCATTCGTAACATGTTCACCGATAGAAATGCTTTTAATGCAATTGATGTTCATCAAAAGTTTAAAATGCATATCCGTTGTTTGTGCTTTGTAACGATGACTATGCTGTATGTGCGACGGACATGCGTTGGATAGTTATGACAGTTATCCATCGTTTATGGTTGTTTTTTGACAGTGATGCATTTAATGCGACAGATGGATGTCAAATGTTTGTGATAGGAAACCATCACTATTTTAAAGTCGTCATAGTTACGACAACAATGCATTTTTAAAAAAAAATATATATATTTGTCAATCAGTTGGTATCGATTCAGAACAATGTTCTTGTAGATTTGGTTCCTGCTCATGATTTGGTTATGGATCATTTGGAGATAAATTTGCAGTAGATTTAGTAGTGGCTCGTGGATTATTGTGTCGAGTCTAGAGACTTAGATTTGGAATGGATTCTACCGAATCAAGACTTGTGACAGTGACTGCTCCAGCACAATTCAGAGATAACTTTGTAGTATTTTCGGTAGCGGCTCGTGGATTATTGAGTCGAGTCTAGAGAATTGGATTTGGAATGGATCCTACTAAATCAAGACTTGTGACAGCGACTGCTCCAGCACAAGAAGCTAGCGTGGTGATCAGAGATGCATTCTTCCTGATGTATTCTTGGGATATATGCAGACCTGTTTGCATTCAGATTTGATTCGAGCAACTTCTTGAATTCTTTGGTTCGAATTTGATGTGCGGGTTTGCGGTACAGTCAATATATATTTGTCATACGTGGATTGAGATCTTAAATTATTAAGCTTCTCTTTGTTTCGAGAATAGTTTAACATTCTCTACTTAACAGGGCCAACCACATGAAGGTGGAAGCTCATCTAACCCCTCTTAGGAGCCTCTTATGACCCTTTACGACATTTTAAGATCTCTAAGATGTATTCTTAGGGATCATAAATGGTCATAAAGGGTCATAAGGGGTCCTAGGACACAACAGCTGAGAAACATAAATGTAGGCATCATGGTCACAATTTTTTGGAAACACAACATAATTGAGTGGTATACCCAGATGATGCAACACAACTACTCCTCCAGTTCCATGTCTACACTGCGTAAACAAAACCCAAAGATGAAGAATAAATTTAGAGAGCGCAGGAGGAGAGTGATAACAACCAAAATAATGTAGGGACCTGTATTACTTTGGTCGTTCTTGCTCTCCTCCGCTCTCTAAATTTATTTTTTATTTATGGATTTTGTTTACCGCAGTGTAAACTTGGAACCAGAGGAGTGATATATAGTTGTGTTGCATCATCTGGGTATACCATTCAATTATGTTGTATCTCCAAAAAATTGTGATTATGATACCTACATTTATGTTTGTCAGCTATTGTGATATCTACATTTATGTTTCTCATTTGTTGTGTTTATGTGCATGTTCTTTATGCGTATCTACTAGAAATTTTAAAAAAAAATTTAGTATCTACAATAGTCCTCTGTTAACCACATTTACGCATATGGTCCCAACAAAGTAGTGCACAAACTACACAAAGAAGGCATCATAGAAATATGATTTTTGCTTTTGCCATTGAAGCAATCTTGGTGGCACTAGCTGCCTCTCGAGCCTTGCACAAGTTGCACTCATTTCCTACATCAGGTATAGATGTAGATGGGGTAGATGTAAATGTGGTTTGATCGACCCACTGAAAGTATTGACATCCAGTATTTCCCTAACAATACCAAATGTACATCAGTTCTTCATAAAATGATTAGTTGTCACATTATTTTGAAACATAAAATATAATTACGTATCTAGACCTTTTTCCTATTTGAGCAAACCCAAAATTGATACCCAAGATTACTTGTTGTGCGTGACATCTTCAAAATGCATGGGCCAACACCACATTGACACATAGTGATGAAGGGTGCTCCCCTTAATACCACAAACACACAACATAAACAAAGAAACAACAATTTGCAAGAATAGAAAATGAGCTTCTTATTATCTCCACAAATGTGGAATTACAAAATTTTAGAATTACAATATGCAAAGCCACATGGGCATTTCCCTTACAATATTTTGTAGGACAAAGCCTCAAATCACTACCCAGATCTACTACCCAGAATTGTCCCGAACTGCCTAAGACAACACTACAAACCTTCTTTATATAGGCAATTTCCACCGCTTGAGAAGGTTCCAGAAATTTAGCTCCTTAGGCTAACTAAATATAGAATTATTTATTTTTCACAATTATTACAATAGGGTCGGCTCAAAAGAAATACAAAATATGCTCTTAGGTAGCCCAACTTCTGGAGGCCATAACTTTTTAATCGTAACTTTGTTTTTCTATTGTAACCACTTTTTAGAAACGCCAAGACGAGATCTATAGTGCTTGACACGTGTTAGCACCAGTCAGCTGGGGGTCGATCATGATTCAAAGCCTCTAAGACCTTCAAAATTGACTTGAAAGATTTCATACCCAAAAACTTCAATAACTTCACCAATACTGATGATGTGGCAATGAAATTCAATTGGTAGGTTGAAATGACTGAGATGAACCTCCAACTATGAAATCAGAACATTCCAAGATTGTATGACCAACTTACTAAAAATAGTAAGTTTCCATAAATAGCAGCTCTGTATAAGATAGCCCTCATTGGAAAAGAAACCAAAAATATTTTTGGGTGATGCAAGATTGCTCTTACACCTAGGTGTAGATCTCTATAGCTTTGTTGACCATTAGTGCTTCACACTTAGTCATATATCTAGGCAATGATGGTCGGTCATCACTGCGACTGAGTCATTTTGTAAAGGCCAAGTTATGTACTATATACTTACCGAGCTATAATACTACCGAGTAAAGTCATGGTCACTATGTGTTTGTATTATGCTGAGTATAGTTTTTTCTGAGTTACATATACAATGATTACTGAGTGATAGGGAATATAACAGATGCCGAGTACAGTTAATACTGAGTACTAGGAATAACTTTTGCCGAGTTAGCCAGGAATGACATATAAGTTTGAAATGGCACAATGATCGAGGTAAACCATTTTTGGTGATAGTGGTGTTTTGTATTTTGTTTGTTAAGGTAATTACAGAGGTAATTATGCATCCATCTTATAATCATTGATCCCTATGTAATACCTTGAGCCAATCAGAAAATTGTATAGCTTAAGCGGCAATAGAAATAAATCTGAACCGTAGATCTTGAATTGGTAAGACATTTTGGTTATTATATAAGGTCAATATCTAAACCAAGAGAAGTGTGTGAATAAGAGAGAAAAAGAGATATCGAGATTGAATGAATACTATGAGTATGAGAGAATGATCAGAGAGGTATATTTAGAATAGTCAAGTATTCAGCCAGAGTCCAGTGACCGAGCTAAGTAGTGAAAGGACAGAATCAAGAAAGATCAGATAGAAGAGATCACCAATA
Organism: Chamaecyparis obtusa; assembly: GCA_027943335.1. Taxonomy (NCBI): domain Eukaryota; kingdom Viridiplantae; phylum Streptophyta; class Pinopsida; order Cupressales; family Cupressaceae; genus Chamaecyparis; species Chamaecyparis obtusa. The sequence continues at coordinate 621,806 of BSBK01005761.1, forward strand.
TACAGTAAAGAGGAGATCTTTAATCTGCATACAAGTGCAAACTGAAAGATCAGGTACTAAGACATTTTAACTAGTGTATCAGGGTAAATCTCTTAACCGAGTAGTCTTAACAGACTTTATGTAATCTCTTTACCGAGTGCTTACTTTATTGTAAGTTTATAAATCTTTTCACAAGGTAGACTGTATAAGTCTTTTAGCTTTTAACAGAGAAAACCTTTCATAGGGTAGATTATGAATTGATCACATTTTGTAAGCCTTAACATGAAAAACTTATTACTGCAGTAGTGACGATTTGTGAGTGTCATCCCCACCCCAGTTTTACCTTTCAAGGGTTTCTGAGTTACCAAAATTATGGTGTTATGAGTGATTTCATGTATGTTGCTTAATATGTTTAATTTCTTACAATGATCAAGTTTTGTTTATGTGATGCATAAAGTTTTATCAGAATGAAAAGTTAAAGTAGGTAATATCTGATTCACCCCTCCCTCTCTGTATTACTTTCCCACTTATATTTCCAACACTAGGATGCTCCTGCATCAGACACTCGGGGTAATTTGAGAAGTGATCCTGTCATGACTCAGGTGTGAAGAGGGAAACCAAGACGGTTAACCTCCTCCCTTGTTAGCCATGATGAATCTTCAATAGGTCATCCTTTCCACTTGACTAGATATTCTTCATATGTCCTGTTCCTTGTGCTTCTGCCAACATGATTATCCAGTATAACCTCAATCTCCTTGGTATCTGACCTAGTTGCTGGAATAATCCACTGTTTTGTTGTGATCTCATCTTCAACATCCCCTTCATGATACTCTGTCAAATATGAAATGTTAAACACTAGTGAAATATTAAGCTTAGTAGGCAATTCTACCGCATAGGCATTTCCTGAGTCATGCTTCTTCAGTATCTTACATAGTCCAAACTTCTTCATTTTCAAGTTGTTATATGTACCAACCAGAAATCTCTCCTTTCGCCAATGAACCATGACTTCATCTCTAACTTGAAATTTCTTATGCCTTCTTTTCTCATCTACTTTAGCCTTATACTGTGCATTCATCTTGGTAATGTGCTTCCTCACCTCCTCATAGATGTTATTGTTCTACAAAATCTTTAGCTTCAACACTACTTATTTCTCCTTTATCTATCTTCCTCAACTCATATGCATTTCTTAGACTACTTCCATATACAATCTGTGGATGATGTGATGACTAAACTTCAAATCTATCTTCAACTCTTCACTTTCTGCTAGTGTCATTCTGTGTGCTACCTTATTTGGAAAACTGGCTCTTGGAATCAAGTTCATATGATGACTGATCTTTCTTACTGGTGGTAATCCATTAGGCACATTATCGGGTACACTATCCTGAAACTCATTCAACAAATCTACAACTTCTACATGTACATCTACTTCCTCTTTACCAGCTTTTGGAATTAAGATAAAACACACATGCTCATGCGTCATACCATCTAGAAAATTTTCTCTATCAACAAAAGTTATTCTTGCATTACCACATACCTTTTCTTCCATTTCCTTCAATGGTTTTAGCTTATGTCACACTCCGTTTATTAGGGAATAGGTATTTGCATGACCATCATGTACAACGCACCTGTCAAACTGCCAAGGTCTACCCAACAACATATGACATGCATCCATAGATATGATATCACATAGTACCTCATCTTGGTACCCACCAATCTTGAACTTTACTAGGCACTGTTCACTGACCATGACCTTGTGGTCATCTTGCACCTAGGCAATCTAGTACGGATGTGGGTGTTTTTGTCTCTTGAGCTTCAAATTTTTCACCATCTCTTCTGACACCAAATTATTAGTGCTTCCACTATTAATGATCACATCACAACATTTACCCTCACACTTGCACCTAGTGTTAATCAGGCTTCTCATTTGTTCAGGTTCATTCTCACCGCTTAGCAGGACTCTTTTGTTAATCAACATTTCTTCTTTTTCAACATTTTCAAAATGTGATGATCTAGCATCTTCATCTACATGTGCAACTTGTCATGTCCCCATTTTGGCTAACATCATTTGGCGTGCCAGATCAGTCTATCACGGGCTCTCATAGACTGGTGGCAATGTGGAGAGAGTCATTCTAATGATTATTTGAGGATTGGATGGTCTTATTTGCTTTTGGGGAGATGGTGTTTATCATATTTTTTATTATAATGTGTTATGTGGGGCCAAAATGTTATAATTTTGAGTTGAGTTGCACTTTTTATTTTATAAAGTTACTTTTTATATAAAAGTGCATTATAAAGGGATTTTATAAGAATATTTTATAGATACTTCTAGAAGTTTTGGTGGCTTCTTAGAAAAGTGAGTAAATAGAGTGCTTGGCCTCTCATTTGGACATCCCATGACTTGAGTTTACACTACTTTTCTCTTTGAGCATTTGTGGCGCTATCTTGGTCTGTAGATTGTCATTTGATCTTTAGGAACAAAGTTTCTTAAGGATTTGCATAACTGAGGAGGTGAAATATCCTTTGAAGGGTTGCACTTTGGAAGTGGTATTCAGCCATTTCAAGTTGAGCTAATTTGGACTCCTTAGACTTACCTGAGGGTTTGAGTTTTGGTTGCAAGAGGAAAAAAAAAGTAGTCCGAAAAAGCAAAGCAAAAAAGCAAATCCGAAAAAGCAGTCCAAAAAAGCAAATCCGAAAAAAGCAAAGTGAAAAAGTAGATCCAAAAAAGCAAAGCAAAAAAGTAGATCTGAAAAAAGAAAAGTGAAAAAGCAGATCCGAAAAAGTAGAGTGAAAAAGCAATCCAAAAAATTAGTGCAGCCATCTACAATCAGGGTTCTACTTGTAGCATTCATCATTTCCAGAATTGCTGATTCAGTCACAAAAGTCTACATATTAGGGCCACAATTTTACATGATATTGGTTGCTATTTGCATTGGAAATTATAGCCATCCTTTGGAGCTGGTTCATCATTATTGGCATCGATTTTCCTTGGTGAAGCAAGCAGATTATATTGGTGAATAAATCTGATATTAAAATCAGATATTACAGTCTTGAAAGGGTGCCTTTGGTAGGTGCGATTTTGGTTGTGGAGCTCACATTTGGTATCGATTTCATTCAAGGCTTGGGTCGCCCATTTCCTTGGATCTTGGAGATGATGTTTGGTGCTTGAGATGGAATTTATATGCTCCATATTATTTTATTTTCAAGACCTGACTAGAACAGGGGTGACTGGCTTAGAGAGCTCGATTTGGCTTGGAAGAACACATTTTCAATTGGAGTTTGGTTGCTTCTTCATCTATTCACAAGGGTGCTTCAATCCAACTAGGTTTCATTGCATATAGTCCATCATTTCATTGTATAAGCATAACTTTTAGTTACAGCTGTAGGAGTGCATTTTCATACTAGCATATCGTATATTTGTAATTCTGGTAAATGTCAAGAGTCTTGGCTTATTGATGAGCATTGTATTGGATCATTGTGTTGTAATAAGAGATAATAATTTTCTGGTCATTTGTAGTTGTCATTGAGCAATTCTATATCATTTGTAGTCAGCTTAGTAGTTTGCATACCAACTATTTGACAAAATACCAGTTGACTGTAGGTGATCATTTTTTATGATTAGAATTCATATATGCATTCAATATTATCAGAATAAGTTGTACATTCATGTTAGGTCATTGTTTAATCAATTTAGAGTCATTTGTAAATATTCTCATCGATACTAATTGAAGACAAGAGTCATTAAAGCAAACTAAAATTTGATATCAGTCATATGACCCTTGTATGCAAAGTGTTTGATGAAATTCCTTGAGCCTTTATCAGCATTTTGAGAGTAGATTTGAGCAGAGTCATTACACAACTCTAACCTAGCCTTCATTTCTCCTATCCGTCCTTCCTTGGCATTGAGGACATTCAAATGCCCTATGACCTTCTTCTCCATAGTGAAAAAATATTCCACGGAAGCCTCCTCTTCCGGATCCTTGTCCTCTTCCTCTCTGATCTCTATTATTCTGATCATGGAAATGATTGAAATTATCTCCTCTTTCATTCTGACTATTACTGGCCTCATCCTACTTTTTTGGATCTTCATGTTGATCTCCATATGACCATCCACCAGATCTTCCATCATGATCTCTTTCGCTTTGTTTGCTCTCAAACTTCTTGTTCAACTTTTCTTCTACTTTTAGGGCAAACTGGTATGCCTCTTCAATACAGTTCATTTGAACCAGATTTTGCTCCCCCTGAATGCTCGGCCTCAACCCATTAAGGTAATGGGAAACTTTCTCCTTATCAGCTTCTGCATGTCCTGTTCTGATGAGGATTCAATAGAACTCCTCTGTATACTCCTAAACAGATCTTCCCGTTTGCTTCAAACTTTGCATTTTATCTAGTAGGTCAAGCTCATAATCAACAGGAATGAACTGTCTCTTCAATTTATCCTCCATTCAATCCCATCTTGTGATTTTATCTTTCCCTATTATATTTCACTCCAATTGAATCTCTTGCCACTAGATCTTTGCATGACCTTTCAGTTTGGCCTTCGCGAATTTGACCCTATCAGGATCCTCAATATCTTCATACTTAAAATATTCTTCACATTCATTGATCCAGTCGATCAACTCTTCTGGGTTAAGATTTCTTAAAAATGCAAGAACCTCAATCTTAGGTCTTTTTCCGATCTTGGAAATGACCCAAAAAAGTCTTTCTTCCTCCTGGTTCACAATTTTGACTTCTCCTTCTTGATCTTCTTCTTCGGCTTCATCCTTACTTTTGTCTCTGACATTAAGATTCGTTTCTCTATGAATATCTTCTTGTAATGCTCGCACTTGTCTCTGGAGTGCTCTAACCTCAGATGTTATAGCACCAGCTCTTCCACCATGTTCCCTTTGTAGAGGAATTTTCATGATGCACACTAAAACCCTAACCACGGTCCTGGTGCAAACTGTCTCACAGTCGATGATCTGTTTACATAGAAACCCTAACCCAAAATCCTGGTGCAAGCTGCCTCATAGTCGGTGATCTGTTTACACAAAAACCCTAACCCACGGTCCTGGTGCAAACTACCTCATAGTCGACGATCTGTTTACACACTGAGGAACTCCTACTCTGATACCACTTGATGAAGGGTGCTCCCCTTAATACCACAAACACATAACAGAAACAGAGAAATAACAACAATTTGCAAGAACAGAAAATGGGCTTCTTATTATCTCCACAAATGTAGAATTACAAACTTTCAGAATTATAATATGCAAAGCCACATGGGCATTTACCTTACAATATTCTGTAGGACAAAGCCTTGAATCAATATCCAAATCTACTACCCAGAACTGTCTCAAAATGCCTAAGACAACATTACAAACCTTCCTTATATAGACAATTTCCACCGCCCGAGAAGGTTCCAGAAATTTAGCCCTTTAGGCTGACTAAACATAGAATTATTTATTTTTCACAATTATTACAACAGGGTCGGCTCAAAAGAAATACAAATATGCTTTTAGGTAGCCCAACTTTTGGAGGCCATAAATTTTTAACCGTAACTCCATTTTTCTATTGTAGCCACTTTTTAGAAATGCCAAGATGAGATCTACAGTGCCTGACATGCGCTAGCACCAGTCAGCTGGGGGTTGATCACAATCCAGAGCCTCTAAGGCCTTCAAAATTGACCTGAAAGATTTCATACCCAAAAACCTCAATAACTTCACCAATATTGATGATGTGGCAATGAAACTCAACTGGTAGGCTGAAATGACTGAGATGAACCTCCAACTGTGAAATCAGAACATTCCAAGATCGTATGACCAACTTACTAAAAATAGTAAGTTTCCATAAATAACAACTCTATATAAGATAGCCCTTATTGAAAAAGAAACCAGAAATATTTTTGGGTGATGCAAGATTTCTCTTACACCTAGGATGCTCTTGCATCACATAAGCACATTGACCAAAGTCATCGATGCTATTTCGACAAATATTGCATCATCACAAATATTGCATTGTCATTATTTTGTTCATTCATACTAATTATAATTACAATTAAAAGAAACATACTAATGTAGACTTGCACATTTTTTGGCTAAGTCGAAGTCTTTGGTTTAAATCACTAGACATTGAAAACAAAATGACAAACCAAAGACAACCATGCAATTGTAAAGAAAGGTAATTTGTTTAATCATGTCACTAATTTTTGCATCTCTAAATATTGGTGTCTTTCAAGTGATTTGATTCTTGTCATGCCCACTACAAGAGAATAGTCTTAACTAGTGAGGTTGTTTAAGCATATAGATATTAAATACAGTCTTTTAAGATGAAATTTCTCTTAACAAAAGATCAAAGATATATAAGTAGGACATATAAAACAAGGTGAATAAGAGTAGTACATATAAAACAATCGTTAGAACATGCCGAACATCTGGCATAATTATACATTTCATTTATGTCATTGATATTCTTCTTCATCCATCTCATCATTAATATCATCATTGTCGATGACATCATCACCACCACTATTATCATCATCGTCATCATCACCATCACCACCACCATCATCATCATCATCCTCATCCTCATCCTCATCCTCATCCTCATCATCATCATCATCATTAGTAGTAGCATCATCCTCATCAGTAGCAACATCTGTAGCAGCATCATCGTCATCAGTAGTAGCATCATTGTCATCTTCTTCTTCATATTCTTCTTTGACTAGCTCTCAATCATGATCTGGTTCTACATCATCTTCCACTTCTTCATCTTCCTCGATATCTTCTTCCATCACATTATACTTTATTGGTCTTCCTCTTGGATCATGTCTAACAACAAATGACCAACCTGGTTGATGTGGAACCTCTGAGTAAAATACCTGCTCACATTGGCTTGGAAGAACATAGGGCTCTTCTCCAACTGACTCAAACAACCTTGTATTAATCATTAGAAATCCATTGTCACGTTCAATAACAGTTCTATCAGGATCATTTTTATTGAGTCGTAGTCTGTACCATTTCACAAAGAAGAGAACTAATTTAAAGGAATTAAAGTCGCAGTCAAGTATATCAACCAAAATACCATAGTATCAATTTTGTGCTCTTGAGGATGTAAGTCATTTTTAGATGAAATATTAGTCACCTGGAACACTATACTTATCCCAGAATCACAAGTTCTCTTCGTGTCATCCAACTTTTTGATACGAAATTTATAACCATTGCAAAACATAGCCTTGTGGTGTTTCACCTGCAATAATGTCAAACATGTATAAATGATTGCATCACGAGTTGAAAAATATACGATTGATTAATTAACAAATTTATAAGTACCTGGTGATCTCTTAAACCATATGCTAAATCTATTGCCTTTTGTGTAATATTGAGATCTCCATTGTGATGAGCTTGTATAACCAATGAAGACATGGATTCTCATGTTAATCTATGACCATCATGTTGACATCGTTCAATCCATGCCGTCATCCAATTTTGATTATTTGCAATAAACAAATGTATTACATTCCACTCTTTAGCAGCTATACAAAAATAAATAAATGACTTACAATAGGTTTATTTTGAAGATTAAGAATTAATTTACTACAATAACATCTCATAATTTATTACCTTTCAGTTTCCTAAATCTACCATTGCCCATCAAGTACTCCCCTTCAATTTTTTTAATTGAGTCAAGATCCCAAATTCAATCTATATGGGTCTTTGTTGCAAGATTAGGAAGATATTGAGTAATGTACACCATCATCTAGTATACCATATATCCCTCAACCATAGAACCTTCAGAACGTGCTCTTTGTCATACCAAACCCTTCAAAAATTTCAAGTGTCTCTCAACCATCCACATTGACTTAGCATGTACAAGCCCACACAATTCAATCTCCTCAACTTGGTGTATGAGGTAGTGTTCTTATGCATTGAAAATAGCCGGAGGTAAACACTTTTGCATTTCACACATTAATCGATAAATTCTTTTCTTCTAATATTTTATATCTTCTTTATGGATTTCTTTAGATGACAACCACCTACAAGGGATTTAAGACATAAATATATAAATACGAGACTTTACAATATATTATTTGTTTGATATATTGAAAAAATATCACTGCTTACTTCATGTATTTTCTAAGATCATATATCACTTGTTTGATATTATTGTTGAAGTCCTCTGCGAGAGATAGGGGTAGCAAATACTGCAACAATTGTCAACTGATCATTTCATACAATAAAAATTGAAGGCAATTACACAAATATATTGTAAATACAAAAGACTATGACTTACCTTGATGAAGGTATGCCAATCATGTGTTTTCATCCTTGACCCAAAATCATTTTTCTTTGATATGAGATTGCTTATATCTATAGTAAATCCTGTAGGAAATCAAATTTTTCAAATCACTTCTTTTATGACATTACTTTATTTTTCTATTAATAACCAAGGAAGAGCACTTGCATTAATCCAGTCTCCATTGCTATTTGATTCAATGATATTTTTCATTGCATGATTGGAATCATGAATGTCACTACAAATTTTGCTAAGTTTTTCTTTGTCACGCCTTCCTTCTAATATTTTCCACAACGTCTCTATTAGATTCTTTCCACTATGCATAGTATCAAATAAATGCACAATTTGTAGATGCTCATAGTAGGATAACCTACTAAATTCTCTAGGATAAAATTTTAGTCCCTTTGGAAGCTGGTCGATGATGCCTTCACGACCTTCAAGATCATCAACTACATAATTAGCTAACAAAGCACAATCAAAATATATAATTTTCAAACATCGACCATTACGTAGAACGATATTACCTTGAATTCTATTATATTCCAATTGCCATAGGTGAGGTGTCATTCTTCGGGGCTTTGATGTAGTCTCTTCTTTCCTATTGAAAAGATGACTTTCTGCACTTTGATACTTATGATTTCTGGGGAAGAACTGCCTATACTCGTCAAACACCTATTTTCTTAAACTTTTGGAATGACGAGATTTTATCTTTGGACCACACATTGGATATGAAAATTTTCCCTTTGTTTGAAGACCTACAAGATAATGATAAAATTGGATTAAATGTGTATATTTTTGAAATTTGAATTATCCCGTACAACTAGAATTCACCATAACATACCATAGAAATGTGTCAAACTTGGAGCATCATGAATTGTCCACACAAACATTGCATGGAATTGAAATTCTCTTTGTCCAATTGGTTAGGAGATGTCATACATAGTGAAACCATTCCATAGCACCAACAACTCGTCGATAAGAGGCGCAATATATACATTCATATCTTTCACTTGGTACTTACCTAGTTGAATTAACAACAACATCAGATAATTATTGTGGCCATTTCACTCCAAGACTTATAATTACATGTAGATAACTATAAAATAATAAGATACCTGGAACAATCATTTCCAACATAATGTGCTATCTCGTTATTGACATCCATGGAGGAAGGTTATTGTTTATAACAAAAATAGGCCACATCAAGCAAATGGATCTCATCTCTCCATGCGGATTGACACCGTCTACTGCCAGAGAAAGCCTGAGATTTCGAGGTTCCTCTTTAAAGTGTGGCCACTTTTCCTCTATGTCCATAAATGATGAACCATCCACATGCATTTAGATAATGTCATCTTGACTCCTGCCGTGTGCATGGTAATCTATAAATTGTGCCAAGCTATTGCACCTGGATAATCATTTTAGACATGAAATAATGGGGATGTGATAAAGAACCTTGCGAGGCACCTTTTTTGTCACTTGATCATCTTGATATCTACTCATATGGCATTAGGGGCATTCTGTTGCATTTGTGTTCTTTATAATAAATAATATGATCTTTAGGACAAGCATCTATTGTTTGATACTTCATTCCAATATGTTTCATAGTGGTACATAATTCTCGGTACGAGTGAGGGAGAATATTTGATGGTGGTAACAAAAAGTCACCTATCAATCTGCAATGAATAATATAATTCATTACTATAAACAATCTTAATGGTACATGTTTCACCTTTTATAGACTATAATGACATATATGGAAAACCTTAGCATACGTGACATTGCTATGTTGGATAAACCATTCATAACCTTCAAATTCACCAACAACAATACAACAATGAGAAGAGTAGATTGGGAGCCTTCGTAAAGGGCCGTGTCTACCTTCTCAAGTAGAGGCATATCATGGACGTTGCCAATGTCATCCTCATCATCAGTAGTAGCAGTAACACCAACAACACCAGTACCAAATGTGTCAATGATCAATGCATTCATACCATCATCTTCAAATGTATTTTCTGGTGCATGATTGTCATCTTCCATGGGATCATGATGTTCAACTTCAATACTCACACCTCCATGTTCCTCTATATTCACACTGGGGAGATCGACCTATATAAAAATGATGATAATCAAACCTCCTTCCATGGTTCATATGTATATTAATTGTGAAAACAATATACCAAACAAATTACCACTGGATTATAATCAAACCCCCCTTCCATGTGACCATTCTCCCTACAATGTCTCTTTGCTATTTTTATTTTGATTCTTCTTGTCTTTAAGCTGTTACAACTCTTGCATGGGCAATAACATTTGTCATCAGCTTCTCTTTGAAAGTTAGACAACAATCTAGTGATTGTCTCTCTATTTTGATCGAATTTCCTTGTATTATCTGACATGATCCTTAATGTGTATATCTACAAAACAAATTGGAGATGCCTCCTTTCATTAACTTCATGTCACCTTCTCATAGCTTCTCATTTTCTGATAGATTTTGCCAAAAGTTTTGTAGGAAACCAAGTAAGGGGTATTCTTGAGTTCAAACACATTGAGCTACTACAATTGAATTATAAATCATGAATTCACTATAAAATTAAAAGTAAATAGGGAGATAAGTAAGATATTTAATGCATTATTACTTCATCACGATGATAAAAATTTCATTGGCTCAAAGCACATAGGGGCACCTAGAGCACATAAGGAGTTCACAAAACCTATGGAGATAAAAAAGACATTAGTGAACATGAAGATATCCAATGACATCAATTAGAGCATTTTGGAGCCTATAATGACCTATAAGGTTAATACCTGTAATAAATTGGCAATAAGCCCTTAAAGGCCTAATAAGCCTTAGGACCAATTTAGGAGTCTTGGATGAGTTTTTGAGTTGCAAGCTTATAATAGTTTAGATTTGGTTTTAATACGGTTTAATAAGTTTATTTAGATCATATCCCAAGGTCTTAGGATTCAAAAATCTTAAGAAATGCTTCATTTGCAATGTTGTTAATTCAAATTTTTGAATAACAACGGTCCCTTGTAAAAAGAGGGAAAAGGGGTTTTTATGTTTAATTAGTCTTAATATAATTTTCCAACCACCAAATTTGGTTGAACAGACTTAGAGGAAGTTATAAATTAGAGGATCAAGCCATTATACGATAGTCAATTCATTAGATGCCATTAAACAACAACATTAGATGCATTAGTTGTCATTAAATAGCAACATTAGATGCATAGGACAACATTAGATTCTATTAAACAAATAAAGAGAGATCAAACACTTCGCACAATGCCTTGAAGGTAATAGAAATGATGCCCTAGCTCTCATAGCTCGTAGGTCATCAAGCATTCCAAATGAAAAGATGTAAACAATGCCAGTATTAAATAATGAGCTTATGACCAATGTATCATGCCCTAGATTGCAATAGCCCACAAGCCACCAAGACATTTCTTCATGAAATGATTATAAATAGGGAGTACCACATAGTGTATTATTTTATTACTGATGTCCCTATTTGATCTAATAGCATCAATATAACAAACAAAGCACCAACCAATCAAATAGGGACATGAGGTGGTCAAATAGTGAGCTCGTAAAAAAATATATTTAGTCTTAATAAAATCTTATAAAGAAACATATATTGTGTGAAGTGTTTGATCTCTCTTCATTTGTTTTGTTGTTGATATTCACTATGTGGTACTCCCCATTTATGATCATTTCATGAGGAAATGTCTTGATGGCTTGCAGGCTGCAAGAAAGGGCATCATGCATTATTTATGAGCTCACTATTTGAGCACCGACCAATCAAATAGGGACATGAGGTGCTCAAACAATGAACTCATAAAAAATGCATGATGTCCTAGTTGTAGGTAGTTATCTCTTCTATAATGATGGAGGAGTGAAAGGTAATGATCAATGAGGTTGTTGCTATTAGATCATACATTAATACACTTACTATTTTTAATTTGAGCTCAGGCATCATGCAATGTTATTGCTGTCATTGCATGCTTGCTATTGTTGTGCACCATATATTGTTTTATACAATATTTATTTCATTGAGACTATGAGCTATTGTAGTTGATTGTATTTTTTTGGGGTCTGATCTATTTTAGTTGTTTCTTTTTTCTTTGAATCATTGTTTACAATTACTTTTGATGCAATATTTGTGTGAAGAACAAGAACAAAATGGTGAATGAGTGTATTTGACAAAGATAAACATGACACATTTTGTTGGGCTGATTGGGTTGGCCTGGTACCATTTACATGGCTTGGCTAGATATTAAATAGTGATCTCATGAACAATGCCAGTATTAAATAGTGAGCTAATGAAAAATGTATGATGCCCTAGCTTGTAGCCCGCGAGCCATCAAGACATTTCCTCATGAAATGATCATAAACGGGGAGTACGACATAATGAATATCAACAACAAAAAAAATAAAGAGAGATCAAACACTTCACACAATGCCTTGAAGGTAATAGAAATGATGCCCTAGCTCTCAAAGCTTGTAGGTCATCAAGTATTCCAAATGAAAAGATGCAAACAATGCCAGTATTAAATAGTGAGCTCATGAACAATGTATGATGCCCTAGCTTGCAGCCTGCGATCCATCAAGACATTTCCTTGTGAAATGATCATAAGTGGGGAGTACCACATAGTGAATATAAAAAACAAAACAAATAAAGAGAGATCAATCACTTCACATAATGCCTTGAAGGTAATAGAAGTGATGCCCTAGCTCTCAAAGCTCGCGGGTCATTAGGCATTCCAAATGATAAGATGTAAACAATGCAAGTATTAAACAGTGGGCTCATAAAAAATGTATGATGGCCTAGCTTGCAGCCCGCGAGCCATCAAGACATTTCCTCATGAAATGATCACAAACAGGGAGTACCACATAGTGAATATCAACAACAAAACAAATAAAGAGAGATTAAACACTTCACACAATGCCTTGAAGGTAATAGCAATGATGCCCTAGCTCTCAAAGCTCACGGGTCATTGGGCATTCCAAATGCTAATTAAGATGTAAACAATGCCACTATTAACAATGCTATCAAATAAACAATGCCACTAAAATTGAGTTAATGAGAAGACAAAGCTCGAATGCCTACCTCAAGTGCTAGTGCTCTCTTCCCAAACAGTGCCAGCCTCTTCGCTCGCGCATGCCAAACTTGGATACCCTCTTCGCACCACATAGAAATGTAGTGTGGTCTTTGCGATAGCTCTTCGAATTCACAAATTACAAATGACACTTCCTTTTTCTTTTTTTTTTGTTTATAACCAAATGGGTGTCACAATTACGACAATAGCGTCGCTATTACGACACCGTCGAGGGCACTTGCAAAAAAAACACAAAAAACATACACAAATTATAGTGGCGTCGCAAATTGATGTCAAAATTTGACCCCAAATGTTGTAGTGTTTAGGCATACTATTGTCATAATTACTTAATTTAAATGCAGTCAACTTTCCTATTAAAGCATCAAGAGTAACAATAATAGTTCCTAGACATATGATCTCTTAAATAGCTGAAACTCTAATAGCATACTAAGTTAAAAGAGTTATCAATACTTTTCTTACCACATCCTCATCAAGAAGATTAACTCCAACACATAGGATAGAAGAAAGAACCTCTTTGATTCTTTGACTATATTGGTCAATGTTCTCATTATCTTGCATTCTCATTTTATCATATTTACCTCTCAAGCTATCAAATTTTTCCTTCTACACATGTAGATCTCCACCATAGATCTTTCTCAACTTCTCCCACATCTCATGAGCAGTATCCAAGTGTTTGACATCTGTAAATACTGCATCTGAAAGAGTACTTACAATAGCTTCCATAGTAGTAGCATGATCTTGTCTTATCTTCAATTGATCTACAGTTAGGAATCGTAAAGGGATAGTATATTTTGTAACCACATGATCCCAATATTGATCATCCATACCTTTGAGATATAGCTTCATCCGACCGCACCTTACTAAATAGTTCTCTCTTGTGAATTTGGGATCTTCCTTTCTCATCATCTTTAGATATTTTCCTCAAGTTGTTAAGATTTACCACAAAAAAAGAACTTAGCTCTGATACCAATTATTAATATTGAGATTATATTATTGAGAGGGGAGGGGTGAATCACTAATCATCCAATTATCCAACTTTTTCAACCACATAAAATTTACAATAGAATTCATAATTTTAACCTTAATAGAAGAAAATAAAAATTATAACCTTAAGAACGTCCACAAAATAATGAAACACTTGACATAGATGTTTATCTCATGGAAACTCAAATTGGGAAAAAACCACAATGGAGATTAGTACCCACTGAATGATGTACTCTTATGAAGTACACCCTATGGGGATCTTAACCATGTTAGGAGTTTACAAAAGAAATGTTAGGTGCTACCCGATTAAGGGATTTACCTCTAGGCCTATTATGACCTTTACCCTATTAAGAGTAGCCTTGTTAGAGGAATTCAAACACAAAATAATGTTCCACCTTGTTAGAGGATTTACATTAGGAATTTTCTAGGATCCACCCGATTGAGGGATTTTGACTGTTGTAACTATTAGGGAACAACATGAATAATTATCTGTAGAATATAACTACCTCTACTTGATCAAATCCACTAAAGAACATAGTCACTTCTTAAAACACTTATCTCTTCTCTGGCTTGATCACAATTCACACTTTACACCACACTTTTACAACACATGATCAACACTTAAAAATTTCTAGTTCATCAAATATTTATTGTTCATCAAGCCCTTTAAGTTTTCCACTGCCTTAAGATTTACCTAAATGGATTGCAATTTACCTTACAATCTTCATGCTGAAATCTAACTCATCAATACACACATCTTGATGTATAAAATAATTTTCCTATACTACATTGGCCGACATAATGATTTACATAGAAATTTGTATCAAGGGGTCAAACACGTTTTAACCACACACAACCTTCATCTAGAATATTCTTCACGTGATAGCATAAAAAAATGCGATGCTAGATCATCACCTCCAATCTTTAATACACTTCACCAGATCTTGACTGACTTAACCAAATTTACTGCAACATTTAAACCGATCACCGATCAAAGATTTAACAACTGTTGCTTAAGAACAAAAACATTTCAACCTGTTAACAACTATGACTCTGCTAACCAGTCACCTATCCTTCACACTAGTCACTCAAATGAGTTTTTATTGAAACCATAGCATCCAAATACTGTTAGAAACCATATCCTATAACCACATTACAAGAGACACCAAATATTTGACAAACCAATCAAATGACCTGTCGCCTATGACTTACTATTCTAGATTTTTCTTTGTTAAGCTTCATCTTATCATAACTTTCTTATCGATCAATATCAATAGTAGAGGTCACGCATTTAAAATTTTGAGACATCCCTAAGTCTCCCATAAGAATTGTTACAACTTAAACTTACTGCAACACCTTGATCATCATCCTTATACTCAACAACATACTAGAAACACTAGGTCAATACTTGACATCAATGAAAACTCAATAATTGATCATCATGTAGTCAAATCTATACCATGAAAAATCAATAAATCACTCACCATCACAACATCAGTTAGAATCAATTACGCTAACAATTAGATCATCATTATTGGTCAAATGTTGATATTGCATTTTCTTTCATGGCATGGGAATTTGAGTTGGGTTTCAAGGAGGATGTTATTTGTATTATAGTGGACTGTATATGATTGGAGTGGTGTCATGGTATGGTCCTTATATTAGCTATGGAAAAACAAGGAGTTAGCCTACACGCTCACTAGGGTAACTAGAGGAGAAATGACAACTTGCAACCTCCAATGTACCCCTTTCTAGTGTGGAGTGCCACCAAAAATAGGGATGAAAGGAATCTAGAGGTGAAAATTATATGGGAATCCTTCAAGGACTTCTTGCTCGTGCATGAGTTGGAACAAAATAAGATGAAGATGGACATGAAGGTTGTAGAGAAGGGAAAAGACAATAAGGTGGTGTTCAGCCCCAATGACCACTGGTTCAATGTGCCTAGAGGTAAGCCAAAAAAGGCTTAAGTTGGTGTGATCTCTTCATTCATGCATGTCTCTCTTTCCTTTTTGGCATGTTCTTTGATAGGGTTGGGTGTCAACAAGATGAAGTGGACATTAGGGCTTAGCTAGTTTGTTTTGTTAAAATCCTTTAATTATCAATAAAATATATATAATCTATTACTAATTAAAAAATGGAGAATGTTGAGAAACATGTGTTGACAAACTCGCATAATAATGCTAATAATTAAAATAAATGTTTAATTATGATAAAACTTAGTATACAAATTTAATGAGTATTATAAGCTCATGGTTTAGAGGCATGAGGTTTATACAATACCATTTAGTAGTTCTATGCAAGGTTATTTTTATATAAGAAAACACATGAGTTTTTTGAGGTTGACTTGTGTAACCTTTATATTATTTTTGATAAAGTAATAGCAAAACAAGGGTGATGCCCCTTTACAACCTAGCCTAGAGGGGAATTAACAATAGATGAATGTTATCAACACAATAACATCATCAAAAGTTATACATAATCAACATATTAACCACCTAGAGAGAATCAACACAAACCACCCTAACATCACTATAAAAAAAAAAAAGGAACAAAGATGAACATTTTGAAGGAAAAAAGAGCAATCACTCACTCGAGTTATGCATAAATAACTAGTTTCATATTGTAACCCATAGTAATATAGAATACAAAGCCAACATATATCAACATAGTATCTAACATAGTAATGATAAATTTTTTTAATCAAGACCACATAGGGTCATAACCAATAAAAGAAAGCACTAGTCTAGATGGAACCAGATAAACATAAACAAAATATAACAAGGTGAAGTAGGTTGTGTATCGTCAGAAAATGGAAGCACTTCCATTTAGGACTGGTTTAGCCCTCTGAGTAAGTGGTTTGGGGTCATGTCAAACACCTTGAATGGGTCTTTGACTTGGATCTAGCTTTTTCCCCTGTTCTACCCCTCTTTCCACCTATTTCCAGCCTGTTTCTAACACCTGATCCTGAGAACTTGAGGTTCTTGACCTCAGGGTCAAGGTCGACCTTCTAGGTCAAGGTTGACCTCAACCCTGACCTAGGTCAAAATCTACCTCAACCCTAACCTTGGGTCTAGATTTCAAGTTCTGGAAGTTTCTGAATGTTGGGTTTTAGAAAGTTTTATTTTCCTGCTTCTGGGTCAGCTATTTCGGGCTTTGAAATGGTAAACTCTTAAATGATATTTAAATTAGGTCCACTTCCAAGAGTAAAGGTTTAAATGGGAATTTAATTCTCCTATGTAGGCCTTTCTAGAAGTTTGTGCCCTAACTTGTATAAAAGGAAGCCTTCTCTCATTTTGATAATCCATTATCTCTCAATCATGAAATTATACATCCATTGAATTCAAGCATAAATCAAGTGATCAAGAAATCATCAAGCAAGAAAGAAGGAGAAGGGAAGCATTCAAGTATTCATACATCTTCAAGCATTTAAGCATTCAAGATCCAATTCATCAAGGAGATCCATTGGTAGCCATTGAATGATTTAATCTCTATGGAGCCCCTTTGTTGAAGACTTCTCCATCCATTTCCATTCAAGCTTCTTCCTATTCCAAGATCCATTAAATATTGGTGTTGAAGATATAATACAATTTATTTGAGACATCCTACATGCGATTCTACATTCATTTGGAGCATCCATACTTGTGGATTCAAGGATTCGAATCCTCCACAAGGGTTTCAACATTAGCAAGGTGAATTGTTCCATTTACTTTGCTTATTGCTGCAATTACAATTACATTTCAAGGTTAATTTAAAAACTAGGGTTTGACCAAGGAAAACCCCACATCCAACAAAAAAAACCCTTTTTATTGCAGGTACATGTGCAGAACAATGAATTACATATCAGATCTGAGTACCCTTTTCGAAAAACTTTCGAGATTCGTGAACAGATTTTCCGCCAGAATAGTGCAGGTCAAGGTCGACATAAAGGGGAAAGATTGTGCCCCTGTATTTAGGTCAAGGTTGACTTGTCTTAGAAAAGCAGAAGGTTTCTAGGTTTTCTTTGTCTCTATATTTCTAGGCCAGATCCGGTTGCAGAATTTCCTGAAACTAGGTATAGACACCAGAAAATAGCATTTTCCAGATCTGTCATATTTTGAGGTTAGTATTTGTGTTCAATTCAATTAAGATCTCAATAATTATTTCCATAACAAAATTTAAGGTTTTCTCCTTTCTTCATATTCTCCACCGATTGATTCATTTATGCATTAATCATCTTCTTGTGGTTAATTAATTTGGATCTTTCCTTTGGGAATTTGGGGTTAAGAAGAAGATCTTACCTTCCCCAATCCTATATTTCATACATTACATCTTTATCTTATACTTTGGTTAACACAACACCCCCTCTCCCCTTTTTATATCGTACAGGTTGAAGCTAGCCAAAATGAAGAAACTGGAGAGAGAGCTCCACCCTAGTTCTTTTTCCTTTTCCATTTGTTGGTGAGCATCATAGTCAATGATTCCTCTATTAGGAACTTGAAGAGGTCCTTTTGGTCTTCTAATTATTTGGTACCTTTGTTGCTATTATATTTCAACATGCACATTGTAGTAGGACAACTATGCATAACCTTAAAAAAGTGGAAAAAACTATAGAGCCTTTCGTCCACGTCTGCCATCCTTTTTTTCAACTTTTCAACCTCCTCCTAAACTGGGTCTTTCCTGCTACAATCACCATCTGGTAGGGACTTACCTTTTTTGATCCCCACAGGAACTGTCATGGTCTCCTTAACCTATATATGAGTGGGCTCCCCAAAATCTGATTTTATACTTGTCAATACATGAGTCGAACTAATATCAGAAGAAGAAAGGGATTCCTCTTTATCATAATTTTTCTCAGTGGCCTTGTTTTCACTATCATTTCTATTATCAGAGTTCAAGGCCTCTTTGAAAGTAAGCCCCTTTTTAGGTTTAACTAAAATTAGGGTGGACCTACGAGGGGTGTTTGTTTCCTAAGTAATTTCAACATCAAAATTAATAATGAATTTGGAATTTTTTATGGCTTTCACCTTGGATTTAGGAGGTAGGGAATCCCTATTTTTTATTTTGTCTTTCTTACCCTTGTGCAAAATAGGAGAAGTCTCCTATTTGATTTTAAGACTAGGGTTTTTAAGGAATTACTTGCCGCTAGGGTGGGGAGTGTCCATGAAACTAGTAGAAGGGGAGGTGGGAGAAGTAGGCACCTCTTGAACAATTATTTGGAAAGGAGAGTAGAGGGGCAAGTGGAAATGATAGAGACAAAAAAAGGCCTTGGTGTAAAATGGTGAAATTTTTATCATGGTTCTTGGCCTCATTCACATCTTTAACATTTCTATTAATTGAATGCAAAAGGTAAAAAATAATGGAAATCAAAATTTGATTTCTAAAGTGATTTTAAAAAGGTAGGTGGTAATAGTAATAAACACAAAAACTTCCCTCTAGCATGAGATACTTCATCACAACCAGGCAAACACGATCCTACGGTTCTGACAATTGATCATTGATGCAGACGCTATTGGTCAAGTAAAAATCTTCATAGGAGAGATTCATATTTATCCTCATTTTCATAACAACACCCTTAATCTCATCTATTGGATCAATAAATCCTTGGACCCAACCCATTATAAATACCTATTAATGGTCACTCATCATTTTCACAACCACTAGGTTCCACATCTTTACAAATCCCACCATCCATTCAACATATTGATTGTATCCATTGATCATACTATCACATTATGTGACTATCTACATACCCTTCATACATTCACCTTTGGATCCTATACCTTGGATTACCCTTTACCAAGTGGCTCCCCCTAATCCCACACAATATGGAGAACTCTACTTACATTTCTTTTAGTAGTAAAAAACCCCATACATATCCTCACTTTGTATTCTCAAATAAAAAAGGGCTCTTACTATCCCAGTCATACACCATTCCCTTGAGAAAGTCACTTCAAACCCTTTCAACCTAGTGTCCCCTCACTATCAATGCCTTGATACACCCTTACCACCCTTCTAGTACTCTCTTCAAGCTCTCTAGGCCCTACCCACACATATCATACTCCTCTGAAAATAAATAAGAAAAAATATACCTTCTTGTTGTCTTCTAGATAGACCCACACACATAGATTAATAACTTTTAAACTACACCATATTTCCTCAATCCCTCCAGTGATATTCTTTCCAACTTGACCCTCCACAACATGTCCAAAATCGAGATAGATCCAACAGTTGATCTTTGAGATATGGTCCCCACATCAGGACCATGTTTTCCATGATAGTCATGTCTTCATTTTCTCATAACCAATCACCTTCCACTTCTTTAAGAATGTGCCCAATCAATTCATGGCTCCCTATGTAATTCATGCCTATTTCCAGAGTCTGTCAAGAAAATCACCATGTTAGGAATAGAGCAGAAACTAGAGTGAATCCAATCATTTTCCTAAAGTGGCCTCTTGAGTCCGATTTAGCCTTCTGTTTAATCGATTTGAGTCTTTTTCATCTTGTGTCAAAATCTTGTCATAACTATCAATATTCAATCCATCTTCAAAATGACTAAGTGTGGTGAATTCATGTCCGCTATCTTTTGGGCATCTACCCATACATCCAGGGCACAATATCCATCATTTACATCCAATCTAAGCTTCAACCAATCAAACCTTGACAAGGTTGCGTCATTTGATCTTCTTGAATCAATTCATTCTTCAGTTGTCTCCATCGTATTCTTTTGCTTCACCCAAGGTTAATGGTGGAAACTAGAGCTTCCTCTCACAAGAAATTAGGGGAAGTATCTGATACCTTACCTTTGAATCATATCTAGGGTCCAACTCTTGAACAACTCTACAATTCTAGTCTTTACAAAGATGACGGTCTTGGCAACTTTCGATTAAAAATTGGTTACATACCCCCTCCATCAACCCACGAAGGTAGTCAACAAACCCCTCCTCAATCTAATCTAGGGAGTCCTAAAACTCCTAACATATCTCAAGCAGGGATAAATCATGGGTCCCAAGGACACCAGTCTCAACATGGTATGGATCAAGAACCTACACCTGTTGAGATTTCTCAATATCAAAATGATAATAACTTCACAAGAATGATGAAACATTTCTTGAAAGAAAACAAAGAAACATACTTTCTAGAGTTGGCTCATCAAGGAGCTAAACTTCCTCCCAACTTTAATGTGGAAGATATCATTACATAGGAGGAAGAAACTCCTATTTCGGCTATGATGAAACAAATGCACACCATGCAAGTAAAACTTAACAAAATGGAAAAAGAAAAAGAACCTAAGGAATTCTCCATGAAGGCCCTATGTCCTTTTCCATTCGATAAAGACTTGTATATGCCACCATTCCCTAAGAGGGTGGAAATGCTGAAATATGATAAGTATGATGGAAACTTTGATCCTCAAGATCATGTTAGAGAATTTTGTACTCAATCTATGGAGTTCATGCACAAACTGACCTATCTGATGCATCTTTCCCCCCGATCTCTAGGAGGGTTAGCCATTCATTGGTTCTCTAGGATGCCTCCTACAATCAAAACCTTTGAGAAGTTGATCAAATTGTTCTATCAAAAATACTCCTACAACATCCAACATCCAGTCACCATGATTGATATCTGTAATCTCAAACAATATCTAGGAGAACCATTCTTGACATTTCTCAAAAGATGGAGAAAGAAATTCTCTCTATATGCTAGGCCTATTCCAGAAACTGAGAAGCTAGAAATCTTCATCAACAATCTTGTTCCAGAAATCAACTACCCTTTACAAATGCAAAATCATACATCTTTTGATAAGATGGTAGACAATGCAATCAAAATTGAAAAAGTACTTGTGAAAAAAGGAGACATCACACTTCAAAAGGACAAGTATGAATCTAGTTCTAAGGAGAAGAACAAAAATTGGAACAAGAATAAGGGTGTCATCATAGATGGCATTGTTGATAATCTCCATACCCCATCTAAGGCACCTGCTTTCAATCTAACCATTGGTACCTAAGCCATCAAAGCTTTAGAACAAAATGTGTCTGAATCATCTCAAAAGAAGCCAGAATACAAATCTTGGTCCACTGATAATAAATGAAAGTTCACTCCTCTTGGAGAATCTTTCAAATCAGCTATGAGAACTCTGCTAGCTAATAACATCATCTCTTTTCCTGAGATCCAATAATCTGATCCTGACCCTAAGCTGAAATGGTGGAGAGAGAATGAATTCTATGATTTCCATTGGGGTAAAGGTCACAAAACCAATAACTGCTTGCACTTGAAGCATACCATTCAAGACAAGATTGATAATGGAGAAATCACGATTGATAATCCTAAAAGCAATAATAATCACACATCATTCACTAAACCATTTCCTAAGCATAGCCAAGGAGATTTGTCTTCTTAGCCTAATGTGGGTGCTAAGGTCAATTATGCCTATCCTAGAAATAATACTATTATCAATATGGTTGAACCAAGCCTATCTGAGTGTTGCAATGTCATCACAATTGTAAGAAGAGATAGAAGAAATCAATCAGCTAATGTAGTTACTTGATCACAAGCTTAGGCACACCTACAAGGGCAAATCCCAGATCAATCAAATGTCCCTAAGGTGCCTTTCAATCTATCTTCTACTTCTAAACAGAGGGAAACATCTAAATCTTCAAATCCTAAGGACACGAGGCCTACTTCATACAATATTGTCCAACAACTCCAGCACACAAATGCCAAAATCTCTATGTTTGAGTTGCTTCAGATATCTCCAGCTCATAGAGCCATTCTAGACAAAGCTCTGCTTGGATCCAATGTTCCTGATAACCTTGATTTAGACAAATTCTAGGCCATGGTTGGTCATCTTACATCTCCATAGTATATCTCTTTTTCAGAGGATGATGATAAATCCTTGAGTCATCCACACAACCAGCCCTTACATATTGAAGTCTTGATCCAAAACCATCATGTCAAACGTGTGTTGATAGATGGGGGTGCTGGCCTGAATATTTGTTCTTACAACTTGATCACATAATTGGGATTTTCAAAAATAGCCATTGATCCTAGAAAGAAAATAACTATCAAAGCATATGATGAAGAAGAAAGATCCTCCAAGGGAACAATTGTCTTGCCTATCAAAATAGGTCCTGTCATCAAAGATACTATATGTCAAGTTCTTGATATACCTTTGGCTTACAACATCCTTCTAGGGAGACCCTGGATACATGAAATGGAAGCTATTCCTTCTACATACCATCAGTGCTTAAAATTTTCTTGTGACGAAGTAGAGGTAACCATTCCAACTGACATGTCAACAACTTGCAATGCATTGAAAGAAAATGCGGATAAACTTGTTCCTAATAACAAAGAATCTTCCACTAAGAAAATAGATATAGCATCCACATCTAAGATGGAAGACATTGCAAAAGAGTCAATATCAAAGAAAATAGTGTGAGAGAATATACTATAGAGCCAATCTTGTCTTTGACATCTCTCCCTATTTTGCCTAAGTCTTATGGGAAAGCTCCAAAATAGTCCAAACCAGAATCTAAGGAACCTTTTGAGGCATATAAAGGAAAATTTGTTGCAGAGAAAGTACCTAAGAAAGAATTTGAAGAAGATGAAGCTGTGCTTGCATGGCTCTACAAAGATGAACCTGAATCCCAAGTTGTTCCACCTAGTGACTCTAAAGTATCGAAGGTTCCTTCTAAGTCATATGACCCAGGGGATAAACTGATAGCTACAATGGGATATAAAGGAAAAGGACCTCTAGGACTACAAGGTAAAGGTCTTCTATCACCTCTTGAACATCGTGGTCAAGCCAACAAGAATATGATAGGTCTAGGATACATGAAGAAGCCTTTCTGTCTTAGCAAGAACTCCCCACATGTTCTAGAACAAATTCAGCCTTCCATGGTGATTCAAATAAAGAAGGAAATGACTGAACAATTTGATAGTGATGATTCAGACACCACTGATGAGCTCATTCCTTATGAGCATTTTCCTAAAGAAATCAAAGGCCTCCTTGAAGTTGAAGATGATCCAATAAAAAGAAGTAATGTAGTAGAAACACAAGAACCTACTATAGAGAAAGAGATGGTTGCAACACAAGAACCAGCTAATCTCGAAGGCAACCAAAAAGAGGAAGGTGGTAGCTATTCTGAGACAGATTCTCATGAGTATGAATTCAAATCAGAATTTGAGGGTAACCCTTCTTGGGGTATTCATCCTGACTTTACTCATGTTCTTAAATTTCCTAGAGGCATAGATGAAGAGTCTAATGACTATGAATGGGGAGCCATTCCAGAAGAAGATGAGCTTATTATAGAAAAACATGTTGATGTTATCACCAATATGCACCTAAACCCAACGTAAGTCTAGAGCGAAATGATGAACTTATCAAGTTTGATCCACCGATGGTTGAAGTGGACTTTCACAATGACATTGAGCCTATTCATGAATTGAATGTCTTAAGTTGTAATATCACCTTTGAACATGAGTGTCAGGTTAGGACTGATGATGACAGATCCATATCCATAAACATTCTTTCCCAATCTTTCACCACTTTGACTATACAACATCCTGAACTTCTTGATCAAACCTCCACAAACCCGAGCCATGGTATTTATACCTTCCCAAATGACTATGCCCTTGCTTGCTACCTCAATGCAGTTGAGCCTATGAGGACCTCCATCAGTGAACTGAGTGTTAGCATGAAGAAGTCAGACATAAAGAATCTTAGTCAAAAAAATAAGAATAGGAATATAAAGAAAAGGAGTTCTGAGGGTGAAAACCACTTTGTTGCAGTCTTAGAACCTAGAAAAGTAAAAGTAAAAGATGTATCCAAAGGTGAAAACCTCTCTGAGGTGCCTAAGGATGAGATATTTGATGTCCTTTTGAGTCATTTATAGGATAGATCTCTAGTTCTAGTTGAGCCCACTCAATCCATCAACTTGGGAACAACAGAGGAACCACAGTTGATCCATGTAGCACAATCTTTATCAGCAAAAGAGAAACAAAAATTTACAACCTTCCTCACAAAGAAGAAGATCAACTTTGCATGGAAATACTCAGATATGCCAAGGTTGGATCTTGATCTTATAATGCACCATTTATCTATAGCTCCAAATGTTAAACCTGTTAAGCAAAAATTGAGAAAGATGCATCCTCATGTTGCACTAGATTGGTAAAAGCTGAATTAGAGAAGTTCCTAAAAGTCAGATTCATCTGAGTTATTGATTATGTAGAGTGGATCTCTAATATTGTACCTGTTTCAAAACTAGATAAATCAATCAGAGTGTGTACAGACTTTAGAGATGTAAATAGAGCATGCCCTAAGGATGATTTTCCACTACCTAACATTGATATGATAGTGGACATGACTGCGGGCTTTGAGATGTATTCTTTAATGGATGATTTTTCTGGGTATAATCAAATAAAAATTGCTCCAGAGGATCAAGAGAAAATTGCTTTCACATGTGCATGGGGCACCTTCTGTTGGAATGTCATGCCATTTGGGCTTAAGAATGTCGATGCTACATATCAGAGAGCTATGACTTCTATTTTTCATGACATGATGCATAGGACTGTGGAGGATTATGTTGATGATACTTTAGCAAAATCTATGATTAGAGCTGAACATCTAAATGATTTGAGCAAGATACTAGACAGAATGGAAAAATTTAGTCTCAGACTAAATCCTAAGAAGTGTGCTTTCGGTGTCACTTCTGGAAAGCTCTTAGGATACATAGTTTCAAAGAAGGCCATTGAAGTTGATCTAGCTAAAGTAAAGGCTATCATGGAGATGCAACCTCCCAAGAATATTAGTCAAATGAAGACATTGCAAGGTAGAGTTCAATCTTTCAGACGCTTCATATCTCAGCTAGCGGACATATCACAACCTTTTACAAAGACATTACATAAAGGTGTGACATTTGGATGGAGCGAGGAATGTGAAAAGAATTTTGATCATATCAAGAAGTATTTATCAAATCCTCCCATCTCGATGCCTCCTATTCAAGGGAAACCATTGATCTTATATGTCTCCGCAATAGATACATCACTAGGGGCATTGCTTGCACAACATGATGAGAATAAAAAGGAAAGAGCTATATACTATATTAGTAGGACATTGCTGGCATACAAAAAGAATTATTCTATGATAAAGAAGGCTTGTCTAGCTGTGATCTTTGCATCATAGAAATTGAGAAATTACATGTTGGTGCATACCACACATTTGGTAGCTAAGATTGATCCACTAAAGTACCTACTAAGCAAAGCTTCCCTCATGGGTAGATTAGCTAAATGGGTCATGCTCTTAAGTGAATTTGACATTGAATATGTTGAAAGAAAAGCTATAAAAGGATAGGTTATTTCTGATCAATTGGCAGATGCACCTATGATTGATGATACACCGATGCAAATGGAATTTCCAGATTCCTCTATCACGACTCTTTGTTCTAGGGAATGACAGTTATTCTTTGATGGCTCCTATACACAAAATGGATCAGGAGTAGGCATATTATTTATAACTCCTCAAGGATACTCCATACCTAAAGCATTCAAATTAAAGTTTCCTTGCACAAATAATATTGCAGAATATGAAGCCCTTCTTAATGGCATAAAACTAGCAATTGAGTGGAGAGTAATAGAGATACACATTCATGGAGACTCCCAACTTGTTATCCATCAAGTCAATGATGTGTACTAGACTAAGGATGAAAAGCTCATTCCATACAAAAGAATGGTAGATGATCTAAATAAGTATTTCATATCTATCACATTTGAGCAAATACCTAGAATAAATAATAAGGCTACCGATGCAATGGAAACATTATCTACTTTATTACAGCAGCATGAACATGAGCTACGCTACGAGTTCCTGGTGGAAGGACTATCTTATCCTGCATATGATTCCCCTGAAACCTACATGATTTGCACTATTGTTGGTCATGATTCATCCTGATACAAAAACCTATTCTCCTATCTCCAAGACCAAATCATTCCTGATACCTCCAACCACCATGAAAAGAGATACCTTATCCGTAATGCCTCCCAATATGTCATCATTGGTCACGATCTATACAAATGAGGTCTAGATGGTACACTCCTTAGATGTTTAGAATGGGAAGAGTCTCAATGTGCATTAGAGGAAGTCCATGATGGTATTTGTGGGTCACACTCGAATGGTTTAACACTAGCTCAAAAAATTATTAGGGCTAGGTACTATTGGCTTGAAATGGAGAAAGAGTCTATCAAGTTTGCTAAGAACTGTCAAAAGTGCCAAGTACATGGAAACTTAATTCATGCTCCAGGGAGAGATCTAATTCCCTTTACTGCACAATGACCTTTTCACCAATGGACATTTGATCTTATAGGAGCTATACATCCTCATTCTTCTAATTGACATACCCTTATACCTCAGATGAGTCATATCTACCATCCTCATTCAATTTCATATCATATGGTCTCCAGTATACCTCAGATGAGTCATATCTAGTCAAAGTCATTTGCAACTTCATTTGAGTTAGTCAGTCAGTCTTGTCTCCAGAAAAGATTTTGCATCTACAACAACACAATCAAACATCAAACACATACTGAAAACAATCTATGCTTCACATGCTTTCATCTCCTTGTATGCTTACTGATTCACATTGAGATTTTTGCATATTATGTTCCCTCAAGCTCTTCGATGATGTCCTTTACAAGATTTAGAGAGTGATGAATGGGGGCATAATATTTTCTTTGTTTTCTGTTTATATGTGAAAATATAACAACTTTGGAAATTTTGGATTGAAATGGTGTCCAACTGTAAGAGCCTCTATCTCGAATTGGATGGCCATGCGTACCTCAACCATTGATACCTGGAAAATTCAAGGAAGTTTGATCTAACTATTGTCTTTTTTGAGTGAGTTCTTTCTCCTATTGTGAAATGTGATCTTACCTAAGGATGTGAATGATAAAGGGTCACTATGGGTAATTCACATTGGATTTAGAATGATCTCTTGACTGCTTGATGTGTTTGTTACGCAAGGCATATTCATCAAGACATTTATGTTTTGATGCTTATACAAATTGCTATATCAAAATGGGCATGATATTCAGGTCATCCTGGCGCTTATGCCTTGGTGCTTATATCTAAATCTGACATTCTAAAAACAAAATCAATATTCATATATCCATGGTTTCCTAATTAGTGGATGTTGTATTGATTCCTGTGCATACAAATCAATATTCATATGTCTATGGTTTCATAACTAGTGGGCATTGTATTGATTTATTCAGTTACCTAAAAATTCAATGATTAAACCAACCGACACATGATCAGTGACTAGGTCCTAGGTCTTAGATTACATTATATTTTACATGGTTCTTTTCATTTTGCATGTTTGCATGATCTCACAAATGGCTACATAAACTTCAATGCTTAAACGATTCTTCTATCACCTCTTCAAATCTCACAAGAGCTGACACTTAACTCGAAGGTCTCTTCATGGACTCGCAAGCAGTTATCCTCCTAGGTTAAACATCCTTTTGACATAAGACTAAGTACTTGTCTTCATCAATTCTTGCAAAACATATCATGTGTATCATTACATTTACATTTCATATCATAACCATCTGTTGCATTACAATACATCTATGTGCATAAGCATAAAATCATACATACATCTTTTCATAATCAAAACACATTTGCATTACATCCATACATATGAAAGAAATCATTGCATTGCATATATCCATACATACATTCTACACTACTCATAGCATAAGCATCACATGATATCATCATAACTTGAAAACATGACAAGTACAAATGAAGTCATAACCAAAATATTGATCTCATATATATATCAAAAATCTTGAAATAGTCAGGGGTGCACTACTGGCACAACATAAAAAAGAATGGGCTTGATGAGCCATCAAAGTCAGAATAGTATCAACCTCAAGAGATCAAAAATATTAGAACAAGTAGACAGATCAGTTGTTAGCCTGATCCTCTACATTTGGAGGAGGTGGAGGTGGTGCATCTGGTACTGCCTTTGCTCTAGGTGCTCTAACTCCCTCTAATGCCAACATATATTGAGAGTACGTAGGGACTCTCTATGCAGTAGGAACAATAGTGTAATATGTGGACACATAGTAGGCTGCCTATGTGGTCTGATGAATCACCTAGGCCTGTAATATCTGCACCTCTGCACAAAGCTCAGTGCACTGTCTATCTACCTCTATATATCTCTCCTCCCATCGAGCACTGTGAACCTTCAGGTCCCTAACCTATAATCTGAGCCGTCTGATAGTCTCCTATGGAGTAAGAGGAACATTAGGATCAACATCAATTGTTGGCATCTTAGTATCCGAGGTAGTCTGCTCAATGGTCTCTGCTCTCTGCGCCTTACAACATCTAACCTCTGCACCCAAATCAAATCTAGTATCCTCCTGTATCGCATCAGTATCACCACCCATAACTTGCTCTGCTGTAAGTACCGCCTCAGCTGTGCTAACACTCCCTAGATTACCACCCTCTCCCCTAGTCCATCTATGAGAACCTGTCGATCTACCTGCTGTAGAACTAGTGGGACGAGGGGGCCTCATCTATCCTGATGGTCTCTATAGAGGAGCCATTGCTCTCGGTCTCAAAGGTGTAGGGTGCACAATAGGAACCTATGTGGGTCTGGGACCCTATCTCATTGGTGCTCCAGTAACATGCATAGCCTCCCACATGGAGGGTATTAGCTCTATAGGATCTGAGAACCTATGGGTAGGATGGTCTGCAAGCCAGGCAATGAATCCATCTGTAACTCCAGCATCAAGTACCTCTGGTTTGTACTCCCAATCTCTGCCGATGATAACATTGTACTCCTATGAACACAAAGAATAAGAAATCCTCTGGGTCCATCCAAGTCCAAGCTCATGAGCTATCTAAGCATAAGTGGCATAATCCTCCAGTGCATCCTGCACTCATCCATACTACACCACACCCTGGTGATAATGAATCTCTCTAAAGTGGAGGATGACCTCCCAATTAGTATATGGCTTTGAAAGAAGAAACTAAACTGTTCACATGTAGTAGGCTAAGGCTCTATACCTACATATGGTCTCCATCGAAAAAAAGTCATATCATCAAGGCATCACCTCCAATACTCAGTATGGCCCATCCGAACCTATGTGACATATCCATCATATGTATAAATGACTAGCTCCTGAGGCTGCCGCTGTGCCTGACACACTGGTCTCAAAACAAGGATATGCTCCCACACCCAGATCTATAATACTAACGCTCTAGCTATAAAAGTCTTGCTCTCTTGATACACTACCTCATGCATCTCAGAGATCATATGGGCCAAAAGACACTGACCCCAAGCCAACTCAGAGGGGGTCGCCATCAAACATGCAACCATCGGGGCCCAGCCCATCAATAGACCATTCTGTTGATGGTCAGACATGATAATCCCTCCTATCATCCTAGCAATAATACACTCTAGCCGGTGTGTCTGTCCATAATGCTGCACTAAGGTCTCCTAGGAAATAGAGGCAGTCATCTGGGTATCATCTCCAAAGAGATGTTTGAACTCTACTAGACCTGAGTTCCCCGAACTCACATACTCTGGACGTCGTCTTGCATGAAATGGAATGCGCAGTATCCGGTACACATCCTCTGGGGTCACAGTAATCTCCCCCATTGGTAAATGGAAGGTCTGTGTCTCTGAATGAAATAACTCTATCAACGCAGTCAAAAGTCTATGATTTACCCTTATCTCGGGTAAATGTATGAGATACTCAAAGCCGCAGGACACAAGGTGTACCCTCATCAGGTCAGGTAGTGACACACACAGTCTCTGAGTGGCTGGATGTGAAATGTGTACATGAACATCTAGATATAGGACCTACACAACATAGAAACAAGGAATCCTATCAGTACTTTGGTTACAAAATAGGTTACAAGGGCAAGAATTGGATAGTTCAGTATTTAACAAGGTAGGTTAAAAGGTTAGCAATCAGGCTAAGAGATCAAGAAATTAAAAAATTTGACCTAGCAATGAGTTTTAGGCTCACTATTTTTCATACGACACTTCAGATTGGCATGGAAAGTCGTACGAGTTTCTACATTATACCATATGAAAAATCATAGTGACACGACATTGTATCTCTCATCGTACGAGTTATGAGGGACCCGATGAAATGTCGTACAACTCTTGGGTCCCTCTGATACGAGTCTTGGGGGTTAATGAAATGACAACCTATCTACAATTCAAAAGTCATACGAGTCTCACTGGAGAGTCATACGAGTTTCCATGCATTCAAAAATTCAAAATTTAAAAAGCGTATGAAAAATGCTAAAAAGGAAATAAATCATGGAAAAATTGACTTTTAAGAGAAGCAAAGAGGTCCACCTATCGAATGTCCATACTGCCAAGGTCTTTGGTGTCTCCGACTGTGCTCAAATAGATGCGAACTCATAGGTACCTTTGGTTCTGCCATTTTCTCGCTCAGAGGGCTCCACAAGATTTCTAAAGTCAAAAGGTTGAAATGAATTGAAAATGACCCTTCCGGTCTTTATATAGCTTTTGACCTAATTTTCAAAAGTGCTCCATTTTTCATGAAAATTGCACCCCTGGCTAATTTCGACGTTCTGAACCCATTTTCAGGATCAAAATCAAAATCTGAGATCATTTACTATGTCAAAATCATGACTTAAAATTTTTGGACCTAGGACGGTCTACTGCTTGCATAATCGACCTTCAATCATCACAAAAATCTAGTATTCAACTTAACTAATTATCTTACATCAAACTATCAAAATTTCAACTTGGTCAACTATGGTCAACTCATGGTTTCACTTGGTCAAACTTGGTCTTTTGGACCTACAAACGATGTAGAATGCATTCTCGGTCGTGTTTAACCACTTTTCAAATCAATTAACATGCTTCTCAAACTACAATGCTGACTTTCCTTGTCAGATTTCAATTTTTATCCCGAAGGGGGCATGGTATTGCACATCATTCATAGTTTGTAATCTAAATCCAAATCATATCTTTCCTCAGTAATCAAGACAAGAACCACGTCTAGTTGCTGATTCATCAAAAAGACCTCATCGCTTGGGGCAAATCAATCATCGCCTGGGGCATATCAGATTCATCGAGATCCATATCAATCTGGTATTCTCTTAATCTTGTAAACTGTATTAGTTTTTCGTAGCCATCAGTTCATTAGTGTTATTTCCTTGGTTCTTCGTAACTGAACGATTCAGATGTGATACCAATGTGATTCTTATCAACAATCGGGTCTGGAATCAATCACTCACTTCTTCACAATCATAAGGTTCAAAATTAGGCATTTTGACACTTTTTTGCAATCATCGGTTCATGCCTATTAAAGTTAACATTATCTTTGGTCATTCAGGACCTAATATCTTCATATCAACTTCAATCACAATTTTTGTTTCATATCAATTTTAATTTTAAACATCAGTTTCAACATCATACACAGACTGTCTTTGATCCACTACGCTTCACACAATAATTCAAAGAGGGGCAAAATGTAATACCCCAAAAATGGGCTATAGGTTCATTAACTTCCTATATCGACACATCGAACGAAATTGACATCAAAGTCCTAACCTAAGGCACATCGACACATTATCGAATCTTAATTGATTATCCTAAATTCTGCATCGAGGAATATTTCTTATTCCTATTTATCCTAATTATCTTTGATTTAATGATTATTTGGTGATAAATCCTATTTATCCTAAAGTTTGATTAATTGAATATTCTGAATGTTTAATTAATTAGATTTAATACTGCCACTTAATTATTTAATTAGATTTAATTATATTTATTCCTAAATTGTATTATTTCATTTTGACAATAAATCAAATATCCTATGACTAATTGATTAAATTCTTATTTAATTAATTAATGTCAATTGTCAAATTTAATAATATAGTTTTTGAATAAAAGTTTGATTTAATAATTGATTAACCCATAAATCAATTGTTTTATTTTTAAAATCAATTAAGTTGAGAATAAATCACTTTATTTATTTAATTAATTCATATTAATTATGCACATCCAAAAAGCAGTTGAACTTTAAATCAAAGAATCAATTCAAGTTGTTTTAAAAATAAACTCAACTCTCTTTTGAGTTGAAAGCTGATCTCAACTTCTGATTTAAATCAAAAAGATGATTTGCATAATTTTGTGAGTTAATCTATCTCTAAATTCTTGATAACTCAAAAATCAACCTGAGTTTATCAAGAGTGATTTATGGCTTTTTCCATGCACCTCCAAAGTCCTGGATTTCTATAAATTAAGGCCTCAGCTCTTCATTTGGGATCGAATCCATGAATTGCATCCTCACACTAGCGAATTGGTAATCGAAGAATCAATATTTGCGAATCAAAGCTGTTGTGAGATTTTCATTGTTTTAGAGTATTCATATCATTTAGCATATCATTGTTAGATTAATTGCATGCCATATCAGTTTCTCATATAGAATAGATTCAAATCAGTTTATCTCATCTTATTGCATATAAAATCCAAAAATATAGATTAATTTGCATTCATCTCATATCTAGATTCTGCATTCAAATCCCGCGTTTAGGTGTTGTCAAGGTCACTGATCTCGGTCCAATTTGAGAATATCATACTTGCACCTACTAGAAGGCAGTAAATCACCTGGTTAGATTAGTTTCCATTTCACTGCACGATTTTGATTTCCGCTCACCTCTAATGTTTTACTGAAGTGTTGTGTCTACAGCTAGGTACAAAATTCACACACACACCTTGCAATTGTTGGGACAATAAAATACATTGAATTTTAATTTTAATGGCTAAACCTTGGGCCCTATTGTATGTGAAAGCAATGAAACTTCTACATTTTATCAAAGACCACACCCCATATGAGGGTTTCTACCCAATTTTAATCAAAGTGCAATATCTCACTGTTTATTTAATGGAAGAAACTAATTCCAAAACCAAAACAGCCTTAATTCATTTCTTTACCATATCTAATAATCAATCTTTCAAAAGAGTCTCAAAACATTCATAAAAAAATCATGAAATCTGGACTGTTCACAGGGCAGTAACAGATTGTTTGCAAGAATAATAAATTTTTTATTGAATGAAACTTATTTCATGTACCAAGTCTCTCCTTTACATCAGATTTGGTCTATTTGAGATCTTGCAATGTGTATTTTAAGGATTAAAACCCCAAGCCCTTACATTGAGCCTTATTGGGATTATTTGCCTATATGACAACATTACATATTTTTGCATCTTTATTACATTCAATTACATTTTGGGGCTCTATTAGCCCAAGATACATTGATTTGAGACCTTTTAGGTCCTTAGTGTCTTAATTTTCTCTAGGTCACCCAAGTGACCCCCTTGATAGCCTTCCAAGCCTTAGGTGCCCCTGCACCATACTCCTCAAGTTTGAAAATTTTCCAAGTCCCCTTGGAAACACCTGCAAAAAAAAATATTAGAGAAAATAAAATTCTCATCTTGACCTTGGGTTTGAACATGTCTTCAACTTGTGCTTTCATGCTCATTTCTCCATACACCACCAAATTAGGTGCTTCCTATTTCATCTTGACTGTTGGCTTTCCGTTCCTTAAAAAGACACATCCTCATATCTCTCCATTCTATCTCCATGCTTGGAGAAGAAACAACCTCTATGGCCTCCTCAGGACCAATAACCATCTCATCTTCATCCTTAGTCTCTTGCATTGAGACCATTGTTGCATCATCTGTATCTTCATGCCATTTTCCTTGGCATTCAACTACATCCTCATTCATCTTGAAGGCTATTTCATCATGAGCCTCACTATCACCACCATTTATTTTCCATTCTTCTATAATTTCTTCATACTCTTCCCATAAATCAGGTTCCTCTACTACAAATTGCTCTTCCTTTTCCTCATGCCATTCTCCTTGGAATATCAAATGGTCTTCCAAATCATTAAATATTTCCTCTATCTCTGCTTCCCTCTTTAGTCTTTCCCTTTTTTCTTCTTCTCACCATGCTGCATACCTGTCTAACCTTTCTCCATAGGCTTCTATATCCCTTCTCAAATTCCTTATCTCTTCTTGCCTCTTTTTCTCCTTTTGTTTTCTTCTCTCTTCTTCCTCATTCTTCCTCTTCTTTCCAAATAAAAATTCTTTCAATAACTTGAACCCCTCAAGAAAATCCCTCTCTGAAGTTGTCAACCCCATCTCAACTATCTAGGACTTATTTCCCAGATCTTCTCGCTCTGATACCACTTGATGCAGATGCTAATGATCAAGTAGAAATCTTCATAGGAGACCTTCATATTTATCCTTCTTTTTATAACAACACCCTTAATCTCATCTATTGGATCAATCACTCCTTGGACCCAACCCACTCTAAATACCTATTAATGGTCACTAATCATTTTAACAACCACTAGGCTCCACATCTTTACAAATCCCACCATCCATTCAACCTATTGATCGTATCCATTGATCATACTATCACACTATGTGACTGTACATACCCTTCATACATTCACCTTTGGATCCTATACCTTGGATTAACCTTTACCTAATGGTTCCCCCTAATCCCACACAACATGGAGAACTCTGCTTACATTTCTTTCAACAGAAAAACACCCCATACATATCCTCACTTTGTATTCTCAAATAAAAAAGGGCTCTTACTATCCCAGTCATACACCATTCCCTTGAGATAGCCACTTCAAACCCTTTCAACCTAGTGTCCCCTCACTGTCAATGCCTTGAGACATCCTTACCATCCTCCTAATACTCTCTTTAGGCTCTCTAGGCCCTATCCACACATATCATACTCCTCTGATCCATTCAACGCAACTTTGAAAACAAATAAGAAAAACTATACTTTCTTGTTGTCTTCTGGATAGACCCGCACATAGAGATTAATAAATTTTTAACTACACCATATTTCCTCAATCCCTCCAGTGATATTCTTTCCAACTTGAACCTCCATAATATGTCCAAAATCGAGATATGGTCCCCACATCAGGACTGTATTTTCCATGACAGTCATGTCTTCATTTTCTCATAACCAATCACCTTCCACTGCAATTGTTGGGACAATAAAATACATTGAATTTTCATTTTAATGGCAAAACCTAGGGCTTTATTGAATGTGAAAGCAATGCAACTTCTACATTTTATCAAAGACCACACCCCATATGAGGGTTTCTACTAGATTTTAATCAAAGTACAATATCTCATTATTTATTTAATGAAAGAAACCAATTCCAAAACTAAAACAACCTTAATTCATTGCTTTACCATATCTAATAATCAATCTTTCAAAAGAGTCTCAAAAAATTCATAAAAAAATCATGAAATCTGGATTGTTCACGGGGAAATAATAGATTGTTTGCAGGAATAATAAATTTTTTATTGAATGAAACTTCTTTCACATACCAAATCTCTCCTTTACATCAGATTTGGTCTATTTGAGACCTTACAATATGTATTTTAAGGATTAAAACCCCAAGCCCTTACATTGAGCCTTATTGGGATTATTTGCCTATATGACAACATTACATATTTTTGCATCTTTATTGCATCCAATTACATTTTGGGGCTCTAATGGCCCAAGATACATTGATTTGAGACCTTTTAGGTCCCTAGTGTCTTCATTTTCTCTAGGTCACCCAAGTGACCCCCCTGATAGCCTTCTAAGCCTTAGGTGCTCGTGCACCAATCACGATCATAACCACCCCTAAGCCTGACATGTTCTTCACCAACATGGAAGAACTAGTTAAGGCTAGTAGTATTGAAAACCTTGGCGATCTTGTTCCATTTGCAACCTTCGGTGGAGAGGCTCGTGGCCTCTGCAATGACATCTTCATTGACCTCAAAATAGATTCCATCCATAGAAACCTTTATATTGTTAGATAAGGTTTCATTAAACATTATTATAGGTTTTATATGTGAGTAGAGAAAGTATGGATTAGGATGTGTGGCTCGACGGTTCTCATTTGTTTGTTTACATGGTGGAGTACAACTAGGTAATTGGTGCTTTAGGGGTCATTGCATGAAAATCTAATATACTATAATTTCATTCTTTACATATTATAGTGTGTGTGTGGATGCGTTGGAGACCGATTTTTTTTCTATTGTGATGGTTTTTCTAGTGTCATATTGTGAAATCTTTATTATTATTCTTCATTGTATATTTTGAATACTTGTTTTGTATATTTTTCTCTCATTAGGTTCATGTGAAGATAGTATATAGTACTACAACTTATTTTTCAAAATGTATGCCAAATAGTTATAACTAGCACAAATATTTGTGAAGTTTAAAATTAAAATGTAAATGTGACAATGACTTAGGTGTCATGTTTGCAACCATAAATGTGATCTAGGGTTATAAACATGAAAACTATGGTCAATATCGGTCTATAAGGATGAGTTATAATGAGATTAGGGCATGATGATGTCATGATCTACAATCACACAAGAATGTACCAATTATAGACTAATTATTGTATTTAAGATATATTGATTAAACATGCCAAAAATATAAGAAAAAATTATAAATATAATTTTTTACTAATACAAAAATATATTAAATTTATTAAAAATCTATTATTTTTCCTTAAAACAAACTATATCAAAACTTAAATAATAATTATTAAATTTTTAAAATTTAAATGATATAAATAAAATCATATTTTAAATTTTATATTAAAGACATTATTAAATTTTATCTCAAAATAAATTACATTTCTTTAACACAATAAAATAAATACAATAAAATTTTATTAATAAAGTAAAAGTTAATATATTCAAATAAAATTTTAAATTATTATAACTTGGTATAATTTTAATCAACTTGACATAAATAAAGTTATATATATATTCAATTCTTATTTATTTTATTTGGCTTAGATTACACTCTTTTGTTATTGTATTAGTTTAACCTTGAAAGATGAAAACAACAAATAGTATATCTACTCAAACAAATAATTATATTTTTAGTGGTCAATGCATTTAAAAAATGTATTAAGTATTAAATCATCATTGAGAAAATCCCATTTTAGATATCAATTTAATTTATAAATGCTTTTAATAGTGAATACAATATTCTTAACTTAATACATGCATACTGGTATCTATTTTATATAAAGTGGAACGATAAAGTTCATAATTATTTTAAAGGGACGATAGTAACAACATTCTTGAAAATAATAATAATATAACTTTAACAATGGAATTAAATCTACCCAAATTCATTTATCTTTCTAATAAATAAATAACTACTACTATAAAAAAATAATAAATTTAATAAAGTATCATATAAAACCATGATGTTTTCTTTAAGGACACTGATTGTGATTTGATTATAAAATTATATGAAAAAATAAAGTTGTTTTTTGAGTTGTAGATTCCACACTTGCAATGTGGAATATAATATAATATACATATTCTATCCGCAATTTAAAAAGTGCATAAACATTTGTTTATTCTATACCACTTTATATCTTATCCTTCATTTATAATATTATTATTTTTAGCCTTTGTGGTCAAGCTTGGCTAGCAAATTAATACTAAATATTTGTCTCTCTAGTGATGCCTAACTTGTTTAATTTTTAAAATAACATGTAAGCATTTATGTCTTTAAAATAATAAAGGGGCTTAAATAAGGCGCTATCAAGTCAAAAAATATTTGTTTAGAATGATTGATTGCTGCTAGGCATACCTTCCCTAGGAAACATTGGGGGCTACAATGGATACAGAGATCCTTTCACATGGGGAAATATTATATAAAAGTTGAATCAACCACTTTAAAAGAGTAGAAAAAACTATTCCCTTCATAATGGTTTGGTTGCAAAATAAAGTACAAGACCCTCAAATTGACCCATAAATAAATTAATTAATAATTCGACAAGATTGTTTCTTTTAAAGGAAAAAAGAGCTCAATGAAACATGTATTTCCAAAAGCTACCATATTTCACATTATAAAATTATGGAATATTATTGATTTATAATTTTATAAGGATATGCTAATTAAATGGCATTATTGGGATTTTCTATTCTTTTGATGGTGAATAAAGCATTACATTTCTACCTTCATTTGACTTTGAGTTCTTTTTACTTCTTTTCTTCAATATCATAAAGATGAATCTTTTCTCAACATCAAGGACCTACTATTTTTTATTGACATTATGAGAATCAACCTCAATTCACTATCACTATCATGAGACTTAAATAAAATCTTATATCAAATGTTTCTTCTACATTTTTATCTAATTTATATAGTAGGACCCAATGGACATACTAGTGTTCCCTTAATCCAATATGTCTTCTTTAAGACAAAGAATAGAACTAGAGGGCCCTCGTTAAACTTGAATGATAATGAATTAAAGTTGGAGGGTACAATGTGGGGTAGAATTTTTTGGACTTCCAATGGTTATGGTGACTTAAGAAAATGTAGTCAAATGTGGTTTACATAGAGGTGATTAATAAACAATTGAGTTGATTTAGTCAACATAATATTAAAGCTTTATTAACTAAAATGGTATAAACATGATTAGAGTTATATATAGTGATGATATAGGACCATTGCAATTAATAGAGTAGTATTGTCGAGATTCTTATGTCACCATCTAATTTTTTATTTAAAAAACAACACTACAAGGGTGCTAACCTTTATAGAAACAACTTCGAGGGTGTATAGATTGATCAATCCAATTAGAACAAAAATAGAAACAATTAGCTAACTAATGAAGGAGCAGTTATTTACAATCGATTAACAACCCACGCATAGGTGATTAATAATAGACGAACAATTCCCAAAAAATACCAAATCCTCTAAATAGTAGATTTGCAGGATTGGGAAATGCTAGGGTCTAGGGCCACACCTAGAAATGTGCAAAACCCTAATCTAGTCTTCCCTAAGGAAGTTGAGAAGCTTGTGATTATCATATTCATCGTTGTCATCAAGATTTTGTTGTAGAAGACATAACATAGTTATAACATTATACATCACCCTATAACTAAACCTTGCAACACTCCTCATTGTTCCCTCCAAATATGGAAACATGATAATTAGGAAATCAACCCCATCCTTCAACATCCTCAGCTCCTTTGGAAGAGCAAGGAACTCCACACACCCCTTAAAGGTAGTGGACACATCATTCTATTCTTGGGCCTCCTCTTTGATATCCTTCAAGTTGTCAGAAATATGTGAAACACTACCTCTACCTTTATCATTTCTCTCTTCATCACCCTTCATTCCCTCTTCATCTACCCATTGAACTATTTTCTTTCTCTCTTTAACAACATAGCTTACAACTGGATCAACTACAAGCTCATTGGTAATATTTGGTGGTCTCAAGTTACCTAGGGCAAACCCTTTTCTCTTTAGATTTCTCTGCCATCTGGAAAAATTATCCATGAATCACTTTCTACCAATAATACTTTTCATAGTCTCACTTTTATGCCCTTTCCTCTTTTTTTAGTTTCCTAATTGGGCATGTCACTTTCCCTACTGGGACTAGCCATTACAATTTTTCCCTCTCGATCAACAATATTCTCGGGCTCCTTTTGATAATGATGCCACATGTGCTCATTAAACCTACCATACCCCTAGCTCTCCTTCCACTACGTCTTCTATAGACCTACATCTTCATGGGGTTTGAGGGTAAAAGTACAAAGTTGTGTCACACTTTTATAAAGGAAAAGGTTGATGTTGATTCATGTTTTTAAATTGAATTACTAAAAAGTAGCATAAATTTTAA
The DNA here is from genome assembly GCA_027943335.1 of Chamaecyparis obtusa. Lineage (NCBI taxonomy): Eukaryota > Viridiplantae > Streptophyta > Pinopsida > Cupressales > Cupressaceae > Chamaecyparis > Chamaecyparis obtusa. The sequence goes on from BSBK01005761.1 coordinate 662,877, forward strand.
GAATTTTAAAATGATGTAAATTAATAAAATATTTATTTTATAATTTATTGTATGTTTGTAATTTTTTTAAAAAAATACAAATTTAATTGAATATGGCTTTTTATAAAATAAAAAATAAAATTAAGTTGTTGATAAAATGTTAAAATTGGAGCTACATATCCCAACACCCTTTATATAGTATTTTTTTTTCATTTTTTATTTATACTTTTTGTATCTATTGATAAACTTGAAACATTAGCACATGGATATATTCTTTCACTATTTTTGTAAATGTATATTTAAATATAAAATTTAAAATTTTCGTATACTAAAATATCTCTTATAATTCACCACCATCGTTTACCTTAACTATTCATCCAAAATAGAAATGAATTATATCATCTTGACATAGGTTCTTTCCTCTATTGCATCATATATTTTTTCAAAAAAATTGAATAAATTTTACTATTTTTTCATGACAAGATAATCAACCTTATATTTATGTGCCGGTGACTGCTTTCAATAAAAAATAAAATAAAAAATATTAAAATATATATTTTTATAAAACTTCGCTTATAGATCTACAAAAGGGTATTTTTATATATTTTTAAAAATATCATTAAAAGGAGTAGTATTTGTTGAAACATCACTTTTCTAAAATAACACTTTTCTGAAATAATTTTATTTTTTTGGTAATTGGACCCAAATTGGTATATAAAACATGCCTTTAATAGACATTTCCAATTGGAAAAGTTTAGAAACATATCTAACTTAGCTAGAATGAATTTAGCTAGGCCATATGTTTGACCAAAATAAATTTAAGTTAGAAATACTCAAATTCAGGTGTGTTGATAAGTTGTCATAAAGTGTGACATGGCTTTGTACTTTTACCCTTGAATTGTTGTTATCCTTCCTTTTCATGATACTCAGTTAACATTGAGGATGGACAAAAATTTGGTTCTTCAACATCCATTGCCAATTGAAAATCCCCTTGGGATGAATGTAAGAGACCTTTCTTTAAAAAATGAAAGGTATGATGTACCTTCTAAGCTCTCTCAACTTAACAACATAACACCCTTCATGGTGTCAAGAATCTTCATTGTGAGGTTGGACCTAGAGGGTGAGTTACTGATGCAAGAACATCTTGGGTTCTTGGAAATATTGCATCACCCAAAAATATTTTGTTTAATTTTGTTTGTTTTCAATTCCAATTGGGCAGTTCTGTTGTTTCTAGGTGAAGTCGATCTAGTTGGCATGACATCTTATGTGGTTCCTATGATGTGTTCTTTACATCATGAAGATTTTATGTCTTTGACTGTGTCTCCATCTGATATTTCCAAGTAAAATTATCTTATGATTAGACCAGGTCATATATTAGTTTCCTATTCTAATGGCTAGGGTAGCGAGATCTAGTTTGTGGTGAAGATTCATAGTTTGCGGTTACTCGTGGTACATTGTTCGATGTTCTTATGTTTAGGGCTGGACTTCTTGTAAAATCACACGTTATGATATACTTATTTGTAGGTGTTATTATGGATTTAGGTCCTGACTTATATATTTGTAAACCATTTCTTTATCTTAGAGATTATGATCAGATAAGTCAACTTGTGGTTGACGATTGTGTATATAAGCTAGCTAGTAGTTTTTGTTTTAGGCAGTACTAGTAGATACAAGATAGTTGAAGGGATAGCATATGATTTTGTAAATAATCAAGCTTGTATGTCTGGAATGTAAGATTGCATGTTTCCAGGCCAATTGGATATAAATTCTTGGTTCTTTGTTAATGGGAATATCAGTTTAGTTGGTTCAATCTATTGTTTGGTATTAGTTGTTTTTGTTTTCCACTATGTTGTCTCCAGCTGTAAGATTGGACATATCCTTTAGGGATTTCTTTGGTCTTGATTGCATCAATTCGTATCAGAGAGAGATTCTCTCATGTGATTGCAAATTTGGTGTCCTAAACTTGCAAAGTTATAAATTTATTATTTTTGGGGTGGCACATCTGAGGATCTGACCTACATCATCAAATAAATTGTGCAAGGTGATTAGGAAAGATTTTTTGTTGTTTGTTGAATGTGGAAGTTGATGAGAGATAACCGATCAAAGTTTTGACCTTGTGAAACCCTATATATATTTGTTGTGAGGTAGCAGAGTATGAATCTGACTCACAATTTCTGAGGAATTTCACAAGAGAACCATGGAAGAATTATTGGCTTGTATTAGTTACCGGTTGTGGTTGATGAACTAAGATTGTTTTTCCCAAGATTGCAAAATCCTGAATGACTTGTTGTGGGATGGAAGAATGCAAATTTGATTCGTAATTACAGAATATTTGTGCAAGGATGAATTGAGAGGAAGTTTTTGAATCTTTTTGTGAGATAAGGAGGCATCTCATGGGTGACCAAAAAACCAAATGGAGGCAAGATGAAATCATGTTCAATAGATTGCTGAAGGAGAGGCAATTTAAATCTTGCAACCAGATCGCCGAGCTAAGGTAATTGCATCATAGATTGGGAGAGATGTCACCTAAGAGAAGAATGAAACCTAGATGGTTAGGGATGATGATGAATGATTTCATAGTTGAGATGAATAATGAAATTAGAGATGCATTGGGAGATATGCATGTTGAAGAGATGAAGTTGTTGGAAAGGAATTTAATGAATAAGATTTCAGCATTGGTGGAGAAGTTAAGGTTGTAGGTGCTAAGTTGGAATGTACTGATCAAGAAGAAACATGTTTGGCCTATTAGAAGGATGATCCAGAAGCAAGAGATGCATGTGGAGGTCACTACCAAGGATGAGGTAGAGATCCTTGAGGTAAACACGTCTATGAGTACTTTGATCTCATAAGTTTTAGAGGTTAAGGTAGATGTGGATGTGGTTGACTATCATGATCAGTTGATTGGATCTAATTTGTTAGTTGAAGATTGTCTTGTTGTTAAGGTTGACAATGAGATTGTTTATGTTAAGGAGGTTAATCTAGCTGAGGTGGGAATTGAATCTCCTTTGATTGAATCTGATAACCTAGTTGGATTGGTTGAAGGGTTTAGTACTATTGGGGATAATAGTGTGGGTAATGACATTATTGTTGTTGGTAAGGAGTTGAAGACTGAGTTGTTTCAATTGGTTAGTGATTTGTTGCAGAGATCACCTGGTGGATGTGAGAAAGTAGACATAAGTATTGATCAAGTTTCTTTCATGAAAGATATTATTGTTACATGTGTTTTAATTCAGATATGGAAAGATGAGAAACATTTATTTGGAAGGAAAAGATATGTGTTCTTAAGGATGGACATAACAAGAGTGAAGATGAAGATAGAATTGAAGACTTACACTTTAGAGGATCAGACTGGTGCATATCAGAGAATGGAAAGTGATTTGTAGCAAGTGGCTGAGAATGCACATAAGGTTATGAAGTTGCAAATCATTGAGACTATGAATAAGGGTGTATAGTTGAGGAAGGCTCAGAGTGGTGGATTTAGAGGAGCTGATGAGATCATTTTTATTGATGGACTGATGACTGATTATAATTAGATGAACAAGGATGAGCGGTTGAAGACATCAAGAATATTTGTGAAGTTGAGTATAGATATGGTGCTTGATTGTGTTGCTAATCAATTCAGTCTTGGTAGAAGGTTTTTTGATTGGTTTTTTTTTGTACAGAGGATGTGCAAATTAGATTGGAGAAGGTAGAGAGTTGTGTGAAAATTCATATTATTGACCATGAGGGTTAGGAAACTGAAGGCCAAAATGAAGAATGAAGACCCGATACAAATTTATTTGCATCATCAAAGTGAGAGGCTCACTTTATTATTAATCATGGGTGTCTAATGCAAGAGAATCTTGGGTTCTTGGCAATCTTGCATCACCCAAAAAGATTTCCTTTCAATTTTTTTATTTTCTATTGTAGTTGGGTAGTTTTTGTTGTTTTTAGGTGTGGTCAATCTAGTTGGCGCATCATCTTATGTGGTTCTTATGATGTGTTATTTACATCATGAAGACCTTATGTCTTTGACCATGTATCAATATTATGTTTCTATATAAAGTTATCTTATGATTAGGCCCGCTCCTATATTGGTTTCCCATTCTAACGGCTAGGGTAGTAAGATTGGGCTTGCGGTGAAGATTCATGATTTTTGGTTTCTCGTGGTACATTTTTTGATGTTCTTATGTTCATGGCTAACATTCTTTTACAATGGAATGTTATTATATAATTATTAATGGGTTTTCTTATGGATTTAGGTCCTAACCTATATATTTATAAACTATTTCTTTATCTTGAATATTGTGATCTGATAAGATGACTTGTGGCTGGTGATCTTATATATATAAGCTAGGTATTAGTTCTTGTTTTAGCTAGTGCTGGTAGATGGAAAATAGTTGAAGGGATAGCATCCGATTTTGTAAATAATCAGGTCTGTATTCCTAGAATGTAAGACTGCATGTTTGTAGGCCAATTAGATGTAAATTCTTAGTTCTTTGTCAATGAGAATATTGGTTTTATTGGTTCAATATATTGTTTAGTATTAGTTGTTTTTGTTTTATGATGTGTTGTCTCTAGCTGCAAGATTGGACATCTCCTTTGGGGATTTCTCTGGTCTTGACTACATAAATTACATACATTATTTTTATTAATATTCCCTATACCTATTTCTAATAAACTTAGCAGGTTAAACCATAAAAATGGCATATTAAACCCCAACATAACTATTGTTTCATTTTTTAGTCCCCCTAGAAGAGTTTTCATATTGGGAGGAAACTTATCTATTTTTCTCCAATAATTCAAACCATTAATCTCTAGTCCAAGGGAAACCATCACACCTTCTACCACATTTCCCTCTGTCTAGGAGTGATTTATCCTAGAGAAATCAAACCAAAGTAGAGGTTTACAGATGTCCCCTATTATTCATCTATAGACTAGTTATCTTTTTTAATTCCATTGATAGCATTAATAATCAATTTAGAGTCTCCTTCAATGGCCAAAGTTTTCATTCCAATGAATAAAGAAATTTTAATATCCCATAACAAGGTTATTCCTTAAACCTTCTTATTTGTGTAACCATCCAAATTACCAATGTAAGTCGTAGTCATTTCACTAGTGGAAGATCTTATTACACCACCAATAATAGCATTACTTCTTGTTGATGAGCCATTAAGTTTCAATTTAAACCAACCATGATTTGGTGGTTTCCAGTTAGTGTTCTTCTTTTCCAATCTCTTGGAGATTTCAAAAATGGCATAGGAGTTGGGTAATTTCAAATCTTATCAAGATAAGTAAGGGGAAAATACGGGTACTTCCATGTAGTAAATGAGATATTCTCCTTCAATAGTTTATAGGGGTATGTGAAGGATCATGGTATGCCAAAAAGTGGCGATGTAAAAAAAACTTATTTTCACTCGTCCAAAAGTGCACAAATGCATATGTTGACTTTTTAGTAGGCTTGGGTGTCAGTACACCTAGCCAAGCAGAAATCCAAAGCAAAAGGCTTAATCGGATATCCGATATTTGTCAGTAAATATAACACTATACCCCCAGTCGCAGTCAATATTTTCTCATTGTGAAAACGTGAACACGACTGAGGGTTTGGATATCCACTTTGCAATCCCCTATCTGATTTGTCTAAAAATCTAAGGTAAGTCCAATCTTCAATTTTTTGTTGTTTTTATTGTTTTTTAATAGAAATTTATAGTTTTTATATAAAAATTAGACGTTTAAATGAGTTTTTGTATTATTTTTTAAAATTCATTGTAATTATCTATTTGTTTTTTCATTGTAATCATACATGGAATCAGAAAACCCTCCTAATGATCCCGCAAATAATCTAGAACCACCTCCCAACAATCCCCCACCTCCATAAGACGTACCTGTCACAAACCCTCACTGTTTAGATGATCTAATAGGAGATAATCTAAATGAACTTAGAGGATTTCAAACCACCTATGCCAATATCCCCACATTGCACCCCATGTTTATGAAATTGAACTCAATTATTGAAAACATGGAGAAACTTACACGACAACATAGTGTTTCACTTCTTTGGCATGATTCCATGCATGCCTAGTTTGACGATGGGCTTGATTATGATCAAGTCATGAACCTAAATATAAAAAAACATGACATAGCTAATATTTTTGTGAATCATAAATCACTCTAAAAGTAGACCATAAAAAAACCAAGTTGTCAATTAAATGATGCACAAATAGTGCAATACGTGACAACTTTTGGGACTGCTGGTGGATGGTTTTTGATAGACCACCTCACAACAATTTGGATGTCCCATTTGATTTTATTAAAAAATTGTATGCTGAATTTGTGCTTGGTCACAAGGAGAATTATTGGAGTATGAGACCAAACTAGGGTGTAGGTTTAGGCACTCCTCAGGACAGGCCATGGGCACAACGGGTGAAATCCCACACATATGTCCCCCCTCTTGAGATTTCACCACCTCCCACAGTGCAACATCTTGAGATTATTATTGAGGTCGGCTCACAGACTATTCGAGCCATTCACACCTTGAGTGATCTTCTTGTTACACAGAGCACAAAATTGTTTTCTCCTCGTCCTGATTCTTCTGGCGCTTCCACATCCTCCACGAGCTCACATGTTTGTGTGCCCCACACTTCCATTATATGCAAGAATATGTGATTAGGTCCCTTAACAGATCGTGATGCATATAATTTGCCCTTTGACATGAACGATTCTACACAGCACACTACAGGCACTGAAGAAGCTCATGGAGATGTTCATCAGGGGCTTCAGAGCCATGGACTCCCACTGTTATGGTAAGGATAAACAATTCACTTTTTACATTGTATTTAAATTTTATTGTTCATATTTTTAGTATAATTTCCTTATAATAATTTCCCACTTATGTATTTTTATATGTTACATTTATGTTCAGTTGATGATAGAGGAGGAGATGGCACAGGTGGAGGGGTCCATGTTTTCAGCCATATCATTTGGTCTTGACACTTGCACGGTACATATATTTTAATGTACTCATTGGTTTGCTTTTAAATTATGATAATAGTATATGTACATTGTTTTCTAATTTTTATGATCATCTGGTACATACTGATGTAGGTGTCACCAGTTGCCACCAGGGGGCAATGTGAGGGGTTGCAGGTGTCAGCCGTTGACAAGGGAAAAGGTAATTAAGTAATTTAGTTTGTTTATTCATACATGTAATCTTGTCAATTGTGCATACTCATTTTTAATTTACATGGTTTATTTGAGAGAGTGTGGCATATGATGATGCTGTGAAATCCTATCATCATGATCAGAGTCACAGGCATATCCATTCACAATGATAGCCCCATGGTACGTACATTTCTAAAGTTATTTGTGTGTATTTTACTATCAAATATATATAATATGTTCAAGTCATGATAGTATGAAGTATCTATTTGACTTTTTTAGGTCACTCCTAGTTTGAGGGAGGTAGAACGCCAAGGGTTTGTATCACTGATGACTCAGCCAACAATCCCTAAAGAAAGTTCAACATAGGTAAGTTTTAATGTTAATTCAGTTATTTTGTAAACATGTATTTGCTACCAAGTATTTAACATTAAATAGTATAACTTGTAGATCAATATCATGTTTGCAAACATATACAGGTGGGAGTTGACATTGGTGGCACTATTCCTGCACTACCAAGGACATATATTAGGTCTCCTATCCATGGGAGGAGACAGAGAGGCAAGGTATATGAGAGTTCAATTTTACTTTAAATTTTATTTATTATTGTTGACTATGATTTTGAATTTTAATCTAACTTGGGGTTTCACTTTTGTGTTTGAATGCAGGATCCATTAGAGCCAAAGAGTACTTCAAAGAGGCTACATTTTGATGAACCACCAGTAGAATAGGATGTCCTAGAAACATTTATATTTGAACTTATTATTTTGACATGTCATATGACACATTTTGAGATGGCATATGCCACATTGTAGCTAGCTATGTTGACATGTAAATATGTACAAAATTATTGTTCATTTTGATATATATGAAACTTGATATTCGGTCTAATTTGTTAATTATGTGTTTATTTATTCATTGTTAGTATGTAAATTTGCTTGTGTGTATGTACTCATGTCTATGATTTATGTCTTAAGTATATTTATGTATATTCAAGTACATTTTTCACAACCTAAATTCATGTGTATGAGCTACGTGCATGACTTAAGTGAATTCATGTGGTATGCTTTATAATCTATGTGCTACATATATTCTTCATGACTTAAGAAAATTTATGTGTACAGTTTATGTGCTACACGTGTTCACATGTGTAATTCATCATTTGAGGTATATAAGGATGATACGTTGTTAGTATCATCCTTCCATGGAATCTAGGCCTTTGAGTCCATGGAAAGGATCAAGGTTACAATTTACACTTCCAAAACAAATGAAAACCAATAAAAATCATAATTTATGTGATTTCCACCATTGATGATGCCTTTGACCTTCTTAAACCTCTGATTTACATTAAGTGACTTCAATGTCTAACTCAACTTGAGGATTCTACAAACAACATGGAATCCACTCAAGGAGTTAACCTCAACTTCAATCATTTCTCTTATATAGCCTTTCTAGGCCTATCCAGTAGCCCTACAAACACTGAAATCAGAAAATTACTCTCGAACTCTCCAAATAACCTGACAAGGTATTTACATTTTCTAATACCCTTTTCAGAGTTACTAAATTCATCTCAATCTTAGTCCTTCATCATTTGATTGGTGAATACTTTCTCCACCCTCTAGCTCTCCATCTAGGCCTAATTATCCCTTGCTCAAAGAAGCAAATCCTATCCCCGCTTATCTCTAGGACTTAAAGACTTGAGATGAGGTTGTCCAATTGGAGCTAATGGCATAGTCCATTTGGTGCCAGGACGAACGGTTTGGAAGAAACTCAGTGGTGCAACTTTCAACTGACCCTCACAACAAGTATTGGCATCAAGCGAGACTAGCGTGCCAAATTCAAACAAATTTGAATCTCCTAGAATGGAGAGAGGTTGTTGTAGGCCTAAGAAATTCAGTCCTTTATCATCTCACAGATCGCTGATACCTCTCACGGGGTTTGAGATATGAGCCTCAAAAGTTCACTGCCCAATCGTGCTTAGTGCACCTTGGGGACACTTTGGTCCGACGTGGTCCAGAACGTTCTAGTGACTCAGTGGTTGAAATGGGGTTGTCCTTAGCATTTAACCACCCAATTAGAGCTAATGGCATAGTCCATTTGGTGCCAGGATGAACGGTTTGGAAGAAATCTAGTGGTGCAACTTTTAACTGATCCTCATTGCAAGTTTTAACATCAAGCGAGACTGGTGTACCAAATTCAAAAAAATTTAAATCTCCCAGAATGGAGAGAGGTTATAGTAGGCCTCAAAAATTTAGTTGTGTAGCATCTCACAGATCATTGATACCTCTCACAAAGTTTGAGAACTGAGCCTCAAAATTTTGCTACCCAATCGTGCTTAGTGCACCTTTGGGACACTTTGGTTTGGCATGATCCAAAATGTTCTACTAACTCAGTGGTCGAAATGAGGGTTGTCCCTAGCATTTACCTGCCCAATAGGAGGTAATGGCACAACCCATTTAGTGCCGGGACAAAGGGTTTGGAAGAAACCCATTGGTGCAACTTTCAACTGACCCTCACTATAAGTTTTGGCATCGAGCGAGACTGGCGTGCCAAATTCAAAAAAATTTAAATGTCCCAAAATGGAGAGAGGTTATTGTAGGCCTCAAAAATGTAGTCTTGTATCATCTCATGGATCATCGATACCTCTCACGAAGTCTGAGAACTGAGCCTTGAAAGTTTGTTGCCCAATCATGCTTACTGCACCTTGGGGACACTTTGAACCGGCATGGTCCGGAACGTTCTACTAGCTTATTGGTTGAAACAGGGTTGTTCCTAGTGTTTACCTGGCCAACTAGAGCTAATGGCATATTCCATTCACTATTGGGATAAACAGTTTGGAAGAAACCCATTGGTGCAACTTTCAACTGACCCTCATTGCAAGTTTTGGCATCGAGCGAGACTCCCGCACCAAATTCAAACAAATTTGAATCTCCCATAATGGAGAGAGGTTATTGTAGGCCTAAAAAATGTAGTCATGTAGCATCTCACAGATCGCCGATACCTCTCATAGAGTCTAAGATACAAGCCTCAAAAGTTCATTTCCCAATCGTGCTTAGTGCACCTTGGGGATACTTTGGTCTGGCATGGTCCAGAATGTTCTACTAACTCAGTGGTCAAAATGGGGTTGTCCCTAGCATTTACCCACCCAACCAAAGCTAATGACATAGTCCATTTTGTGTTAGGATGAATGGTTTGGAAGAAACCCATTGGTGCAACTTTCAACTGACCCTCACTGCAAGTTTTGGCATCGAGTGAGACTGGCATGAAAAATTCAAACAAATTTAAATCTCCCAAAATGGAGAGAAGTTATTATAGGCCTTAGAAACATGGTCCTATAACATCTCACAGATCGCTGATACCTCTCACAGACTTTGAGAATTGAGCCTTGAAAGTTTGTTGTCCAATAGTGCTTAGTGCACCTTGGGGACACTTTGGTTTGGCATGGTTCGGAATGTTCTAGTGACTCAGTGGTCAAATTGAGGTTGTCCCTAGCATTTACCTGCCCAACTGAAGCTAATGGCATAGTCCATTTGGTGCGAGGATAAACGGTTTGGAAGAAACCCATTGGTGCTGTAATACCCCAAAATTGGCACGTATTTAATTTCATCAATTTGGGTGCATTATCTCAATTTTACATCACCAAAGTCCTAGTTCCCTAGGCAATTTTCTCTCTCCTACCTGACTTAATTTGACTTGATGTCAATTGCAAAGACCATAAATTGCAATAATTAAACGCTAAACTAATTCCTAAAGTCTTAGACTTAATTGGCTAAATTACCCCTATGATAAATTAATTTAATTATAAAGTCCTAAGTGCTTTCTAATTAAATTAAAATCTACCCTCTTTAGCTAATTACCCATAAAAAGGAATTAATAATTACTTGATATTCGAATGGACACACTTTTTTGAATTGATAATTCAAGATATTCGAAAGGTCACCTGTGTGGCATTTTCCATTCTTTTTATTAAGTAATTCTTGCATTTTTGTCTCAATGTGGGAATGAAGAGTCACGAGTTACAAATCAAGAAACTCTTCATTCCTCTCCCAAGCTTTTCTATTTAAAGAGCCTCTTCTTCTCATTCAAAAAAAGGCAATTTGGAGAGTAATTGAACTATAGCGAATTTTCATCTCATTTGATTCAAAGCTTTTTTTGTTGCATATTTAGTCTATCATTTTAGTATAATTGCATCTCATATTAGATTAAATTTGATTACTTGTTCTTAGTCTAGTATCATCTTTATTTTAAAATCTAAAAAAAAACTGCACTTCATATTTCCTTTCAAGCAATTTAGATTAATTGCATACATTTTAGTTTGCTTGCATATCATCTTTATGGCTTTGCTTTCAAATCCTCCATTGTAGTAGTGGTCTTATGGTTGTTGGCTCTTCAATCTGAGAGCAATTAAACACCCCGCCTGCATAGGAGGCAACAAGTCGCTTCTCCATGAATTTCAGATTGAGTAATTCATACTCTCTCTTGTAATTCGATCATGAGAATAATGACTATGTTGCATTTGTGCCTGATTTAGAGGCCCACATTCAAGCACACACATTTTGGCGCCCACCGTGGGGCAAAAAATCTGATTTTTGGCCTCATTTTTTTAATCTTTTCTGGGAAGTAAAATCTTCTCTGTCATGCGTCCATACTGTCTGTGTACGGATCTTCGTGCGAGATTCCAAAGCATCCCACATGAAGTTTTGCTCCTGTAGCACTCTTTCGCGTGAGATTTCACTGTCTTGCCCCAGGCTTTGCACTTTCTCGCGCGCACTGGAGTACTTCCTCGCATGAGATTTTAGTTATCTCGCATTGAAACTACACTTTCTCATGCAGCTTGGTACTTTCTCGCGTGAAGTTTCATCACAGTTTTTCCAGTTTCCAGTTTTCTGGTTCTTTCTGCTCTTAATTTCTGATAATTTCTGATAACTGTTGATTTTTATCTCTCTGATATTTTATAGTATTAACAGTTTCTACAGGACGCTTGTCAAAGAATTTGAAAATGTACTAATGGTTTGATTGCAGGACACTTGTCAAAGAATTTGAAAACGTACTAATGGTTTGATTGTAGGATGAATAGTTGAAGATTGCTAAAACGTTGTGTTTTTTTTCTGCTTTTATTCACATAGTATAAATAGGGCTCTATTAAAATTTCTTGAGAATTTTGATAGTGAGTAGGAATTTTGGCTCTTCATTACATGGAGGTGATGACCATGAATGAATCTAGAATTCTAATGATCTTACTAATATGATGAATTCTTGGGGAAGCGGAGAAAGTTAGCGAATCTTTAACATTTCTATTCGTTAGGGAATTATGCTCTTCTCTCCTTGAGAGAGAATTAGAAACCCAAAAGCGTATAGATTTGGTGAGGTGAAACTAACTCAGTGATGAACTTTCTTGATGTGTTTGGGTGAGGAAACGGGATAGAGAAGTATGCTCTTCTCCCTTTGGGAGAATCAAAAAATCAGACCCTCGAATCTAAACCAAGTCTAGTGTCACCTTTAGAGGGCTTGCCGGTATTGAACCTCCGGGAATGACCCAAGTGAGTACACACCTATTGCCAGTGATTCCACCTCACTATAATAAAGAAAATTTTGTTGAGTCTAAAGACTCCAAAACCATGGTAACTTCCTTTTCATGACTTTGATGATCATCATGGAAAGGCCCTATCTATTACACTAAGCGGCACCGCTCCAAGCCTTGCTTGCGGGGGTGTGTGATTTTTAGGTGTTGGTGTGGCTGTGAGGCCTCAACCCTATATCAGGGGCACCGAAGGTTATTGTGAATGGAAGCCTAGTAAAAAACCTTCTTAGCTAGTGGCCTACCTGGTTCACCTCTGAAAGGAGTCATTATCTTTGCGCAAGGAGGGGGAAGAATCTCTCCGTATGTTTATCATACATAGATTCCCATCATAGGCATACACCTGGATGTTTGGAGGCGATCGTGACACTGGCCCCTACTACAAGGGTAACCTTTGAACGTACACTGTTGAGTCCTTGGAAACACCAAAAACACGGGCGCCCTCTAGGGGGTGACACGGCTGTGTGAGGTGCACGTATGCATTCAAGCAATGGGGAAAAGGTTTTGGCTTCTCACCATTTTTTTTTGTAGGACTAGGCTATGTGCTTGTTATTGAGTCTTAAACATTGTCCATACATTATCAAACAAAGACTCCCTTGATGCTATCAAGTTGCTTTGTCCTTGATAGGTCTGTTAATGACTACTTCTTGCTTCACAAGTGCTTGATCTAAACCATTATGTCTTTAAACGAATGCTTGGAATCCTAAAATGAGTGTGTTGATTAAACAATTCTGTCAACCTGTTAGGAAATTGGATTTTTTGTCAGACATCAGTTCAGACTGTACCTCAAAATTCAACTCAAACTTTGAAAATTACATCAGAACTATAAGATTTTGCCTGTTTCCCGCTCGAGCTTTTAGCTTCAGAGCACTTCCTCGCATGAGATTGTATTTTCTCATGTGAAGTTCTGTGTTCTCTCACGTGAGCTTTCATTTTCTCGTGCGGTCAGGCATTTTCTCGCGCGAACCTGTAGCACAGTTTTCCAAAATAGAGACCTATTTGCAGTTCACTGTTTGACTTTTTATCTGGTCTACTTTTTGCTTGGGGTCTATTTTTCTGCTCCCCTGTTGTTTACTGTTAGAAATTGGTTGTGTTGAGTTAGGAATCGATCGATCTTTGCTTTGGCTCGTGTTGTCTCTCATCTATTCATCTTATCTCTTTATGCCTTTTGTACCTCACATTGCAATTGTCTTATCTCAGCTATTCTAGCCATCTCTTTTTGACAATTCGTACCAGGTTCATCTTGCATCTTGGCTGTTCTAGCCATTTATCTCCTTTTCATTATCTTAGAGATAGAGTCTAACTTTATCCCGAATCTTTGCTCATTACATCTTCGTCTATGACTGTCATGACTCGAAGTGGTAAGACTTATCCTATCCAGAATGCTGATCAAGATCAAAGTAAATCTCATAATCAAGACATAGGTCATTTCCAATTTGTTGAGAAGTCTAAAATTTGTAAGAGTTCTTCAAATTCATCATTAAGCACTCCACAAGATAATTTGTCTCAAACATCTCCTCTGGTTTTCCAAGAGTTCTTTAATCCTTTATTTTCACAATCTAGTTCATCTCTCCAAGAACAAGACAACTCCTATTTTCAAAACAATTCATTGTTTTGTGGCTTTGGGAGATCATTTCCTCGGATGGAACCTATTATTGAAACTATTGATCCCACTGAAGATAGTGATTCATCTGAAGCTATTCACACACCAAAAGTTACATTGGTTGCACCTTTTTGACATCATTCTCATCACTTTACTAAAGCTTCAATTGCAGCACAAATTCATCTTGACAAGATGGGAACCAAGAACCCATTTGACTTTCAATCAGGCCAATACGGCCAAACTTATAATCAATACCATGGTCAATCTTCTCATGACCAAAATCAGACTCATCACAATTAGTCTCATAATGATGATCAATCTCGCAACAAAACTCAAGCTGATCAACAAGCAGCACATAACTATCGCCCTCCTCCTTATGATCAAAATCAAGATGATCAACAAGATCACACACAAAGCATATATGAGACTCTTGGTAACGAGGATGATGTAATTACTTAGAATGATATAAATGCTGTGAAAGCTAACAAGAATCTCATTAAAATGATGGAAATTATTCTTTTGGAAGATAAGGAAAAGTATTTTCTTGAGTTGGCTAAGCAAGGAGCCAAACTACCCCCGAATTTCCAAGTGGAAACTATTGTAGCTAAAGAAGAAGAAATTGAAACCGCTAAGCTACAAAAGATGATTCAAAGTATGCAAGATCAAATTACTCAACTGACAAAAGAAAAGGATAAGCCCACACAACAATTTACATTGGAGAATATATGTCCTTTTCCTTTTGATAAGAATGTTCATATGCCTCCTTTTCCAAGAGGAGTAGAGTTACCCAAATATGACAAGTACATGGGTACAACTGATCCTCAAGATCATCTAAGAGAGTTTGGCATGCTGTCCATGGAATTCATGCATGATCAAATGTATCTTATGAGACTCTTCCCCCACAACTTGGGTGGGCCAACTATGGAATGGTTTTGCCGATTACATCTTGGTATTCAAACTTTTGACGAGATCGTCAATCTTTTTCTTCAGCATTATTCTCACAACATCCAACACCCTGTCAACATTCGTGACTTGTGTAATTTGAAACAACGATAGGGAGAACCTTTCTTGTCTTTTCTCCAAAGGTGGAGACAACTTTGTACAAAGTATCCTCGTAAATTGTTTGAATCTAAAAAACTTGATATCTTTTTAGACAACCTTCTTCCAGACTTTGGATATCAAGTACAATTACAAGGTCATTTGACATTTGACAGCATGATCAAACAAGCTGTGAGGATAGAAGCCTTTATGGTCAAAAAGGGAGAATTAACTCTAAATAAAGACAATAAACAAGGATTCTCAACGAACAAGGATAAAGGGAAGTCTCTAAACAAGAATAGAGAGGTGGTAAATGATGGAGTGGTTGATAATGTCACCGCAAAGCCTATCTTTAATCTTACTTCTAGCATACAAGCGGCTAAGGCTGTCGAAAAGAATACAATAGATAATCAGTGAAGTTCAAGATTTTCTAGAAACAAACCGTGGGCTCCTCGACCTAAGTTTGATTTCACTTCTTTGGGAGAGCCTCTTGATGTAGTCTTTAAAAAACTCTCATACAAAATCAGATTCTCACTCCTTTGGAAAAGTGAACTTATGACCCACAACCAAGACCTCACTGGTGGAATGAAAATGATTATTGAGACTATCATCAAAATATTGGTCATAAGACATCCACTTGTCTTCAGTTGAGACATAAAGTTCAAGATTTGATTGACAGCGGTGATATTGTTGTGGATGGTCATAATAAGAATTCTGATCATCAGGTGTTTAAGGATCCTTTTCCTCCTCATGAGAAAGGAGAGTCTTCCACAACTAAGAACAATAATGCTAAGGTGAATTACACTTACCCTTCTACCGATAATGTTATTAACATGATTGAACCTATGAGAGTTGAATATTGTGATGTGATCACTTTTAAGGGGAGTGGTGATGCTCCCAAGCCTAGAGTTCCTTTCATCTTATGAAATTCCACATCTTGCTCATTTGAATCTAAACAAACTCAAGATTGTGCAAATGTTGTCACTCGATCACGTGGAAGAGTTGTTTTGAAAGGTCCCAGTCCTTCGAAGCAAACTGTAGACAAGGATACTTTGAGACAAAGCACAAATAAGGTTGCTCCAAAACAAATGATGGATAAAATTACCACTGGCCCTACCAATAAAGCTTCTAAATCAACTCCCACATCTAGCGTTACTAGTTATAGTATCTTAGATCAACTCCAGTAAACCAATGCTCAGATTACTATTTTTGAGTTGTTAAAAATCTCTCCTGCTCATAGGCAAATTTTGGATAAAGCCCTTGCTGAAGCAAATGTCCCCAAGGATCTTGATCTAAACTGGTTCCAATCTATGGTGGGTCATTTGACTTCACCACATTATTTGTCCTTCTCAGAGGAAGATGATCATTCTTTGAACCACCCGCATAATGCTCCCTTACACATAGAGGTTATGATAGGTCCCAAACATGTCTGTCATGTGCTTATTGATAATGGCACTGGTCTTAACATTTGTTCCGCTAAATTGTTCACTTAGCTAGGTTATGATGAGGATTGCATAGACTCCCGTAAGAAGATTACCATAAAAGCCTATGATGAAGAAGAATGCAAGTCCTAGGGTTTAGTTGTGCTACCTATCCACATAGGTCCTATTGAGAGAGATGTTACTTTCCAAGTGCTCGACATTCCTTTAGCATACAACATTTTGTTGGGTAGGCCTTGGATTCATGAGATGCAGGCTGTTCCATCCACATATCATCAATGTATCAAGTTCCCATTTCACGAGGTGGAAGTCACTGTACCTACAAACACCAACCTCTCTTGTAATACTCTCATGCAAACTACAGATAGTTTTATTCCAGCAAATAGGGACTCCACTGAGTTCTATGACAATAAGCTTAGAGAAATGGAGCAAACTTTGAAAATTAAAGATACGGGCATGGGAGAATATCAAATGGAACCTGTGCTATCTCTAGCAGCTTTACCTCCCTCTCCATGCTCTTATGGGAGACCTTCAGAAACTCATGGACTTTCTGATAATCCTCCTCAAACAATCTATGATGGTGCTTTTGTGCGAGCCTCCATACCTTTAGAAGATGAAGATGAGGAAAGAGCTATCAAAGCTTGGATTTATAAAGGAAAGGAGATATCTGAAACAACTACTCCTCCAGAGTTAGAACAAGAACCTTATAGTGAAGGTTTCAAAATCATGAAGTGCTTTGGATACAAGGGAAGTGGTCCTATAGGGGTAAATGATAATGGATTGTTGAAGCCTATTGAAGCTGTAGGTCATCACCCAAAGGACACTACTGGCTTAGGCTTTAAAAAGACTCCCTTTCATTTGGGGACCAAGAAATTTATGTTGACTCCTACGTCTGATTCCAAGCTTGAACCTGAGCATGAATAAGAAATTGAAGATACCACTCCAAAGATGAATCCATAAAATAGCTCTGATGAAGATACATTTCCATATCCTATCCCTTTGGATATTGTGGCACTCCTTGCTAAACCTGATGAGCCTATCATACCTGTTCATATGGTAAAGACTGATACTGACACGTGCTCTGAGGCTGATTCTGATAAAACTTCTTTAGTACATCAAGTTACATATGAGGAATGGAAAGCAGCATTAAATGATGATCCCAATTTTACAGGTGAGCGATATAGGCCACCATATTTTCAAAAATACTATGAACAAGAACAACTTTAGCAAGCCATCAATGACACAAGGAATAATAATGAGACTAATGATGCTGCTAATGAAATTCCTACATCAAGTACGGACTCACATGAATATGAGTTTGACTCTACATCCGATGCCACTTATGATGTAGACATAGATACTGTTCATGAGTATGAAAGACTCCTTGAAGTAGGTGAAGGGTCTGGCACTAGAACACATGAATTTGATGTTGTAGATGTTGACTTGTCTTCTACTTTCGATGTAGGATCTCATAGGGATTCGAACACTCCTTTGGATGAGACTGCTCTAGGTCTTGACTTGCTTGTTAACACTTTTGAGGGTTATACCATGAATGCAGTTGAACCAGCCACTACTTCCCTTTCACTCCATCATCCTGATCTAATAAACTGGAACTCCCCTCTCGCATCCAATGAAGTCCTTATGTTCCAGAATGATTATGAACTAGCCTGTTACCTCCATGCTCTTGAACTTGTAATGTCTTCCACTAGCAAATACATTATCAGCATGATATAAGGGGATATCAAGTATCTTAGTCAAAAAATAAAAAATTGAAAAAATAAGAGCTCTGATGGTGAAAACCACATTGTGGTAGTATCAGAGCCAAAAATAGTAAAAATAAAAGATGTATCTGAGGGTGAAAACCTCTCTGAGGCGCCCAAGGATGAGATACTTGATACTCTACCAAGCCATTTTCAAGAAAGATCATTAGTTCTGATTGAACTGACACAACTAGTGAACTTGGGCACTGAGGCTACTCCACAGATTATACATTTAGCATATTCATTATCTACTGAAGAAAAAGAAGAGTTCACTAGATTCTTCCAACGCAAGAAAATAAACTTTGCATGGGGTTATTATGATATGCCTGGATTGGATCCCAATCTAATCATGCATCATTTTTCCTTTGCACCAGATGTCAAACCTGTTAAGCAGAAGCTTTGAAAGATGCACCCTCATGTGGCACTGTTGGTTAAAACTAAACTAGAAAAGCTCCTTAAAGCTGGTTTCATAAGAGCAATTGATTATGTTGAATGGATTTCAAACATTGTTCTAGTTACTAAACATGATAAATCCATTCGTGTGTGTACGGATTTCAGAGATCTCAATAAGGCATGTCCAAAAGACAATTTCCCACTGCCTAATATTGATATACTAGTAGACATGACAGTAGGATATGAGATGTACTCCTTGATGGATGGCTTCTATGGCTATAATCAAATTAAAATTGTGCCAGAAGACCAAGAAAAAACCACCTTCACATGTGCTTGGGGCACTTTCTACTGGAATGTTATGCCTTTTGGGCTTAAGAACGTTGGAGCAACATATCAGAGAGCTGTTACTACTATCTTCCATGATATGATGCACAAAAATATGGAGGACTATGTGGATGATACTTTAGCCAAGAGTATGCAGCGAAGAACTCACCTTGAAGATTTGGGTCCCATCCTTGACCGCATGGAGTAGTTTAACCTTAGACTTAATCCCAAGAAATGTGCATTTGGAGTCACTTTTGGAAAACTCTTGGGTTACATTATCTCAGCCAAAGGCATAGAAGTTGATCCAAAAAAAGTTCAAGCTATTATGGACATGCCTCCTCCTAAGAACATAAGTCAGATGAGAGGTCTACAAGGAAGGTTGCAATCCATTCGGTAGTTCATCTCACAACTAGCTGATAAGTCATAGCCGTTCACTAAAACTCTACATAAAGGTGTCACCTATGAATGGAACGAGGAATGTGACAAGGGACTCAATCAAATAAAACAATATCTTGCCAATCCACCCATTTTGATGCCTCCTATCCATGCGAAGCCGCTTATACTGTATATTTTAGCCACAAGTACATCTTTGGGTGCTCTCTTAGCTCAAGAAGATCAGAACAATAAAGAAAGAGCTATTTATTACATCAGAAAAACATTGGTGTCCTATGAAATGAACTACTCTGCTATTGAAAAAGCTTGTCTAGCTGTAGTGTTTGCCTCACAGAAACTGTGACATTATATGTTGGCTCACACTACAAAGCTTATTGCAAAAATTGACTTGCTAAAATACTTATTAAGCAAGGCTGCTCTTACGGGTAGGTTGGCTAAATGGGTCATGATCCTCAGTGAGTTTGATATTGAATATGTGGAAAGGAAAGCTATTAAGGGACAAGTGATTGCTGATCAGTTGGCAGAGGCTCCTCTACATGATCACCAACCTTTGAACATTGAATTTCCAGATGACTCCATTCTGCATCTCACACATTAGTCTTGGAGTATGTTTTTTGATGGCTCATTCACTCAAAAAGGATCAGGTGTGGGTATTCTATTTATAGCACCTCAATGCTATTCTTTGCCTAAGGCCTACAAAATGATGTTTCCTTGCACCAACAACATAGCTGAATATGAGGCTCTTATCAATGGTATGAAATTAGCCCTTGAATGGTGTATAGATGAGCTCAAGGTCTTTGGCGATTCTCAGTTGATCATTAATCAAGTTAATAATGTATATCAAACAAAGGATGACAAGCTAATACCCTACAAAAGAATGGTGGATGATCTTAAGTTATACTTTGCACATATTTCCTTCCAGTAGATTCCAAGAACAGATAATAAGGCGGCTGATGCTATGGCTACTTTGGCCTCAATATTACAAATGCCAGAAAATGACTTCAGGCATGAATTCCTGGTGGAAACATTATGCTACCCTACCTATGACAATCTTGAATCCAAGATGATCTGTTCTATCATTGGACATGACTCATCCCGCTACCACCATATCTACTCTTATCTTCGGGACCAAATTATCCCCGATATCTATACCCAGAATGAGAAATGTCACCTCATTTGTACTGCTTCATGGTATGTCCTTATAGAAAATGACTTGTATAGACGGGGCCTAGATGGTACTCTACTTAGGTGTCTAGAACCCAATGAGTCCAAATGTGTGTTAGTTGAGGTACACGAAGGTATTTGTGGCTCTCATTCGAGTGGTCCGACATTAGCTCGTAAACTTATTAGAGCTGGATACTACTGGCTGGATATGGAAAAAGAAGCTATCCAATATGTCAAGACTTGCAAGCAGTGTCAATATCATGGGAATCTGATCCACGCTCCTGCTAAGGACCTCAGTCCTCTCATTAGTTTTTGGCCATTTCAACAATGGGCTTTTGACTTGGTTGGTCAGATACACCCTTCTTCTTCAAGAGGACATAAATTCATAATCACTGCTACAGATTACTTTACCAAATGGGTTGAGGTAGTCCCTCTGACTGTAGCTGATGGAAGGACTATTGCTAAGTTCATTTTGAAATATATTATTTGCAGATATGGCATACCTTCATCTATTATCACTGACAATGGAGGACAGTTTAAGAACAAGGATTTGACAGACTTATGCACTAAATTTAGGATCATTCAGCATTGGTCATCTATTTATTATCCTCAGGGTAATGGACAAGCAAAAGCTTCTAATAAAACAATCCTGAAAATTTTGCATAGAACAGTTCATAAATCTGGTAGAGATTGGCATCTCCAGATTAATCCAGCTTTGTGGGCTTACAGAACAAGTATCCGAACCCCAATGAGAGCCACTCCTTTTGCCTTAGTCTATGGGGCAGAAGTAGTATTGCCAATTGAGGTCAAGATTCTGACATTGTGAATCTCTCTAAAGGGCCTCATCACTGATGAAGATACCAGAATATCTAGGTTGCAAGAGCTTGAACTATTAGATGAACGTCGGAAGGTGGTGTTCGATCATCTTTGAGCATATCAAAAGAGAATGTCAAAAACATATAACAATAAAGTCAGACAAAGGGAATTCGAAGTGGGTGACCTCGTCTTGAGGGAGAACCCCAAGAATCAGTAGTAGAGAGCCCAAAAAGGAAAATTTGAACCAAACTGGCTTGGTCCATACATTATTACTACAGCATTTGGATTTGGTGCTTACCGCCTCTCCACCACTGAAGGAGAGCAACTCAAAGAGCCTATCAACACTCTTCATTTGAAAAAGTTCTACAGCTGACATTCTCAGTATGCTCATGTACATATTTATTGATCCTGAAAAAATCTTAAAAATTGATATATTGCAAAAAATCCTAAAAATTGCAAAATGTCCTGAAAAAAAATGATCATCTTAGTGAAAACCTGGCAAACAGGCGCTTTGATGTATCTATTATCCTGGTGAAAACCTGGTAAACAGGCGCCTTGATAATACAAAAAAAATAGAAAATGTGCAAAATACAAAAAAAATGAAAAAATGAAAAAATACAAAAAAATGAGATATTAAAAAAAAATAAAAAAAAATAAAAAAAAGAGAAAAGTACAAAAAAATTGAAAAAGAGAAAAAATGTGCCATTGATGAAAACCTGGTAAACAGGCGTCATGGTAGCAAAAATAGAATCTCTGCCAAGATGGTGAAAACCTGGTAAACAGGCACCTCTTATTTTCCTGAAGTAACATCTCATCTCAGCGTCGCTTGGCTCTTAGTTTCCTGCTTTAGTTTCCTTCCTTTCCTACTTTAGTTTGTTTTCCCGTTTTCCTGCTTTAGTTTGTTTCCTGCTTTGGTTTGCTAGCTCATGCACTTGTCTTTGAATCTTCCTCAACTCTTCATAGATTAGAACTGGTTCACACTTGGGGGCACTTGCCTGGTCTAGGGGGCATTGTCCTATTGCTTTTGGAAACTCTTTTGAGCATTGGTCGCCAGTGGTTCCCACTATGCCTGCCTACGGATACCTAGCTTTCATTCAATCTCTCTTCTTCGGGATTTCTCCCTTATATCAATCACTAGTGATTCTCACTATGTCTTCCTACTATCATTATCTCATTGAGACTTCAAACTTTATCTTTTCGAATTGTCTTCAATCCACTTGAACATGAACTTAAATTGAAACTAAAACTAAATGTGTGTTCCTTTGAGGCATGTTGAGCTTTGTTTTCTTTGAGTGCTTGTTTGTTTTCTTTGCTTTTTCTTTGCTTTCTGCTTGTTGGTTTAGTTCCAATGATCCAAAGAATTCATATAAGAGGGGTGTATGTCTGTAAGAGCCTTCATCTCATATTGGATGGCCATGCGTACCTCGACTCCTTTTATATGAACACTTTGGTGAGGTTGGTTCTTCTCCTTGTCTTTTGAGTGACTTCTTTCTGCTACTGGTGAAATTGTAAATGCTTGCCCTATTGAGTGAATGTAAGGGTCACTGCGAGCAATCTTTGGCAAAAGAAGGAACTCCTGCGTGCTTGGTGTGTTTGTTTGCAAGAGACATTCAGGTCATTCTAGCATTTATGCTCTAATGCTTATGTTAACTTGCTAGATTAAAAGGAATAGGTGTTCAGGTCATTCTGGCTCCTTGTGCCTTAATGCTTACATCTTATTCTGACAAACCTAAGATTCATGTCATATTCATATTCTCATGATAGCGATATTAGTGAGGATTGTATGACATCTTGTGATTGTCCGAACTTGAAAGGCTCTATGATGATAAATATGGTGAGTCCAACAACCAAGTCCTAGGGTTTGCATTTTCATTTTAAGCTTGCATCTTCAGCTTAGGCTTGCATTTGCATTCTCAGCTTTGAACTTAAGATGATGTCTTATTTGCTCTCTTAATTGTCTTCATCAAAGGCTCTCGTCTATTGCCTCAGGTTCTTCTTGGTTGCACAAGTGTTTGGTCTTCATTGTCGATCCTCGAACATATCTATCTTTTGATTAGTACCTATTAAATATTGCTACAATCCTACATGAGATGATTAGTACCATATACATTATATCCATTGCATTTTATTTCCATTTACATCCATAAACTCATTGCATCTGCATCAACATGTGCATCCGCTATAAGCATAAATCATCTATTTCACATTTATCTATCACTACATTACATACATTTCTATTCATACATCTAAAGCATATAAGAGCACATCTCATAAACATCATACATTCAAGCAATTTACAATAAGTAAAATGATATCAAAAGAATCATTAATCTCATATATATATCTCTTGATCCAAATGTCATATACAAAGAGGTGCTACTCGAGCACAGTACCAAAAAAAATGAGCTATGATACAATCAAGATCCACTCCCACTGGGAGGGGGTGGAGGTGGAGGAACCTGCTATCCTGATGTCTGTGGTGGTGGCATCAGTCTCTGTGGTGGTGGCATGGGAGCCTATGGAGGAGCCTATGGAGGAACCTATGGAGGTACTAGAGGAGGAGCCTGTGGAGCCCCAACATACTCAAAAAATGGTGGCACTTGCTCTGATATATCTGGAACAGCCCCGTAGTATGCTACATAGTAATAAGCTGCCTGGGTGGCCTCATATCTCATCTCTAATCTCGAGTGCGCTAACTCCGCTCGTAGTTGTCTAATCTCTACATCCCTATCTACTACTTGAGTCTCCTCTCAGATAAGATGCATGTGAAAATCATCACACTCACGCTGCACCTGCCATACTCTCTCCTGGCTCTTCCTGAGAGCCTCCTGTACCTATCCTACACCTACTCTAGCTACCATGTCTGGCATGTCAGTATCCTCCCCCTATGGTACCTGCTAGGATGTGTCAGCTGTACGTGGTCTCATAGACCTCTGCTATGTACCGCTACTCCCTGCTCTAAGATTTGAGCCCATGGTCCTAGCAAGGATGCTCATCTATCCTGATCGGGGCCTCAAAACTCTCTGCCCAGGTCTCTACTGTGGTGCTTGCTGCTGCACAGCCTACTTCTGTATAGGCTACTCTACCTACGCTTGCTGATCCTGTGCCTACTGCTACTGTGCTGGCTGTTGCTGTGTTCCTGTGCCAACTGGATTTGTGAACCTTGGATAAGGCTGTGCAATCAACTGGTCCCTGTATGCAGGTGTCACCCCTGCATTGGTGACATCCACCATGTAGTCCCATCATGTTGGTGGGATGCGTGACTCTATCGCACATCACCTTGGATCCAATCATGCATGCCACCCCTTCTTCTCCTCATTGGAGAAGTGAGCGTAGGGGCAGTACTCCTATGAAATATCCTGCTGTCTACCAAACTAGCGCAGGACATGTGTAACTAGGAATCTCTCAATCGTTTGAATAGTCCATCCAATCGGTGGACGTGACATGAACATGGTAGCAAGCTCTCTCCGAGCATCATCCCAGGGCTCAGTAGCTATCTAGGGTCTCCA
Source organism: Chamaecyparis obtusa (assembly GCA_027943335.1). Lineage (NCBI taxonomy): Eukaryota > Viridiplantae > Streptophyta > Pinopsida > Cupressales > Cupressaceae > Chamaecyparis > Chamaecyparis obtusa. The sequence continues at coordinate 688,010 of BSBK01005761.1, forward strand.
GACTACAACGACCATTTCATCCAACTATGCTCTCCACTGCTTTGTCTTACCCAGTAGGGGCTGGGTCATCACACCTAAATATCTATAAATATAAGGCTCCAGCGCCTATCACGTATCATGGAAAAGGGGTCTACAAATGGGGAGGTGCTCCCAGGCCTAGACCTGTAAGATGAAGATTCCTTCCACCATCGATCTCGCACCTCTGTACACAATCTCATGCATCTTGTGATACATGTGTGCCAGCATACACTCCCCCCATCCAAATCTCACAGCTGGTCTGTCCAGCATCCTCTGTAGCATGGTACCCCAACTACGCTCTAGTCCATGCTGACCTCAATCAAGTACGAGGTAGCAACTTAGAAATATAGCCAACACAACTTGGAATGGATGAGCTCCACCATATCTGTGCACCAGATCCTCCCAAGAGATGGCTCGACCCATCACAAGATCATCCCTAAAGATAGTCCTCAAGGCCATTATACCCTATCGCGGCTATGTATTGTACTCAACATGAGTACCATGAATGGGTATCCGCAGGATCCTATATATGTCCTCAGTGGTCACTGTCATCTCCCCCATCAAAAAATGAAATGTGTTCATCTCTAAATGGAAACGCTCTACCAGTGCAGTAAGAAGGCCGTGATTCACCTGAATATCAGGTAACTCATGCAAATATCCCAAGCCCAAAGCATCAATGTGAGCACTCTCAGCATCTATCAGTCTCTGAACTAATGTAGTAATAACAGGGTGGTGTGCCTAGAATGCAACATCTGAAAAGTCAACCTGCAAAGCAAACGATGACACTGGGTCAGTACCTCAATCATGTTGGTTTTCACTACTACAATAGCAACTACAGCAAAGCATCTATCCTACGACAAGACTCTACAAGACTTTATTTGGCTGATTTCATGCAAATCTAATAAAAATTTGGACACTTGCAACAGTCTTTCACGTGAAAAAAGTGTTCTTTCGCGTGAGAAAACTATAATTTCGCGTGAGAAAATAGAATATTCGCACGAGATGACCTACCAGCTCGCGTGAAGTTCTAGCATTTGAGCTTGCCAGTTCACGCGAGGAAACCAAAATCTCGTGTGAAATGGAATCTAGGCCCACGCGAGAGAACTACTTTCTCGCGTGAGATTTCACACTTTTTTTCTAATTGCGCTAGATTCTCTTAAATCTAACCTATAAAGCTATATGAATTGAAATGCACGAAGGTTTATCGACTACTTACAGGTGCGTCATACTCCGGTGGCTGGGCATGTCGTCAGGAATGCTCAAATCAGTGTGTATGTAGTGGTAGACCCTCCATTTCTCTATCTTAGAGCTCAGAATCACTAAAAGACAATGATGAATAATGATTTGAAAATGACTCCTCCGGGCCTTATATAGCTTTTGACCTAATTTTTGAAAGTGCTCCGTTTTGCATGAAAATTACACCCTTGGCTAAATCGACTATTCTGAATCCATTTTTGGGATCAAAATCAAAATTTGACATCTCTAAGTGGCTCAAAATTGTGTTTTACATATTGGACTCCTTCTGGATTGGATGCTTGTGTAGTCAGCCTTTTGGTGTCATCTTCCTGCTAGATCCTCATCTTTGCATCATGTTCTCAAATCTTTTCTTCTTTTCATCAAGTCAACCCTAGTCAAATTTGGTCAACAAGACCTCTGCTTTGCTCTGATTTGCTTTTACAGCTTTGTGAATCTAGTCTAATTGCTTTTGCTCTGCAATCTCTTGTTATCAATCATCTTCTAACATGTCATCTTTCCATTTCACTCCCGAGGGGGCAGGATGATTACATCATTTGAATCTTGTCGAATCTATTCTTGAATCAGTCTGATTTGAATCATCAGTTCTCATCGCTAGGGGCATCTTGGTGCCTCGCATCTTGTTATCTTATCATCTATCTTTTAGGTATCTAAGCAATCTAACTTGGATCCTCAAGGGCCAAGCTTCATTTTGGAGATGGTTCTTGAAATCTTTTTAGGTATTGGGGAAATCTAACCCTAATTCTTGGGAGTCAAGCTTCATTCTGGAGATAGCTCTCAAAATCTCTTTTAGACCATTATCTGGGCAATCTAAGCCAGGTCTCAGAGGACTAAGCTTCGTATTGGGGAAACCTAACCCTGATTCAGAGATAGTCCTAAATTTGCATCTTCATCAATTGGTATTGGGGCAATCTAACCCCGATTCCGATTCTCTTCTAAGACCGTTGTCCTTGCAATCTAACTTGGACTATGGAAATTCTCATCATTTGTCATTTCAGACTATTCTTTGAATCAACGCGCTGTTCGCACATCAATTCAAAGAGGGGCAAATGTAATACCCCAAAATTGGCACCTATTTAATTTCATCAATTTTGGTGCATTATCTCAATTTTACATCACCAAAGTCCTAGTTCCCTAGGCAATTTTCTCTCTCCTACCTGACTTAATTTGACTTGATGTCAATTGCAAAGACCATAAATTGCATTAATTGAATGCTAAACTAATTCCTAAAGTCTTAGAATTAATTGGCTAAATTACCCCTATGATAAATTAATTTAATTATAAAGTCCTAAGTGCTTTCTAATTAAATTAAAATCTACCCTCTTTAGCTAATTACCCATAAAAAGGAATTAATAATTACTTGATATTCGAATGGACACACTTTTTTGAATTGATAATTCAAGATATTCGAAAGGTCACCTGTGTGGCATTTTCCATTCTTTTTATTAAGTAATTCTTGCATTTTTGTCTTAATGTGGGAATGAAGAGTCACGAGTTACAAATCAAGAAACTCTTCATTCCTCTCCCGAGCTTTTCTATTTAAAGAGCCTCTTCTTCTCATTCAAAAAAAGGCAATTTGGAGAGTAATTGAACTATAGCAAATTTTCATCTCATTTGATTCAAAGCTTTTTTTGTTGCATATTTAGTCTATCATTTTAGTATAATTGCATCTCATATTAGATTAAATTTGATTACTTGTTCTTAGTCTAGTATCATCTTTATTTCAAAATCTAAAAAAAAACTGCACTTCATATTTCCTTTCAAGCAATTTAGATTAATTGCATACATTTTAGTTTGCTTGCATATCATCTTTATGGCTTTGCTTGCAAATCCTCCATTTTAGTAGCGGTCTTATGGTTGTTGGCTCTTCAATCTGAGAGCAATTAAACACCCCGCCTGCATAGGAGGCAACAGGTCGCTTCTCCATGAATTTCAGATTGAGTAATTCATACTCTCTCGTAATTCGATCATGAGAATAATGACTATGTTGCATTTGTGCCTGATTTAGAGGCCCACATTCAAGCACACACAGGTGCAACTTTCAACTGACCCTCACTGTAAGTTTTGGCATCAAGCGAGACTAGCGCGACAAATTCAAACAAATTTAAATCTCTTAGAATGGAAATAGGTTATTGTAGGCCTTAGAAATGTAGTCCTATAGCATCTCATGGATCATTGATACCTCTCATGAAGTCTGAGAATCGAGCCTCAAAAGTTCGCTGCCCAATTGTGCTTAGTGCACCTTGGGGATACTTTGGTCCGGCATGGTCCCGAATGTTCTACTGACTTAGTGGTCAAAATGGGTTGTCCCTATCATTTACCTGCCCAACTAGAGCTAATTACATAGTCCATTCAATGCTGAGATGAACGGTTTGGAAGAAACTCATTGGTGTAACTTTCAACTGACCCTCATTGCAAGTTTTGGCATCGAGTGAGACTGGCGCGCCAAATTAAAACAAATTTGAATCTCCCAGAATGGAGAGAGGTTATTGTAGGCCTTAGAAACATGGTCCTGTAGCATCTCATAGATCTTTGATACCTCTCACAGAGTCTGAGAACCAAGCCTCAAAAGTTCATTGCCCAATCATGCTTAGTGCACCTTGGGGACACTTTGGTCTAGCATGGTCCAGAACGTTCTACTGACTCAGTGGTCGAAATGGGGTTGTTCCTAGAGTTTACATGCCCAACCAAAGATAATGGCATAGTCCATTCAGTGTTGGGGTGAATGGTTTGGAAGAAACCCATTGGTGCAACTTTCAACTAACCCTCACTGCAAGTTTTGGCATAGAGCGAGACTGGCACGCCAAATTCAAACAAATTTGAATCTCCCAGAACAGAGAGAGGTTATTGTATGCCTCAGAAAAGTAGTCCTATAGCATCTCATGAATCCTTGATACCTCTCATGGAGTTTGAGAACTGAGCCTCAAAAGTTCATTGTCCAATCATGCTTAGTGCACCTTGGGAATACTTTGGTCTGGCATGGTCCGGAATGTTCTACTAACTTAGTGGTAGAAATGGGGTTTTTCCTAGCATTTACCCACCCAACCAGAGCTAATGGCATAGTCCATTTGGTGCTAGGATGAATGGTTTGGAAGAAACCCATTGGTGCAACTTTCAACTGACCCTCACTGCAAGTTTTGGCATCGAGCGAGACTGGCACGCCAAATTCAAACAAATTTGAATCTCCCAGAATGGAGAGAGGTTATTGTAGGCCTCAAGAATGTGGTCTTGTAACATCTCATGGATCACTGATACCTTTCACGGAGTCTGAGAACTGAGCCTCAAAATTTTGTTGCCCAATCATGTTTAGTGCACCTTGGGAACACTTTGGTCCGGCATGGTCTAGAACGTTCTACTGACTCAGTGGCCAAAATGGGGTTGTCTCTGTAATACCCCAAAAAATGGGCTATAGGTTTATTAACCTCCTACATCTTCAATTCAAATGAAATCAACATCAAAGTCCTAACCTAAGGCACATCTACACGTTATTGAATCCTAATTGATTTTATCCTAACTTCAGCATTGGGGAATATTCCTAGCAATATTCCTATTTATCCTAATTATCTTTTATTTAATAATTATTTGGTGATAAATCTCATTTATCCTAAAGTTTGATTAATTGAATGTTTTGAATATTTAATTAATTAGATTTAATACTACCACTTAATTGTTTTATTAAATTTAATTAAATTATTCCTAAGTTGTATTATTTAATTTTGACAATAAAATCTAAAATCTCATGACTAATTGACTAAATTTTTATTTAATTAATTAATGTCAGTTGTCAATATTTAATGATATAATTTTAGAATAAAGTTTGATTTAATAATTGATTAACCCATAAATCAATTATTTTAATTCAAAACTCAGTTAAGTTGAGAATAAATCACTTTATTTTTAAATTAATTTATAATTAAATCATGCACAATCAGAATAGCAGGCAACTAGAAATTAATAATCAATTTTAAAATTGAAACTCAACATCTGATGATGAGTTGAAATTTGATCTAAAATCTACTTTGAGTTAAACACTGCTTTTGCATGACTTTTGTGAGTTAATTATCTTTGATTTCCTGATAACTCAAAAATCAACCTGAGTTTATCAAGAGTGATTTATGGCTTTTCTCTTGCATCCTCAAAGCCCTGGATTTCTATAAAATCAAGGCCCAACTCTTCATAATTATCAACACTCGAATTTGCACAATCACTCTGACTAATTGGCGAATGAAGGATTAAGCTCTTGCGACAGGGAATTTGTGAGATCTTTCATAGTTGATCATAGTTTTTGCATAGTTTCATATCATAAATTTTCATATTCATCCATAGCATTCTAAGATTAAATCTGCATTCAATTTCAATTTCATTCATATAGCTTAGATTCATACAGTTTCTGATATTATTGCATACAAAATCCAAAAATATAGAATAATCTACATTCATAAAGTCTTTCATATTTTGCATTCAAATCCTTCGTTTAGGTGTTGCATTATCACTGATCTTGATTCCAATCTGAGAACATCATACTCGCACCTACTAGAAGGCAGTAAATCACCTGGTTAGCTTAGTTTCATTTATTTGTTAGATTTTGATTTTGCTAACCTCTAATGTTTTACCGAAGTGTTGTGTCTACAACTAGGTACAAAATTCACACATACATTTTTGGCACCCATCATGGGGCCCTGAAATGGGTTTCCATTTCTTCTAATTCACTTCTATCTATTTTTCTATCATTTTTTGGTCCATTCTACGATTTCATTCTCTGTCCATACATTTTTCGTATATCTTTTGTTAGAAAGTCATACCAAGAAGACCCCACTTTTGTATGACAGTTGATTCTATCGAGGCTCACATCAGAAGCTATACATTGTCATTTGAGATCTTGATTGTCGTTTGGTGAGACACCCACTATCATACGAGTTTCCTAATTGTCATCTGGAAGGTAACCCATTGTTGTACAAGTTTTGACTCCAGGATTCAATTGTCATTTCAAAATTTTTGGTAGTTTTTCAAATTTGATTTTTAGATTTGGACTAACAGCTAACCCTAACAATTGAAATCTTCTATTTTTGACTGATATTTGCTGAATCTGATTGGGAAAAGTGCAACTAAGTTGCTAAAATAGGTAAAATCTATTGAGCGTGTTGTAAGGAATTTAGGTATTCTACTACGATATGATAACACTTTGATTTGGACATAAAAAGAACTCTCATGTGTCAAGATTGTGTGACTTTTCTCGCTTTCATATCACAGACTTCATTTTGGGCTATAAAATGAACATAGATTTGTTTTCTGCATATCTGTTACACATAGTAAATAGGCCATATGAACACTATTTATGGATGATCTCAAGAGAGTGGGATTCTTCCGCTTGTTCATGCATGCAAAGCTCTTCTTAACGAAGCATCCCCTTGTAGGTGGGGAGGTTACTGAGAGCGTCTCACGTTCTACTAGATTTGTGCATCTTCAACTTTCAATTGATATATTCTCTCTCCAGAGAGGTTGATAGATCATAAGCGGTTGACATCATAGATCTTTGTGCGATAATCTTGGTCTTAGTGTGTCGGATTAATCCATCTACTTTGTTTTGGTTAAAAGTGAAAAGGCTAGAGGACTATGCTCTACTTCCTTTTTGGGTAGTATCAAAAACTCAGATCCTTGAATCTGGAACTAGTCTCCATGTGGTATCTTTTGTGAGTCACCTTTAGAGAGGGTTAACCATAGTGGACATTCCCTTAATTGGGTCAACCACATAGATGAAACCTCAAGCGGTAATATCCATTTTCACCATGGTACTAGTAGTCGCTATATAAATGTCCTTGTGGAGGAAATCTTCACAGGTGTGGTCTCTTGTTGGGCTGTTAGATCTCCCTAGCAGATCCTGATTGATTAATTTCTCAGATTGTGTCAAAAACCCTAGTGCACTTGGATTGGAGCTCACCCTCTTGAGATCACAAAATTTGCAAAGTCAGACCATTACTACAAACCATAGTGAGGCCAATTTTTTCATTTTCTAGGAATATGTGCATTATTGAAAAACTTTTGAGAACATACACAGTTAGCATTTCTAGGGATTAGCACAATAAGTCACTATTGCTTGTTCATGCGCAAGGTTGTTTTTTCCCTTGTTCATTGTTTTCATATGATTGCCTACTTCCCTTGCTTGTTGTTTTGTGTGCTTGATATCTACTTGGTTATTTGAAATGGACTATTACACTGATCTTCAAAACTAGATAGAAAACTTTGCAAACAATCTGAAACTGAAAACTCCAAAAATTACAAAATCTGAAGTGAAATTCCTCTCTGGAGTCAAAAGTCATTCCATAGTCTCAAATTGTCATACGAGTTTTCAGAAAAATTCATTTCACAACCCTTGTTTTATCGTACGGTATCTAGTATATTGTCGTATGAGTGTTGTCACTAGAAATCAAAAGAACAATGATCCCTGGTAGCAATTGTCGTATGAGTCTTGCAATTGTCATTTGAGAGAATATCCAATGTCATACGAGTTTTTAGAAACTCATTTAAGAATTTTCAAAAAGTTGTCAGGGATTGGTCAAATTTGTCAAAAATCCAATTTTTATAGCCTATTTCCAGATTCTGTCAAAATAGTCATTGTGTCAGGAATAGAGCAGAAACTAGAAAAAATTTGTTCATTTTCCTAAAGTGATCTCTTAAGTCTGATTTTGCCTTCTGATTTATCGATTTGAGTCTTTTTCATCTTGTGTCAAAACGTTGTCAAAATTATCTTCAAATTCAGTCTTCTTGCTAAAATGGCTAAGTGTTGTGAGCTCATGCCCACCATCTATTGGGCATCTACCCACACTACTATGGCATAGTATCCTTCATTTACATCCAATCTAATCTTCAATCAATTCAATCTTGCCAAGGTTGCGTCATTTGATCTTCTTGAATCAGGTCATTCTTCAGTTGTCTTCATCTTGCTTTCTTGCTTCACCCAAGGTTAATGGTTGAAACTAGAGCTTCCTCACATAAGAAATATGGAGAAGCAATCAACACTATACCTTTGACTACTCACAAGGGTCCAACTCTTGAGCAACTCTACAATTCTAGTCTTTACGAAGATGATGGTCTTGGCAATTTTTGATTGAAAACTGGTTATATACCCCCTCCACCAACTCATGGAGGTCATCAAAAAGCCCCTCCTCAATCTATCCCAGGGAGTCCTAAAACTCCTAACATGTCTCATAGAGGGACACGACACAGGTCTCAAGGACATCATTCTCAACATGGTATGGATCAAGAATGTACACCTTTTGAAATTGGTAGATATCAAAATGATGACGACTTCAAGAAAATGATGAAGCATTTATTGAAAGAAGATAGAGAGGAATATTTTCTAGAGTTAGCTCATCAATGAGCTAAAATTCCTCCAAACTTTAATATTGAAAATATCATTACACATGAGGAAGAAACCCCTATCATAGCTATGATGAAACAAATGCATGCCATGCAAGTCAAAATTAACAAACTTGAAAAAGAAAAAGAACCTAAGGAGTTCTCCATGGAGGCCCTATGTCCTTTTCCATTTGATAAAGACTTGTACATGCCACCATTCCCTAAAAGAGTGGATATTCCTAAATATGATAAGTATGATGGAAACTTTGATCCTCAAGATCATGTCAAAGAATTATGTACTCAATCCATGGAGTTCATGCATGAACCAACTTACTTAATGCATCTTTTCCCTCGATCTTTGGGAGGGTCAGCTATTCATTGGTTCTCAAAAATGCCTCCTACTATCAAAAATTTTGAGGAGTTAATCAAACTATTCTATCAACAATACTCTTACAATATTCAACATCTAGTCACCATGATCGACATCTACAATCTGAAACAATATCTAGGTGAACCATTCCTGACATTTCTCAAGAGATGGAGGAAGAAATTTTCTCTATATGCTAGACCCATTCCACAAACTGAGAAGCTGGAAATCTTCATCAACAATCTTGTTCCAGAAATCAACTACCCTTTATAAATGAAAAATCATACATCTTTTGATAAGATGGTAGATAATGCAATCAAAATTGAGAAAGTACTTCTAAAAAAAGGAGACATCATACTTCAAAAGGACAAGTATGAATCTGGATCTAGTTCTAAGGACAAGAACAAAAATTGGAACAAGAATAAAGGCGTTGTCACAGATGGCATTGTTGATAATATCCATGCCCCATCTAAGGCACTTTCTTTCAATCTCACTATTGGTAACCAAGCCATCAAAGCTTATGAAGCTAAAGCAATAGAGCCCAACAAAAAGTCATCTGATTATAAACATTGGGCTATAGATCCTAACTACAAATTCACTCCTCTTGGAGAATCCTTGGAATCTACCATGAAAACTCTATTGGAAAACAAAATCATCTACTTGCCTGAGATAAAAGTCTTTGATCCTGAACCTAAACTAAAATGGTGGAGAGAGAACAATTTCTATGAATTCCATTGCAATAAAGGTCATAAGACTAATAACTGTGTTTGCTTGAAACACATCATACAAGACAAAATTGACAATGGAGAAATCACAATTGACAATCATAAGAGCAATAATGATCATACAACATTCAAAGAACCATTTCCTAAACATGGTAAAGAAGATTCTTCTTCTCAGCCTAATATGGGTGCTAAAGTCAATTATGCTTACTCTGGAAACAATGTTGTCATCAATATAGTTGAACCATGTCTATTTAAGCATTGCAATGTCGTCACAATTGTAAGAAAAGATAGAGAAAATAAATCAACTAATGTAGTTACTCAATCACAAGCTCAGGCACACCTACAAGGACAAATACCAAATTCATCCAGTGTCCCTAAGGTGCCTTTCAATCTTTCATCTGCTTCTAAATAGAAGGATACATCCAAATCTTCAAATCCTAAGGACATGAGGCCTACATCATATAGTATTGTCCAAAAACTCTATCATACAAATGCAAAAATCTCCATGTTTGAGTTGCTTCGGATATCTCCAGCTCATAGAACCATTCTAGACAAAGCTTTGCTTGGATCCAATGTTCCTGATAACCTTGATTTAGATAGATTCTAGACTATGGTTGGCCATCTTACATCTCCACAGTACATTTCATTTTTAGAGGAAGATGATAACTCCTTGAGTCATCCGCATAACCAACCCTTGCATATTGAAGTCTTAATCCAAAACCATCATGTCAAATGTGTGTTGATAGATGGAGGCGCTGGTCTAAACATTTGTTCTTTCAGCTTGATTACACAATTGGGATTCTTAGAAATGGCCATTGATCCTAGAAAGAAGATAACTATCAAAGCGTATGATGAGTAAGAAAGGTCTTCCAAAGGAACAATTGTCTTACCCATCAGAGTGGGTCCTATCATCAGAGATACTATATGTCAAGTTCTTGATCTACCTTTGGCTTACAACATCCTTCTATGAAGACCCTGGATACATGAGATGAAAGCTATTCCTTCTACATACCATCAGTGTTTGAAATTTCCTTATGAAGGAGTAGAGGTGACGATTCCAGCTGATCTATATACAACTTGCAATGCATTGAAAGAGAGTACTGATAAACTTGTTCCTAATAACAAAGAATCTTCCACTAAGTAGCTAGACATTGCTTCAACATCCAAAATGGAAGATATTGCTAAAGAGGTTAAAATCAAAGAAAATGGTATGGGAGAATATACTATAGAGCTAGTCTTGTCTTTGACATCTCTCCCTGTCTCACCTAAGTCCTATGGACAAACTCTAAAATAGTCTAAAATTGAGTCTAAAGAACCTCCTGAGGCATATAAAGGAAATTTTTTTGCGGATCAAGTATCTAAACAAGAGTTTGAAGAGGATTAAGCTATGCTTGCATGGCTATACAAAGATGAACATGAATCTCAAGTTGTTAAAAAATGTGATGCTAAAACACCCATGATCCCTTCTAAGTCATATGGCCCAGGGGGCAAATTGATCACAAAAATGGGATATACTAGAAAAGGACCTCTAGGACTATAGGGTAAAGGTCTTCTATCACCTCTTGATCATCATGGCCAAGAAAAAAAGAATACAATAGGTATAGGCTATAAGAAGAAGCCTTTCTATCTTAGCAAGAACTCCCCACATGTCTTAGAACAAATTGAGCCATCCATGACAAATCAACTAAAGGGAGAAACAAAAACACAATCTGACAGTGATGATTTAGACACCACTGAAGATCTTATTCCTTATGAGCATTTGCCTAAAGAAATAAAAGACCTCCTTGAAGCTGAAGATGATCCAATAAAAAGAATTAATGTAGTAGAAACACAAGAACCTACTATAGAGAAAGAGATGGTTGCACCACAAGAACCAGCTAATCTTGTAGACAATAACATAGACAAAGAGGAAGGTGGTAGTTATTCTGAGATAGATTCCCATGAGTATGAATTCAAATCAAATCTGAGGGTAACCCTTCTTGGGGTATTCATCCTAACTTTAATCATTTTCTTAGATTTCCTAGAGGAATAGATGAAGAATCTAATGACTATGAATGGGGAGCCATTCCAGAAGAAGATGAGCTTATCACAGAGAAACATGTTGATGTTATTCACCAATATGCACCTAAACCCAATGTAATTATAGAGCAAAATGATGAACTTATCGAGTCTAATCCATCAATGGCTAAAGTGGGCTCCCACAATGACATTGAGCCTATTCACGAATTGAACATCTTAAGTTGTAATATCACCTTTGAAGTTGAGCATCAGGTTAGGACCAATGATGATAGATCCATATCCATAAACACTATTTCCCAATCTTTCACCACTTTGACTATCCAACATCCTGAACTTCTTGACCAAACCTCTATGAATCTGAGCCAAGGTATTTATACCTTTCCAAATGACTATGCCCTTTCTTTCTACCTCAATGTAGTTAGCCTATGAAGACTTCCATCAGTGAACCAAGCGTCAGCATGATGAAGTCAGACATCAAGTATCTTAGTCAAAAGAATAAGAATAAAAATAAAAAGAAAAGGAGTTCTGAGGGTGAAAACCACTTTGTGGCAGTCTCAGAATCTACAAAAGTAAAAAATAAAAGATGTATCCCAAGGTGAAAACCTCTCTAAGGTGCCTAAGGATGAGATATTTGATGTCCTTTCGAGTCATTTATAGGATAGATCTCTAGTTCTAATTGAGCCCACTCAATCTATCAACTTGGGAACAATAGAAGAACCATAGTTAATTCATGTAGCACAATCCTTACCAGAAGAAGAGAAGAAAAAATTCACTACATTCCTAATAGAAAAGAAGATCAACTTTGCATGGAAATATTCAGATATGCCAGGGTTGGATCCTAATCTTATAATGCACCATTTATCTATAGCTCCAAATGTCAAACCTGTTAAGCATAAATTGAGAAAGATGCATCCACATGTTGCACTCTTGGTCAAAGTTGAATTAGAGAAACTACTAAAAGATAGATTCATCCATGTTATTGACTATGTTGAATGGATCTCTAATATTTTACTTGTATCAAAACTAGACAAATCTATAAGAGTATGCACAGATTTCAGAGATGTGAACAAAGCATGCCCTAAGGATGATTTTCCATTACCTAATATTGATATGATAGTGGAAATGATTGCGGGTTTTGAGATGTATTCTTTAATGGATGGTTTTTATGGATATAATAAAATCAAAAGTGCTCCATAAGATCAAGAGAAAACTGCTTTCACATGTGCATGGGATACCTTCTGTTGGAATGTCATACCATTTGGGCTTAAGAATGCTGGTGCTACATATCAAAGAGCTATGACATCTATTTTTCATGACATGATGCATGGAACTATGGAGGATTATGTTGATGATACTTTAGAAAAATCTATGATTAGAGCTCAACATCTAAATGATTCGAGGAAAATACTAGATAGAATGGAAAAATTTAGTCTCAGACTGAACCCTAAGAAGTGTGCTTTTGGTGTCACTTCTGGAAAGCTCTTAGGATACATAGTTTCAAAGAAGGACATTAAAGTTGATCCAGATAAAGTAAAGGCTATAATGGAGATGCAACCTCCCAAGAACATCAGTCAAATGAGAACATTGCAAGGGAGAGTTCAATCTATCAGATGCTTCATATCATAGCTTGTAGACATATCATAGCCTTTTACAAAAACATTACATAAAGGTGCGACTTTTGCATGGAGTGAAGAATGTGAAAAGAATTTTAATCATATCAAGAAGTATCTATCAAATCCTCCTATCTTGATGCCTCTTATTCAAGGGAAGCCTTTGATCTTATATGTCTTCGCTACAAATACATCCCTGGGGGAATTGCTCGCACAACATGATGAGAACAAGAAGGAAAGAGCTATATACTACATCAGTAGAACATTGGTGGCATACATAAAGAACTATTCTATGATTGAAAAGGCTTGTCTAGCTGTGATCTTTGCATCATAGAAACTGAGACATTATATGTTGGCTCATACCACACATTTAGTAGCTAAGATTGATCCACTCAAGTACCTACTAAGAAAAGCTGCCCTCATGGGTAGATTAGCTAAATGGGTCATGCTCTTAAGTGAATTTGACATTGAATATGTTGAAAGAAAAGCTATTAAAGGCCAAGTTATTGCTGACCAGTTAGCAGATTTGCCTTTATTCAATGACACTCCAATGCAAATGGAATTTCCAGATTCCTCTATCATGAATCTTTCTTCTAGAGAATGGAAATTGTTCTTTGATGGCTCCTATACATAGAATGGATCTGGAGCAGGCATCTTGTTTATCACTCCTCAGGGATACTCCATTCCTAAGGCATTCAGAATCAAATTTCCTTGTACAAATAATATTTCTAAATATGAAGCCCTTTTAAATGGTATGAAAATAGCAACTGAGTGGAGAGTAACAGAATTACACATTCATGGAGACTCACAACTTGTAATACACCAAGTCAATGATGTGTATCAAATGAAAGATGAAAAGCTCATTCCTTACAAAATAATGGTAGATGATCTAAAGAAATACTTCATATCTATCACCTTTGAGCAAATACCTAGAATGGAGAATAAGGTTGCCGATGCAATGGAAACATTATCTTCTTTATTACAGCAGCCTGAACATGAGCTATGCTACGAGTTCCTGGTGGAAGCCCTATCTTATCCTACATATGATTCCCTTAAACCCACATGATTTTCATTGTTGTAGGTCATGATTCATCTAGATATAAAAACCTATTCTCCTATCTCAAAGACCAAATCTTTCCCGATACCTTCAATCACCATGAGAAATGATACCTTATCCGCAATGCATCCTGATATGTCATCATTGGTCATGATCTATACAAATGAGGTCTAGATTGTATGCTACTTAGATGTTTAGAATGGGAAGAGTCTCAATGTGCATTAGAGGAAGTCCATGGAGGTATATGTGGGTCAAACTCAAACGGTTTAACGCTAGCTCAAAAAATTATTAGAGCTGGGTACTATTGGCCTGAAATGGAGAAAGATTCTATCAAATTTGCAAAGAACTGTCAAAAGTGCCAAGTACACGGTAACTTAATTCATGCACTAGGGAGAGATCTAATTCCCTTTACTACACCATGGCAATTTCATCAATGGGAATTTGATCTTATAGGAGCCATACATCCTCATTCTTGTAATGGACAAACCCATATAATCACAACTATAGATTATTTTACAAAATGGGTAGAAGCAATTCCTTTGACTCAAGCGACTAGCAAGAAAATATCAATGATCATCTTGAACTACATCATATGTCGATATGGTATTCCACACTCTATAGTCACAGGTAATGGTGGTCAATTCAAGAATAGACTTAGATGTTCTATGTGCTAAATTCAAGATTTCTCAATATTGGTCATCTATCTACTATCCTAAAAATCAATCACATAGAGAATGCAAGGGGAAGTTTGAACCCAACTGGTTGGGTCCATTTGTTGTCACTACTACTTTTGGCTCTGGAGCCTATCAACTCTCAATGAATGAAGGAGAATAGCTTCGGGAACCAATCAATGTTCTCCATCTAAAGAAATTATACACCTAAGGCATTCAGTCTATGGTAAAATGTCTTGAAAAAATCTTAAAAATTGGAAAAAGTCCTGAAAAAATGAACATCTTGGTGAAAACCTAGCAATAGGTTCCTTGATGATTCACAAAAAAATTAAAAAAGTATCAAAATTACAAAAAAAATTGAAAAATACAAAAAAATGAGAAAAAGAAAAAGTGCCTTGGTGAAAACCTAGAAATAGGCTCCTTGGTAGCAAAAATAGAATCTCTGCCAAGATGATGAAAACCTGACAAATGGGTGCCACTTGTTTCAAAATGCTCCATCTCTCAGTGCAATCTTGGTCTTTCCCAGCTTTTAGTCTTGCTTTAGTTTGTACATATTTCCCAGTTTGTTTCTGCATTCCCATTTTCAATAAGTCGATCTGTACACCAATCAGCTCAAGCGTCTATATCATGTCAATGTTTCAAATTTGGGGACAATCAATGTCATACCCTATGGTCTCCAGTGTGCCTTAGACGTGTCATATCTAGTTAAAGTCCTTTGAAGCTTCATCTGAGTCAGTCAATTTGTCTCGTCTCCAGAAAGGAGTTTTTGCATCTACAACAACATAATCAAACATCAACACAAATTTAAAACAATCTATGCTTTTACATGCTTTTATCACCTTGTATGCCTACTAATTCACATTGAGATTTTTTCATATTGTGTCCTTTCGAGCTCTTCGATGATGTCTTTTACAGGATTTAAAGAGTGATGAATGGGGGCATAATCTTTTATTTGTTTTCTACTTGTATGTGAAAATCTAACAACTTTGCAAATTTTGGATTGAAATGGTGTCCGTCTGTAAGAGCCTCTATCTCATATTGGATGGCCATGCCTACCTCGACCATTGATACCTAGAAAATTCAAGTTCGATCTAACTATTGTCTTTTGAGAAAGTTCTTACTCCTACTATGAAACACAATCTTACTTAAGGATGTGAACGATAAAGGGTCACTACAGGTAATTCACACTAGATTTAGAAGGATCTCTAGACTGCTTGATGTGTTTGTAATGCAAGGCATATTCTAGTCATCACGATGTCTATGTTTTGATGCTTATACAAATTGCTATATCAAAATGGACATGATATTTAGGTCTGTTAGAATAACTGAGAGGGAGGGGTGAATCAGTTATCCAGTGTCCCAAAACAAAATGTATAATTCAAAACAACTTCTCTAATTTTTGCTCCTCGGTAAACAATAAATACTTTCATTGTTTGTGCTTTTACCAATTACCAGTCAAATACTATAACAGTTACTAATCAAATCTAACATGTAACATGTAAAGATTGATAACAAACATATATCACAATCAACACATAACACAAGAGATTTAACGTGGAAACCCTGTAAAGGGAAAAACCACCTGGGACCAACAACCTAAAATTGTTCACTCTTCTGAAGTGAGGTTGGTTAAGACTCAACCCTGTTAAAGGTTTACAAACACACTATCAAGTGTGACCTTGTTAGAGGATTTTAGACTAGAAGTTATTGTCCATTCAGCATTCACTATGGGGTTGATAGGATAACAATGTTCATTCTATGAATGATACATCATAAGACTTTCAGAGTCCACTCGGTTAAGAGATTTTGACTGTATACAATGGTTAAATATGTCATAGTAAATGACCTACCTTAATACAACTTCAATTGTAGATTACAGATCAATATTCAGTCCATACAAATCCTTCTGATCAATATTTCACTTTAGATTCAATACTATATCAACTTACCGTCCGTCGGTAATTGCTCTTTGTAGCTCGATAATTATTCTGTAGCTCAGTTCTTACTAACCAATATGATCAGAATGCATGAAAACCTTGTTTACGTGATATTCCTATAGTTTCTACTTCTTCTCACATCCTTCAATTAAGAAATTTTGTTCTCTTATATAGACGAGTAAATCATTTTCTTCTCCACCATTAGATTTTTCCACTTAACCACATTCATAGATTTTGTCGCTTCAAACTTTTTTGGCACTTGTGTCAATAACACGTTTGATTCCCTTCCTTTAGATCTTTCCTAAATTTCATCAACCATCGATCTGTGTAACAAACATTATCTATTACCTCAATGTTATACTCTTTCAAGCTCATCAATCTTATCAGCTAAACTAATCATTTAATTCATTCTGTCCTGCTTGATTAATAAAGAAATGCATCAGTGAACATTGCTCGGTAAATATAGCGATCGGTATACACTACACTCCGTCGGTGTATACTAGAATTGCTTCATTTACTGACAACACTGCTTTGTGTCTCTTAGCTCTATACTTTATCATAGATGAATGCAACATAATAAAGTCAATATCATCAAGTCATAGACTCATCAACAAGTTACTCAATGTATTCCTTATCCTCATATGTCATGTACATCTTTCCTCATGTAGATTTCTCTATTCTTCATCTCTTTCACCTTTCTTTAGATGTCTCGGTGTAGTAACTTACAAGATAAGTGTTGTCAAACTAGTTGACATCAATGACAACATAATACTAATTTAATCAAATTACATATCTAATCAGAAACTTGTTAGTGATCTTTAATCACATATTCTTCAATCAGATTCCAAATCAGTTGTAGTCCAACAATCTCTCCCTTTGGCATTGATGGCAACTCAAGTAATATGAAATGTACCATACACATACCAAACATATATTCTACAAATTTGTGAAAAAAATGCTATAAGTCGAATAGACTTAATATCTTTAATCACTACATTACTAAACAACATTAGATAATATAGCTTTACCATTCTGTAGTTGTGATCTTTTCAGTTCTCCTGTTCCTGCTTCTATTCTCTGTAACTGATCTTCAATAGTCTGTCTCATTCAGATTGTCTCTCCCTTTGATAGTTCTCATCGGTGCTTGTTCCTTTTCATATTATTTATCTCTCCCTTTGACAACAATGCCAAAGAAACAAATAAACAAACAATTCTATCTTCCTCTGTATCTCTGTATATTGATATTCGAATCGGTTCAAGTTCTCAAACTTAATCACAACCTTGAACATGATTCAAAGTGTGAACTATGCTGCATCAACATAAATTATCATCTGATAAAAATAGGTTGATGCAACAACCAGATCACCTTAGTGACCAATAGACAGGGGACGGACCCTAAGTCTAGTCCTCAAGTATTCAAATGTGTCCTTCGGTAGAGGCTTTGTAAAAATATCTGCAAGTTGTTCTTTAGATGTGACAAATTCAAACTTCACTTACTTCTCTTGCACTTGTTCTCTAAGTAATGATACTTAATAGATATATGCTTTGTCTTAGAGTGCATCACAGGATTCTTTGAAATATTAATAGCACTAGTGTTGTCACAATATATAATCATCGGGTTAGTGATTACCTCATTCATTCCTTCCAACACTTGTTTGATATATGCAATGTTTGAATAGTTAGTAGCAGTAGCAACATACTCTACTTTAGCTGTAGACTGAGAAATACAAGCCTGCTTTTTGCTTGTCTAGGTTACAAGTCTTTCACCAAAGAAAAATGCTCCTTCGGTGGTGCTTTTTCTATCATCCACATTTCCAGCCCAATCAGCATCGGTGTAAACTTTCAGTTCAAACTTCCCTTCCTTAGGATACCATAATCCATAATTCTATGTTTTCTTCAGGTATCTTAAGATCCTTTTTGTAGCTATCATGTGTGATTCTCTAGGATTAACAAAAAATCTTGCAACAATACCCACAACATGTGCTATATCTGGTCTACTGTGAACTACGTACATTAACTTACCAATCATCGATTGGTAAAGTGTTTGGTTTACCTCTGTAGTTTCATCCTCCTTTGTCAATTTGCATCCAGTAGCCATCAGTGTTCCCATAGGTTTAGCATCTTCCATGCCAAATGCCTTCAGTACTTCCTTTATGTATTTAGATTGTGTGATGAATATTCCATCACTCTGCTGAATCACTTGTAGTCCAAGCAAGAACTTAATCTCTTCGAACATAGACTTTTCAAATTCCTTTTACATTTCATCAGGAAATGCCTTGCAGAAAAGATCTGAGCCTCCAAAAATAATGTCATCAACAAATATTTTAGCAATGATAATAGTATCATGAGTATCACCTTTCACATACAGATTGTTGTTTTCACTTGTTCTAACAAATCCAATACTTAACAAGTAAGTATGTAGTCTTTCATACCATTCTCTCAGTGCTTGCTTCAAACCATATAAAGATTTATGTAATCTACATACCATGTCTTTATTGTCAGGATCAACAAATCCTTTAGGTTGTTCAATGTAGACCTCTTCTTCAAGTATACCATTTAAAAATGCTGACTTCACATCCATTTGATAGACTTTGAATTTCTTGTGTGCAGCATATGCAATTAGTATTCTAACTCTTTCCAATCTAGCAATAGGTGCAAATGTTTCACCATAGTCAATGCCTTCTTCCTGTGCATATCCCTTGCATACCAATCTAGCTTTATTTCTTGTGACTTCACCATTTTCATTCAATTTATTCATGTATATCCACTTAGTACCGATAACATTTTTATCTTTTGGTCAGGGTACTAAGGACCAAGTTTTGTTCTTCTCTATTTGCTCTATTTCCTCCTTCATTGCATTAACCCATTCTTCATTCTCTAATGCAACTTTCATAGTTTTAGGTTCAAATTCACAAATTAGACATGTACCTCATCTTGTTTTGCTTCTAGTTTGCATTCTAGCATGTCTATCTCCAATGATTTGTGTCTCAGGATGATGTCTTCTAGAAAAAATAGCCAGAACTCAATTTCTCCTTTCTTACTCATCCTGTTCAGGGTCATTTCCTTACTCAGTAGCTCCATCTCATTCATCAATTTGTGTTGCCTGTTGTCCTACATTGTTTCCCTGCTGACTAGTTTTTATAGCTTGTGGAGCCGGTAGATACTCTGGATGTTCAATGTAAGTAAATCTACCATAGTCATCCGATTCCTTTGTATTTTCCTCTATGTTCTTATCATCAAAGTCATCAACATGAACATAAGTACTTTGAACTATCTTATTTGTAACCTTATTCAAACATTTATATGCTTTACTTGTAATGGAATATCCCAGAAATATCCCTTCATCTCCTTTAGAATCAAATTTTCCATTTCTTTCATCTTTCAAAATAAAGCATTTACTTCCAAAATTTTTGAAATAACTTATAGTAGGTTTGTGTCCGAACCATAGTTCATAAGGTGTTTAGTTGGAGTCCTTCTTTATTTGTACTCTGTTAAGAACATAAATAGCTATACTGATAGCTTCCCTCCAATATGTCTAAGCAACATTCTTCTGTAACATCAATGTTCTTGCACAGTCAATTATAGACCTATTCTTTCTTTCAGCAATTCCATTTTGCTGAGGTGTCCTCGGTGTAGATACTTGTCTTTTGATTCCATGTTCATTACAAAAATTAGTAAATTCATTAGAGATATATTCACCTCCTCTATCAGATCTTAAGCATTTTATATCCTTTCCGATTTCTTTCTCTACCTTAGCTTTATACCACTTAAACATTTTGAAAGCTTTAGATTTCTCTTTTATAAACATAACAGTCATCAGTCTAGTATAATCATCAACAAAAAGAATAAAATATCTATCACCAGAACAACTCTGAGTTCTCATAGGACCACATAGATCGGTATGAACCAACTCAATTGTTGAATAGTCTTTGCTTTTAAAACTAGACTTAGTCATCTTACCTTTCTGACATTCATGGCACATGACATGATCAGGTTTTGTCAAGTTAGGAAATCCTCTAACTCTTTTCTTTCTACTAATCTTGATCATGTTGTCAAAGTTCACATGGCATAACCTTTTGTGCCACAACCAAGCATCTTCATCCTTTATTAACAAACAAGAAGACTGATCCATATCAAGATAGAATAGATTACCTCTAGATTGTGTACCAATTTTGACAAGTCTTCCTCCATCATCATAGATCTTCACCTTTTTGCTCTCAAAAGCTAGTCGGTGGCCTGAATTGTTTAGCTGAGCCACACTTAATAGATTATAGTTCAGTCCATCTACCCAGTATGCATTTTCACATTGTAATCTGTCATTGATCATCAGTGAGCCTTTACCTCTTACCATACAAGGTGCATCATTTCCCATTCTCATAGATCCTCCATTATATTCAACAAGATGATCAAACTTCTCTACATCACCAATCATATGGTGTGTACAACCATTGTCTATGATCCATGTATCATATCTTCTTACTTTAGAGATCAATGTTGTCTCTTCATGTTTCTCTTCCTCCTTTGAGTCATCTTTCATAGCAGCAAATATGACTTCTATGTCAACATCAGAATCAGATTCAGTTTCAATATCTTCAGCTAAGTAGCATACCTTTTTGCCTTTTTCATCTCCGTTGTCTCTGTTGTTGTGTTGGTAGCCTTTGTTGACTCTTCTCCCATAGCTTCCTTCAGATCGGTCTTTGGATCTATCATCATCTTTCTTCTGAGGACATCTAGTAGTGATGTGACTAACTTCTTTACAATTAAAGCATGGAAAAGGTAGCTTACCTCTATACCTTCCTTTTCCTTTGGGAAATCTTCTAGCCATAAGAGCTTGAAGCTCATTAAGTTCATCATCGGTATTGTCATCACTATCACAATTCTTACTATTCTTGCTAGACTTTTCAATCTTCAAAGAAGACATGAAAGTGGATTCAATAGAAGGAATAACACTATTGTCAAAGTTGTTTAATTCAAAGGTTGTAAGTTTACCAATCAGAGTGTCAAGAGTAAGGTTGGATGTAGCTCTTGTTTCATGAATTATAGAAATCTTGATTGCATAAACTGGTAGCAAAGTTTTGAGAATCTTGCTTATCACTGTTTCATCATCAATTACTCCTTCAGATGCTCTAATAACATGTACCACCTCTTTGAGTCTATTTGAATATTGGACAATGTTTTTACCTTCTTTCATTCTCATATCATCAAATCTGCCTCTCAAACTTTCAGCTCAGGCTCTTTTGACATTTAGATCTCCACTGTATATTTGTGTTAATTTACCCACATTGCTTTGGTAGTCATGCATGTCTTAATATCTTCAAATTCAATGCTGGTATAGGTAGTAACAAGTTCCATCATAGTAACATTGTGTTCATGCTTGTCCTTCAATTGATCAAGAGTTAAGGGACCTGTGGGTAGTTGTATGTGGCCATTCTCCATCAGATCTAGTGCACAATTCCCAATTCTAGATATGTGCAGCTTCATCCAGCTTTTCCATACTACAAAGTTCTCTTTGTTCAGTTTTGGTACTTCCCTCTTATACATCTTGAGACCTTTATGCTTAAGTCCTTAAAACTCTGTTCCAAGTAACCAACGCTCTGATACCAATTGCTAGAATAATTGAGAGGGAGGGGGGGTGAATCAATTATCTAGTGTCCCAAAACAAAATGTATAATTCAAAACAACTTCTCTAATTTTTGCTCCTCGGTAAACAATAAATACTTTCACTGTTTGTGCTTTTACCAATTACTAGTCAAATACTATAACAGTTACCGATCAAATCTAACATGCAACATGTAAAGAATGATAACAAAAAAATATCACAATCAACACATAACACAAGAGATTTAACGTGGAAACCTTGTAAAGGGAAAAACCACCTGGGACCGGCAACCCAAAATTGTTCACTCTTTTGAAGTGAGGTCGGTTAAGACCCAACCCTGTTAAAGGTTTACAAACACACTATCAGGTTTGACCTTGTTAGTGGATTTTAGAATAGAAGTTATCATCCAACCAGCATTCACTATGGGGTTGATAGGATAACAATGTTCATTCTATGAATGATACATCATAAGACTTTCAAAGTCCACTCAGTTAAGATATTTTGGCTGTATACAATGGTTAAATATGTAACAGTAAATGACCTGCCTTAATACAACTTCAATTGTAGATTACAGATCAATATTCAGTCCATACAAATCCTTCTGATCAATATTTCACTTTAGATTCAATATTGTATCAACTTACTATCCATCGATAATTGCTCTTTGTAGCTTGGTAATTATTCTCTAGCCCAGTTCTTACTAACTAATATGATTAGAATGCATGAAAACCTTGTTCACATGATATTCCTGTAGTTCCTACTTCTTCTAGCATCCTTCAATTAAGAAATTATGTTCTCTTATATAGACGAGTAAATCATTTTCTTCTCCACCATTAGATTTTTCCACTTAACCACATTGATAGATTTTGCTGCTTCAAACTTTCTCGGCACTTGTGTCAATAACATGTTTGATTCCCATCCTTTAGATCTTTCCTAAATTTTGTCAGCCGTCGATTTGTGTAACAAACATTATCTGTTACCTCGATGTTATACTCTTGCCAGCTCATCAATCTTATCGGCTAAACTAATCATTTAATTCATTATGTCCTACTCGGTTAACAAAGAAATGCATCAGTGAACACTGCTCAGTTAATATTGCAATTGGTATACACTACACTCCATCAGTGTATACTAGAATTGCTTCATTTACCGACAACACTGCTTTGTGTCTTTCAGCTCTATACTTCATCATAGATGAATGCAACATAATAAAGTCAATATCATCAAGTCATAGACTAATCAAAAAGTTACTCAATGTATTCCTTATCCTCACCTATCATGTACATCTTTCCTCATGTTGATTTTTTTGTTCTTCATCTCTTTCACCTTTCTTCAGATGTCTCGGTGTAGTAACTTACAAGATAAGTGTTGTCAAACTAGTTGACATCAATGACAACATAATACTGATTTAATCATATTACATATCTAATCAACAACTCCTCAATGATCTTTAATCATAGATTCTTCGATCAGATTCCAAATCAGTTGTAGTCCAACAAGGTCATCCTGACATTTATACCTTGGTGCTTATATCTAATCCAACATTCTGAAAACAAAATCAATATTCATATGTCCATGGTTGTCTAGCCAGTGGGTGTTGTATTGAATTTTGAGCATACAAATCGATATTCATATGTCTATGGTTTCATAACTAGTGGACATTGTATTGATTTATCTGGTTACTAAAAAGTTCAATGATGACAACAAATCGACACATGATCAGTGACTAGGTCCTAGGTCCTAGGTTTGCATTCCATTCTGCATGTCATTTTGCACTTTGCATGTTTGCATGGTCTCATAGATTGCTTGAACACTTAAACAATTCTTCAAAACCAAAAATGCTAAACATGACACAAGGACTGAGCATTGTATGCAGGTTTCTCCAACGAAATAGCAAGTAGAATCCTTTTTCAAGATCAAAATCAAAATCTGAGATCATTTATATTGTAAACTGCTTGCATATTCGACCTTCAATCATCATAGAAATCTAGAATTCAACTTAACTGATTATCTCACATCAAACTATCAAAATTTCAACTTGGTCAACTATGGTCAACTCATGGTTTAACCTAGTCAAACTTGGTCTTCAGGACCTCTAAATGATGTAGAATGCATTCCCGGATGTGTATAACCACTTCTCAAATGAATTAACATGCTTCTAAACCATTTAACACTAACTTTTCTTGTTAGATTTCAATTTTAATCCCGAAGGGGGCATAGTATTTCATATCATTCAAGTCTGTAAATCTAAGTCTGTAAATCAAATCTTTCTTCAGTGATCAAGACAACAACCACGTCTACTTACTAATTCATCTAAATTCCTCATCACTTGGGGCAAACTCTATCATCTCTTGGGGCATATCAGATTCATCGAGATCCATATCAATCTGGTATCCTAAATCTATCTTGTAAACTATATTAGCTTTTCATAACCATCGGTTCATTAGCGTCATTTCCTTGGTTCTTCATAACTGACGGGTTCAGGATGTGATATCAATATGATTCATACAAGAACATTCAGGTTTGAAATCAGTCACTCACTTCTTCGCAATCGTAAGGTTCAAAATCAAGGGTTTTGACACTTTTTCATAATCATCAGTCCATTGTTGCTATAGTTAAGATTATCTTTGGTCAATCGGGACCTAAATCTTCAATCTTTAAATCTTTCAATCAGTTTCTATCTTGGAATCGATTAATCTTTCAAATCAAATCAGTTTCATACATATATCAAACAAACTATTCTTTGAACCACTACGCTTTGCACAATGATTCAAAGAGGGGCAAAATCTAATACCCCAAAAATGGGCTATAGGTTCATTAACCTCCTACATCTTCAATTCAAATGAAATTGACATCAAATTCCTAACCTAAGGCACATCTGCACATTATCAAATCCTAATTGATTTTATCCTAAATTTTGCATCAGGGAATATTCCTAGCAATATTCCTATTTATCCTAATTATCTTTAATTTAATAATTATTTGGCGATAAATCTCATTTATCCTAAAGTTTGATTAATTGAATATTCTGAATATTTAATTAATTAGATTTAATACTACCACTTAATTGTTTTATTAAATTTAATTAAATTATTCCTAAGTTGTATTATTTAATTTTGAAAATAAAATCTAAAATCTCATGACTAATTAATTAAATTCTTATTTAATTAATTAATGTCAGTTGTCAATATTTAATGATATAATTTTAGAATAAATTTTGATTTAATAATTGATTAACCCATAAATCAATTATTTTAATTCAAAAATCAGTTAAGTTGAGAATAAATCACTTTATTTTTAAATTAATTTATAATTAAATCATGCACAATCAGAAAAGCAGGCAACTAGAAATTAACAATAAATTTTAAAATTGAAACTCAACATCTAATGATGAGTTGAAATTTGATCTAAACTCTATTTTGAGTTAAACACTGCTTTTGCATGATTTCTGTGAGTTAATTATCTCTAATTTCTTGATAACTCAAAAATCAACCTGAGTTTATCAAGAGTGATTTATGGCTTTTCTCTTACATCCTCAAAGCCCTAGATTTCTATAAAATCAAGGCCCAACTCTTCATAATTATCAACACTCGAATTTGCACAATCACTCTAGTGAATTGGCGATTGAAAGATTAAGCTCTTGCGACAGGCGATTTGTGAGATCTTTCATAGTTGATCATAGTTTTTGCATAGTTTCATATCATAAGTTTTCATATTCATCCATAGAATTCTTAGATTAAATCTGCATTCAATTTCAATTTCATTGATATAGCTTAGATTCATACAGTTTCTGATATTATTGCATACAAAATCCAAAAATATAGAATAATCTGCATTCATATAGTCTTTCATATTTTGCATTCAAATCCTTCGTTTATGTGTTGCATTGTCACTGATCTCGATTCCAATCTGAGACAATCATACTCCCACCTACTAGAAGGTAGTAAATCGCCTGGTTAGCTTAGTTCCATTTATTTAGCTGATTTTGATTTTGCTAACCTCTAATGTTTTATTGAAGTGTTGTGTCTACAACTAGGTACAAAATTCACACATAGTTCCTAGCATTTACCCGCCCAACTAAAGCTAATGGGATAGTCCATTCGGTGCTAGGATGCAATCCTTGAATAGTATCCCTTTACCCCAGGGAATCATCATTTTACTTTGGACACATTTGACCAATTTTGACTCAATGACTCCAACTATTACATCATTTCACAATACAAATGTACATGGAATTAAGACAATACAAATGTAAGGATACCAAATTAAGATGATACAAATTATATAAGGATACAACATTCATATTAAGGAAACACATTTTTTGCACTTTACATGGCATTCAAATGATACAAATGTGGGCTCTTAATATTTGCAAATCAACCCCATGGGCTCTTTTATATTTCAAATTTTGCAACTAATTTTGCATCAAATTTTTTATATACAAAATTTGGCATTTAAATATGCACATTACATTCAATTTTTGTTTTTATATACAAAATTTGGCATCTAAATATGCACATTACATTCGATTATTGTTTTTATATACAAAATTTGGCATCTAAATATGCACATTACATTCAATTGTTGGTTTTATATACAAAATTTGGCATCTAACTATACACATTACATTTGATTGTTGGTTTTATATACAAAATTTGGCATATAAATATGCAAATTACACAACTATATATAAAAAATAAGTGTCCTTTTCACTCCAATCCCTGCATTCGAAAGGAAGAAGAAAATTTAATAGAGAATATATGGTGCAGGAGCACCTAAGAAACACTCTCCACTCTTCACAAATTTTAGATTGATAAGTTAACTTTTAATAAGCCAACTTGTAAGACCTAGTCACCCTTAGTGTCGTTATAAACAATGGGTTTTGACTATGGTCCAAAGGCACATTTAGGATGTTAGGTTTCCTAGGTGTCTTTTTAAGTTATTTCAATAATGTTTGGGATCACTAGGATCCAAGGCTTATGCCTATAGATTCATTAGAAGCAAGAATGCAACACTTTGTAAAAAGTTGCAAAATACAAGGAATGTTGTCGACAACTTCTTTGAAAAGTTGCTACCGACCTATGAAACAATCATCCAATGGTCACAACCTTTGAAAAAAAGTTGGATCCATTGAGGAAATTCTTCATATAGCCCTTATAGGTGGGTGGAAGATAGACGGGTGTTGAATAGTAAGGAAACTCTATGTAAATTTTGCATTCAATCAATAAAAGATCCCTATTTTTCTCTAATTCTAGATTGAAATATTTCATGTATGGATTTTTATGAAAGTGTAAGGAAGAAAATTGATTGATCCAAAACATATCATGAAGTAGGACTCCATTTCTCTTAGTTTTGAATCAATTTGAAGATCAGAGTCAAAAGTAGGAGGAATAAGTTTTCTAGATCTTTAGGAAACCCTTTTGGACCAGGGTTTTGGACAAAGATGCCCTAACTTGCATTTCCTATGTGGGATTCCCATGAGAAGTTGGGAAATGAAAGTAGGGGAAATTTATTTTAGTTCCTCAAGAGCAGAGGAGAAGGGGGATTGTTTGGAAAAGTCTGTTTGTTGATTCTAGACCAAGCATCTCTATGCACTTGGCTCAAGAAATGAAGAAGTGAAGTGGTAGAAGCACTTTAGGGTGGATAAAAGCAATATAAAGATAGATTATGGTCTCTTTGGGATTACCAACACCATTGAAATTGGTAGTTAACCTTGTACAACCAACTGGTAAAGTTTAAATTCATCTACCGAGTCAATTAGCTGTGTTAGGACTACTAGACCAGGGAGTTGTTGAGTGTTGTTCTTTGTGTTTAGGATCTTAGGATCTGGAGGTTGGTTACAAGTCATAAAAGGGTGTCTAAACATACTTAGTTTCCATATAATTCTTGTAAGGATCTAAAACTAGAACCCTTGAACCTCGCCCAGAAGGCTACAAGCCCAACAAGATCTAGACTCTTGAACTTATTACCTAAATCTAGTAGTGTGTGTGGAAATCAATCCCTTAGTAGACATTTTATTTGTGTATGGAACCTTTCCATCCCCTCACCAAATTCGTAGGTTCCCATTTAAAACAAAATTTAGTAAGGCACTTTGTGGTAAGCATTACCGAGCATCAAGAAACTACTCGGTAAAGCTACCGAGCCCACTCAATTAACATAGGCACCAACTGAGTACCGACCGAGTATCAACTAAGCACTAGTAGAACCTGAGGGAGTACAATTTGATTAAAGACACTATATCCTCCAGTGAGGATAGTGGAAGTGTTTTTGTTTTAGGATCTTTAAAGGTGTAGAGCACTCTCCTAAACCCACTTTGGGTTCAAAGTAACACCTAAGGTCTCACCATTTACCGAGCTTCCTAGATAGGGGAGAGCTTTGCGTCAAGTGGTATTAGAGCACCTAATATCCTTTGGGTAAATATATACCAGCACCATGGAAGGAGAAGATGAAGGAGGATTGTCATCAAGGATGAACAATTCAAAGATTGTAAGATACTTGAAGGAGCAAAGGACACATCATAATGATCAGAGAGACACCCAGATGCAGTAGATGAGGCAAGAGATGGACAGGCTAAGGGAAGAGCTTCAGAAGAGAAGTAGTGGAAACTCTAATAATGTCAAAGTAAGGAGTGATGAAGAACCCCTTGAGTAGGAGGAAGAAGAATTTCCTGTAGACCAGAGGCTACTTATGAAGACTCTAAAATCTATGGAGAGGAGAACCATGGATGCCAAAATTTAGTTGCCTACATAAAATAGGAAGATGGACCCATATGCTGCAATGGATTGGGTGGATTCCCTAAATAGTTTCTCTGATTGTGAAGACATCCCTAAGAATCAGAGGGTGAAGATTGCTAAGTCAAAGCTCAAAGGCTCTACACTCACATGGTGGAAATTCACTCAAGATGATAGGGTGAAGAATGGAAAGAATCCAGTGTTGGAAAGTTGTCTATACTAAAGTATATGACTAGATATAGTGTTGTCATTATGGCAAAAAAGTCATATAGAAGTTTGGAGTCAGTGCACTTAGTGTAAAGATCAGAATTCAGTTAATTATTGAAGACTGGACAATATACAGAGTTCTAGTAGCTCAGAGAATCAACACACATGTGTATGGATGAATTATGGTATGCGCCTTGGAAGTTAAGGTTGTTAGACTATACTTATGCTTAGTCTATGAGCACATAAGTAGATATGCAAAGATGTGAAAGTTATAGTCATTTGAAGTTGCACAGCCAGTGTGTGCCAATAGCGAACAGAGCATGGAGCCGATAGCTAGCTTTTTGGTTTGTGATTATCTTTTAATGTTGTAAAGGCCATGTGCCCATTTTATTTAGGTTACCAACATGTTTATATGTATAATTGTAACCATGCTTAAGCCAATTCATTTTGAAGTGTTGTTTGTAATTAGTTATAGGGTTGACCTAATTGTTTTGTTTGTATAAGCGCATAAATATAAGGTGCACCCATTGTATTCAACATGGAAGTGGAAATAGAGTTGTGTTAAGTAGAGAAAAGGTATGCAAAGTCAGCATAAGATGTATTAGAGCTTTACTAGAGGTCAAAGCATCAGTGCACCAAAGCAACCAATCTAACAAGCAGTGTCACAGTGAATAGTTCACTTGCAGATATAGTGTGTATCTGAATTAGAAGGTTGTAGCCTTCACTATTTGAGCAGTGAGCTCTAGGAAAGTGAGTCCACTCCCCTAACAGGGATCATTGTAAAAGAATCCTAATAGGGTCTGACCCTTAACAAGGTCTACTATACTTAAAGCATTGTAAAGCTATTCCTAACAGGGTAAAGGATCTTCTAACAAGGATCACAAAACACTAGTGCTGATTATTAGTGGGTATCAAGTCCCACTGGGGTTTTTACCTATTTGGGTTTCCCCTTAACCATATTGGTGTCATGTGTTGATTTCATGTTTCATGTTTATGTGAATGTTTAATTCAGTTCTTAAGCATTTATGTTCAACACAAAGATTAAAGTAAAAAGTAAAAATACATTGAACACTGATTTGCCCCCCCCCCCTCTTAGTGTTCCCATTCCTAACAATTGGTATTAGAGCTTTGGTCCTCAGCAAAGAAGTTTAACCACTTGAGGAGATCATGGAAAAAGTAGATATGAAACATCTGAAGAAAAATTTGGAAGCCGCTCTTGAAGACCTGGACAATTCAGAAAGAGAAATTAAAGAACTAAAAGAAAAAGTGAGTGATGCTCAATCAGTTATCAAAAGACTAAGAAATGATTTGAAAGGACCCTCTAATAGTGAAATTGAAGAAAAAGTCAAGAAGTTGAGTGAAGAAAATGCATCCTTATTAAGTCAGTTTGAAGAATTTGATGACAAACTAATGAATAATCAAGATGTCTACAATGAACAAGTAAAGGAGAACCTTCAACTCAATGAAGAATTAAGGGAAGCCAATTTGGAAATCTTGGATCTAAGGAATTGCAAAGAAAGATTGGAGTTTGAATTAAAAGAAGAAAAGAATCATATTGACAAATTTCACACCAGTGCTGATTTGGTAGACTCTCAGTCATATGCAAGAAGAGGCAAAGGAGACACTAGCTGTATTGGATACAATGAAGCACAAAATTAGATTGACAATATGTGAGCAAGAAAGGATTCAAAAAAGAACTCTACTGATGATGAGAAGATTGAAGATGAAACCAAAGACAATGGTGGTCCTCCTAAGAATGAGCACAAGCAAGTAGAATGCACTTGTTTTGCTTGTAACAAGCATCGACACATTGCAAGAAACTATATAGAGGTAAAAAATTTTAATGGTTACTATTATTCATGCAATAGATTTGGTCATAAAGCTATGAATTGTAAGACTAGTAAGAAGAACAAGACTCAGCAAGATCAAAGAAATCAGAATCAGACAAATGTTAGAAGTTCTTAGAATGTTACATGTTAGATATGTAACTATAATGGTCACTCAGCTAGAACATGTAGAATGGTGACTCATGTCAATGCACCGAGGAATAATAGACCTCCAGTCATTTTTCAGTCTTGTAACAAGGCTGGACATATCTCAAGGTTCTCTAGATCAAGGATGTAAGGTCAGGAAATCCCTAAAAAGACCGAAGAACCAGTTTTGGATCCTGAAGCAGAAGTCAAGTTTATGAAAGCCTTAGAGGATGTGAGCTTGATTTGGTCAGAAGGAAAGAAGGAAAATGCTGATGAGAATGTATTGGATGCATCCCAAGTGGATGCACCCTCTACATCTACATAAATGGCCCTCAGGGTCATAGGGGGAGCTAATTTAGCTCTAGACCCCTGCGTGGTTGGTATACTCATCCTCAGAGTATGTGCCTTTGGACTTAAGATTTTGGAGTGTATAGGAACCTTCATGCAAGAGTGCACATGCTAATTGTTTGTGGATCTTGAGCTTCACATTTTGAAGTGACAGCCTGGTTTACATGATGTGCATTAATGGAAGATTTTTCACTTTAAAGTACACAGAAGTCATTTGATTGCTCATTGCATTCAAATTTAGAGTGATAGGAGAGAAGAAAGAGCCTTGGAAGTTGTTGTGAAGTCTTGGAGATTGAATCTATCAGATATTTACTATAGTTATCAGTGCATTTGATCGGTTGTACTAACCCTAGCTCATTATGCCGATTCAGAAGCCGTCAGATCATCTCTAAGTTCAGTTGGAAAGTGATTAACAAGTAAGTCATGGCCACTCCCATAGTTTTTAATGTTGCTAAAAAGAAGAGATACATTTTCAAGAGGCACCTATTTAAATCAACCCTAGATGATTTAGAGGGAGCATTCTCCCACACACCGATGGGTGTCATGCATGTAGAAGACATAAGGGCTTACATCTATTGTAATAAGGAACCTGTTGGACTAGATAGGTTAAGGGCACACATGGACACAATGTTGAAACCAAAAAAAATGTTCATGGATGAATACACCAAATGGAATGATCACCCCATTTTTGAATATGCCACGACATATGAATTCTATGAGACTGAATGGATAAAGATCATATTGAACAGAATCCATGATGATCTATTTTGGATTGGTGATGTTCCAGTGAGAATAAAAAATGACCTAATTCATGAGATGATAGGCCTTTCTAGGATAGGCACCATCCTTCTAGTGGGTAAGAATGTCAGGAAAATGGTGGAGCAAACTTGAAAATCTAGAAGTGATAGGAATGACATGATCATTGAGCCTATAGAGCAAGTAGACATCAAATTGATGTCAATGATATTGGGTTATAGATTTCATCACACCAATAGGGTGAATAGTGTGTCTTCGGG
This sequence comes from Chamaecyparis obtusa, assembly GCA_027943335.1. Lineage (NCBI taxonomy): Eukaryota > Viridiplantae > Streptophyta > Pinopsida > Cupressales > Cupressaceae > Chamaecyparis > Chamaecyparis obtusa. Next base: position 720,898 of record BSBK01005761.1, read on the forward strand.
CACTATTCTAGCAGCCATCCGACTTGTGCAAGAAGATGGAGAGTTCAACTTGTGTGAGATCTTGCGCACACAGTTGATAGATAACATCAAAGCTATCAAACATGAAAAAACAAAGATATTTAGGTTTGGGTCCCTAATCATCTACATGTACCTTCATATTATTGGGAAGATATCAGATTTGTACTTGGACAAATCCATTCCTACCAGACCACAGATATCAAACAAGGCATGCACTAAGAGCACCTTAAGGGACTATATAACCTTGGAATTGAAGACCTTCAGAGAAAGAATGCAGATGAGGTATAGGATTCCTGACAATATTGTTTAGAAGTATAAAGACACAATATGCTTTATGGTGGAAATAGACACTACATGTATGGAAGCCGTTGAGTCTAGAACTAAGTGGATTCATCCACTTGGGTATGAGGTAGAGGAACAAGTTCTTGAAGCCTATGCTTAGGTATTTATATCAGCCCCTAAAGATGATAATGAACCTAGGTGGGGAACCTATGAAGAAAAGACTAGAGAAGTTGATGCTAAACTGAATAGTGCTACAACAAAAAGAAAGGTTGCAAAGGTCACATCTAAAATCTTGAGAATACATGGTGTATCTCAAGTAGACCTTGATAAAGAAAGGGATGAAAAGATTTCCATAGAATTGAAAGGCACAACAATAGAGGAAGAACAAGAAGATCCTAAGCTGAAGAAGGTAAAAACTGAATCAGATGACAGTTAGAAGGGTAAAGAAGATAATACTCCTTCTGTGCCCAAAGATACTCCTTTGGAGTATAAGCTTTTATTTAAGATGAAGAAAGAAGCTAGCACTAGTCATCCATCCTCGTGAGCATTAAGGAGAAAGAAAAACACTCAAGCACCTCCTCAGGCAGGATTCAGACCAAGTCTTCAAGTTTTGAATGCAAGAATGGTTGATGAAGGAAGAATTTATCAAGTAGAGAAGTATTATGAATCTTATAGTGAGATTGAAAAATCAGAAATTCATAGTATGATTGTCAAACACATGATCAAGTTCAAGAAGACAGTCCTTGAGTTGAAAACAAAAATTCTAGATAAAGTATGGGATATATTAGAAAACCTAAAGAGACAAGCTAATGAAGAAGATCTAAGGATCAGAGAAAAAGTACTAGAAGATACTCTGCCAATATGTTCTAAAGAAGAAGTGGCACTAATATTGAATTTGGTGAAGCCACACCTAAGGACTAAGATGAGAACTCTTCACATCATGGACAAAGACTATGAGCTAATTTCAAAGGAAATAGAAAAGGCTTTCGAGAAGGTGTTATTAGAACAACAGATAAAACCACCTACTACACCCATCTCTCATGCACCTAATTGTATGCACCCTAAAATGGTCGCCTAGACTTTGGGCCCCCATTCAACAATTTATCAAATCCCTGAATCAAGATTTTCAAAAATCAGCATTTTATCAATTATATCAATTTCCTTGATCAAGTCCTATTTTCATCATTTTCGATTATTTATCTTGGGCTAACCATTTTATCCTAAGTCTTTATTTATTTAAAAGGAATATTTCCTCCTCTTTTAATAAATAAAAAGCCCCCACTTTTCCTCTTATCCTAAGTTGCACAAATAAAGCATTATTCTTATTTTATAAAAAGGGAAAAAGCACTTTTTGTCTCATATGGACACAAAAGTCAACTCTTATTTTCTCATTGGAGGATATTTGTGCACATGGATTGCTCCTCTTTGATGCTCCACCGTTGATTAAATCTTTTGCCTCTTAATCTCCATGGTCCATTCCTTTTCATTTCCTATAAAATGAGAGCTCTCTTCTTCATTTTCAGATGCATTTTTGAATACTAATGTTATGCTATAGGTTTTCTAGGTCATTTGGAGCCCTTTGAAGACATTCTTGCATTCAAGATTTGAAGACATTGTTGTTGCATTTCATTTAGTTTTCTTTCATAGTTGCATAATCATAGCATTCTTAGTATAAATTTCCTATATGCAATAGATTAATCTCACATAGCTTAATTAGGAGGGATTGTAAGACTTGTACTTTCCTTTCATAGTCTAGTTTGCACTTTCCTTTCATAGATTAGATTTCCTTTCAAGCATTGCATTGTTATCATTTAGCTTAGCTTGCATCCTCATTCTTAGCTTACTTGCATTGAATTTCATTTGATTTCATTGGAGATATTGGCACTCTTTCCCTTGTCTTCACTTGAATCTCTCATTGTGTGGTTGACTAGAAAGGTCATTAGCTTCATAGCTCTAGCTGAGAGCAAGTTTACAATCTTGCAACTCCATACATAGAGAGCTATGGATCAATTTGTGAGGGCTCATTCTTAAGTTTCCTTGCATGTAAGGATTCATAGAAGTGCACTACTTTTGTGTGTACACTAATAAGAAAGACAAAGTGGTATAGCCCACTAATGTACCAATGACAGGTCCTCAAGACTCAACACCCATAGCAGAAACTCAAATAGAGGCAAACAAGTCTGCACCCATGGCAGAATCACACAAAGAAAACACTATTATCATAGATAATGTGGAAATAGCCATGGCAGCTACTGATAAGGATTTGGACAAGTTTGAGGAAGCATTTGTTAGCACTGAGGAAGCTGAAATCCTATGCAATAGTACACCTCCCATTTAGAAAGAAGAAGTACTCATAGAGGATGTTTTTGATGAGAAAGTAGAAGAGAAGAAAGAAGGAGAAAAGGAAAAAGAAAGAAAAGATGAAACTGTTGTTGAACTGGTCACAGTAAAACAAGAAGTGGTGATGGACAACACTCCCATCACTCCTTCCTCTGCATTGTTATCAAGTTTGAAACCAAACACAAGAAGTGTGGATTCTTGGAAAGAAGAAGACCTGATTAAGTTCAGTGTCCTGGCTATGGAGAAAGCCAAGGAGAAGCAAGTCATGAGAAATCCTCTCCTTGTGGAATCAGTGAATATTTTGAATAGTTTGTTTCCTAAAGATAAGAAAATGCTAAAGGTACATTTGGTTGATGATGTGAGCATAGTCATCTCACAGTTCAAAGTCAATTTTTCTAGCTTAGAAGAATTTGCATCCATAGTGGCAGAAGAGAAATACTTGAAGAAGAGACTCAATGAACTAATGAGAAACTTCACACTTGACTTAAGTTCACTTAAGTCTAGTCAGGCATCCTTGAAGGAATTTGTAGATCAAGGAAGGAAAGTCATTGCAAAATCCATGGATCAAGATAAGCTCACTAATGCCCATCTTAAGAAGATCAAAGATGTAGAGGCAATGATTGAGAAGGTGAAGAATTTAGTGCAAGAAACATCCACTGATGTGAACATGTGTAACAATGTCTATCAAGGCTAGTTGGACATAATAGAGAAGGCAGAGAAAGAAATGGAGAAGATAAGGTCTAGACAGACTCAATTGAGGAATGCTCTTGCGCCCTCCCTAGACATTCTTACTCAAAACATAAAGGAGATTGATGTGAGCATGATAACCTATGATCAAGGTCTAAGAATAGAATTGGAGAAGATGGAGAAGCTTCAATATGGATTATGTGCCCATCTATAGATAGTCAATTCATTGATAACCTTTTTGAAGGAGATCCAGAACCTCAAGATTGCATATCTAGATGTTTTCCCTTAGTAAGTGTACATACAGTTTTTTGATGCACCTTTGTTATTAATGTCAAAGGGGGAGTTGTGTATAGAATATGGAGTATATATATATATATATATATATATATATATATATATATATATATATATATATATATATATATATATATATATATATATATATATATATATATATATATATAGAAGATGTATAGAAGACAAAAGTTTTTGTGTAAAGGTACAGTTAGCAACTTGACCATATTCCTTTGTTGCCATCAATGACAAAGGGGGAGATTGTTGGCAAGTTGTCTATACTAAAGTATATGACTAGATATAGTGTTGTCATTATGGAAAAAAAGTCATATAGCAGTTTGGAGTTAGCGCACTTAGTGCAAAGATCAAAATTCAGTTAAGTATTGAAGATTGGACAGTATACAGAGTTCCAGCAGCTCAGAGCATCATCACACGTATGTACAGATGAATTATGGTATGCACCCTAGAAGTTAAGGTTGTTAGACTATACTTATGCTTAGTCTATGAGCACATAAGTAGATATGCAAAGATGTGAAAGTTACATTCAGTTGAAGTTGCACAGCCAGTGTGTGCCAGCAGTGAACAGAGCATGGAGCCGATAGCTAGCTTTTTGGTTTGCAATTATGTTTTAATCTTGTAAAGGCCATGCGCCCATTGTATTTAGGTTGCTAACATGTTTATATGTATAATTGTAAGCATGCTTAAGAAAATTCATTTAGAAGTGTTGTTTGTAATTAGTTATAGGGCTGACCTAATTGTTTTGTTTGTATAAGTGCATAAATATAAGGTGCGCCCATTGTATTCAGCATGGAAGTGGAAATAGAGTTGTGTTAAGTAGAGAAGAGGTATGCGAAGTCATCATAATATGTATTAGATCTTTGCTAGAGGTCAAAGCATCAGCACACCAAAGGAATTGATCTAACAAGTAGTGTCACAGTGAATAGTTCACCTGTAGATATAGTGTGTATCTGAATCAGAAGGTTGTAGCCTTCACCATTTAAGCAGTGAGCTCTAGGAAAGTGAGTCCACTCCCCTAAAATGTATCATTGTAAAAGACTCCTAACAAGGTTCAAACCTTAAAAAGGTCTACTGTACTTAAAGCATTGTAAAGCTACTCCTAATAGGGTAAAGGATCTTCTAACAAGGATCACAAAACACTAGTGTAGATTATTAGTGGGTATCAAGTCCCACCAGGGTTTTTACCTATTTGCATTTCCCCATAACCATATTGGTGTCATGTGTTGATTTCATGTTTCATGTTTATATGAATGTTTAATTCAGTTCTTAAGCATTTATGTTCAACATAAAGATTAAAGTAAAAAGTTAAAATATAGTGAACACTGATTCAACCCCCCCCCCCCCCTCTCAGTGTTCCCATTCCTAACAACCAGTCACCACTTGGAAGAAGATGGTGACCCTTCTTAGGGAAACTTATGTCCCTAAAGATTATGAAGTCTAACTTCATAAAAGGAGAATGAGTCTAAGACAAAAAGAGATGGACATCTCTAGCTATACTGAAGAATTTCAGAGATTAGTGATGAAATCCAAGCTTTCTGAACTAGAATGTGTAAAGCTTGCTAGGTATATGCAAGGCCTAAGGGTCTCAGTTCAAGATGAAATCAGTCTAACAAGCCCTACCATAGTGAATGAATGCTATCAATTGGCATTAAAAGTTGAAGAAAAGTTCAGGAGGAGGAATGAACAGAGTGGTAGTGGAAAAGCTAATAATGAAAGAGGCAGAGGAAACTTTGGAGGAAGAGGATAGAACAATAGACCACAAGGATAATCTAATAAGGAGAACACCCAAGGAGAAATTAGTTCAAGAGGTGGATACCAAGGTAGAAGAGGAAATGATAGGGGTAGAAATGGAAGAAGAAACAATGGACAAATCAAATTTTATAACTACAATAAGATAGGGCACTACACCAATAGGTGTCCGGACAGAGACAAGCATAATAACCAAGGTGGGAGAAGAGCCAACCTAGTACAAGAAGATGATGTTGATAGTGTGAGAGACTATATGGGAGAAGGTGGAGTAAGCCTCATGATGAAGAGGACTTTGATGCAAGCACCAGTATCGGTGGTACCTCCTCAAAGAAAAAGTCTTTTCAGAACCAACTCCAAGAGCCATGGAAAGGTATGGAAGTTAGTAATTGATTATGGTTCTACTAAAAATATTGTATCTAGAGAGATGATAGATAAGTTAAAATTGGAAAAGATACCCCACCCAAACCCATCCCATGTATCTTGGTTGACAAAAGGGCAGCAGACCCTCATAAATGAACAAGCTTGGGTAGATTTCTCTATTAAAGACTATAAGGATAGAGTCCTTTGTGATGTTGTAGACATGGATGTATGTCACCTTTTTTTAGGATGTCCATGGTAGTATGATCTACAAGCTAAACATGATGGAGTCACAAACTGATACCAAATTATTCAAAATGGTCACAAATACAATCTGCTCCCTCTCCCTGATTCTCAACAAGAAAAACCAAAAGAATAGTTAGTCATGCTTGTAGGAGAACAAGAGATGATAAGTACTATTCAAGATTCTAAGGTAGGATATGCCCTAGTCCTTAAGCCAAAGGAGAAGATAGTGCATAATGAAGTATCAAAGGAAGTAGATAGTCTACAGTAGAAGTACAAAGGAATAGTTGCAGGAGACACACCAAATGAACTCCCACCATTGAGGGATATCTATCACCAAATAGATTTTATCCTAGGTGCTTCCCTACCCAACAAAGCTTCTTATAAACTCACTCATGATCAAAATGTCAAAGTCACCAGACAAGTTGGTGAATTGTTGACTAAAGGACTCATACAAAAGAGTCTTAGCCCTTGTGCAATCCTGAGTTTTTTGGCACCTAAAAAGGATGGTAAATGGAGACTATGAACTGACTCCAGGGAAATAAAAAAAATTACAATCAGATACTGATTCCCTATACCCAGGATTGAAGATCTTCTAAAGAAAATTGAAGGAGCATGTTACTTCTCAAAAATTGAACTTAAATCTAGTTACCATTAGATAAGGATAAGGCCCAGTGATGAGTGGAAAAATACATTCAAAACCATTGAAGGATTGTATGAATGGCTTGCGATGCCATTTGGCCTTAACAATGCTCCTAGCACCTTCATGAGATTAATGAATGAAGTGCTTCAAGATTTCATAGGAAAGATTTTGGTGGTCTATTTAGATAACATATTAATCTTTAGTGGGACTATGAAGGAACACATGAGACATTTGGAGAAAGTTCTCCAAAAACTACATGAGAAGAAACTGTCTATCAACTTGGAAAAGTGTACATTCATGCAACAAGAGATGATATTTTTGGGTTTTGTTATCTCAAAGGGCACATTGAAAATGGATCCTGAAAAGGTATAGGCTATCATTAATTGTCCCACACCAAAGACTCCAAGAGAAGTTTGGAGCTTTCATGGATTGGCTACCTTTTATAGGAAATTCATCAAAAAATTCAGTCACATTTGTCCACCTTTACTCGATACCATCAAGGGTGGTAGAAAAGAAAAGTTCTAGTGGACAACACAAGAAGATGAATCTTTTAAATGCTTGAAGGAAAGAGTAGCATAATATCCCATTTTGGCACTACTGACCTTCAATAAATTGTTCACAATAGAGACTGATGCTAGCAATCTGGCCATAAGCACAGTCCTCAGTCAGGATGGAAGACTAGTGGCTTTCTTCTCTTAAAAATTGAATGAAGAAAAGAAGAAATACACCACATATGACTTGGAATTGTATGTGATGGTTCAAGCCCTCAAGAAATGGAGGCACTACTTGCTTCCTAAATAATTTATTGTCTTTATAGATAATCATGCCTTGAGTTTTCTGAATAGTCAGGACAAGCTAAGCTAGAGGCATATGAAATGGGTTGAACAACTCCAAGCATTCACATTTTCCATAAAACATAAGAAAGGAAATTCAAACAAAGTAGCAAATTCTCTCCATAGAAGAGTAATTTTGGTTGAATAAGTGTAGGTACAAAGCATAGGGATTGATGCCATCAAACACCTATACAAGGATGATTCAGATCAATGATATCTATCAAGTTTTCTCTACTCTATCAGAAGCATATAATACTACTTATTCTAAATATTTATAGTAGAATGACCTTTTGTTTAAAGGAGGTCAACTTTGTATTCCTAGATGATCCATGAGAGAAAATCTGATTAGAGAGAAACAATGTGGTAAACTAGGAGGTCACTTTGGCATAGATAAGACACTTGAACTTGTAAGGAGAAACTATCATTGGCTTGGGTTATTGATGGATGTCAGGAAGTTTGTTGAGTCATGCACTATTTGTCAAAGGGCTAAAGGAGTTAGGACCAATCAAGGTCTCTATCAACCACTTCTTATTCCAACAAAGCCATGGGATAGTCTGAGTATGGATCTAGTCTTATGAATTCCAAGAACTAAACAAGGATTTGAGAGTATCTTTGTTATAGTTGATAGATTTAGCAAAATGACACACTTTGTTCCTTGTAAAGTTTCTAATGATGCTTCACATATTGCTAACTTATTTTTTAAAGAATTGGTTAGAATTCATGGATTACCAACATCCATTATCTTCGACAGAGATGTGAAATTCCAATGGAACTTTTGGAGAACCCTTTGGAAAAAGTTAGGGACAAATCTATCATTTAGTTTTGCATACCATCCACAAACTGATGGGCAGGCTGAAGTTGTAAACATATCATTAGGAAACCTTTTAAGGTGTCTAACAAAACAATATGGATAGACTTGGGATGCTATCCTTCCTCAAGCAGAATTTTCTTTCAATGATTCAGTAAACCGGTCAATAGAGAAGACACCATTCCAAGTGAATTATGGACTCCATCCAAGAGGAGTTATGGAACTAAGAGAGTTATCAATTGACTTTAAAGTTAGTGCATAGGGAGAAGAACTATCTACAAGGATCAAATAGATTCATGATCAAGTCCAAGATACATTGATTTAGAATATTGCAAAGTACAAAGAACAGGTAGATAAGAAGAAGAGACATGTTACTTTAAAAGTAGGATATCAAGTATGGGCATACCTAAATAAGGAAAAAATACCTAGGGGACATATCAAACTTCAAATGAGGAAGATCGGTCCCTATCAAATACTTCATAAATTTGGGGATAATGCTTATGAAATTTCTTAACCCCCTACTATTACTATTTCCCCTATCTTTAACATTTGTGATCTCACTCCTTTTAAGGGTGATGCAGGATCTAATGACACTTTGCAAGGCACTGAAGATAAATAGGCTAAATGGATAAAGGACTTGCCACCAGGCCAACCATTATAGTTGGAAAATATTTTGAACTCTAAAGTTGTCAAACAGACAAGGAAGAAGACCTACAAAGATTATTTGGTCAAATGGCAAGGGTTACCATACATTGATGCTACCTGGATGAGTGAAGAGTGTATCAACAAGCATGGAACTTTAGTTCAGAAACTGATCTCAAGTGGGACTTGATTTTTTAAAATATGGGAGTATGATGCAAGAGCACCTAAGCAACTTCCCACTCTTCACAACTTTTAGATTGATAAATTAACTTTTAATAAGCCAGCTTGTAAGACCTAGTCACCCTTGGTGAGGTTATAAACCATGGGTTTTGACTATGGTCCAAAGGCACATTTAGGATGTTAGGTTTCCTAGGTGTTTTTTAAAGTTATTTCAATAATGTTTGGGATCACTAGGATCCAAGACTTAGGCCTATAGGCTCATTAGGAGAAAGAATGCAACACTTTGTAAAAAGTTGCAAAATACAAGGAATGTTGTCAGCAACTTCTTTGAAAAGTTGCTACTGACCTGTGAAACAATCGCCCAATGGTCACAACCTTTCAAAAATGGTTGGATCCATTGAGGAAAGTCTTCATATAGCCCTTACAGGTGGGTGGAAGATAGACGGGTGTTGAACAGTAAGGAAACTCTATGTAAATTTTGCATTCAATCAATAAAAGATCCATGTTTTTCTCTAATTCTAGATTGAAACATTTCATATACAAATTTGTACCAAAATGCAAGGAAGAAAATTGATCAATCTGAAAAATATCATGAAGTAGGACTACATTTCTCTTAGTTTTGAATTAGTTTGAAGATCAAAGTCAAAACTAGGAGGAATAAGTTTTTCGGATCTTTAGGAAACCCTCCTGGACCAGGGTTTTGGTCAAAGATGCCCTAACTTGCATTTCCTTTGTGGGATTCCCATGTGAAGTTGGGAAATACAAGTAGGGGCAATGTATTTTAGTTCCTCAAGAGTGCAAGAGAAGGGGGATTGTTTGGAAAAGTCTGTTTGCAGATTCTAGACCAAGCATCTCTATGTGCTTGGTTCAGGATATGAAGAAGTGAAGTGGTAGAAGCACTTCAGGGGTGGATAAAAGCAATTTGTAGAAAAATTTTGGTCTCTTTGGGATTCCCAACACCTTTGTAATTGGCACTTAACCTTGTACAACCAAATGGTAAAGTTTTCATTCATCTACCAAGTCAATTAGCCCTATTAGGACTAGTAGACCAAGGAGTTGTTGAGTGTTTTTCTTTGTGATTAGGATCTTAGGATCCGAAGGTTGGTTACAAGTCATAAAAGGGTGTTTGAATATACTTAGTTTCCATAGAATTCTTGTAAGGATCTGGAACTAGAACCCTTGAACCTTTCTCGAAAGGATACAAGCCCGACAAGATCTAGACTCTTGAACTTATTACCTAAATCCGGTAGTGTGTGTGGAAATCACTCCCTTAGTAGACATTTTATATGTGTATGGAACCTTTCCATCCCTCACCAAATTTTTAGGTTCCTATTTGAAAGGAAATTCAGTAAGGCACTTTGTGGTAAGCATTACCAAGTGTAAGGAAACTACTCAGTAAAGCTACTGAACCCACTCAGTTAACATAGGCACTGACTGAGTACCGACCAAGTATCAACTGAGCACCAGTAGAACCCAAGGGAGTACAAGCTGGTTAAAGACACTGTATCCTCTAGTGAGGATAGTGGAAGTGTGTTTGTTTTAGGATCTTTAAAGGTGTAGAGCACTCTCCTAAGCACACTTTGGGTTCAAAGTAACACCAAAGGTCTCACCATTTACTGAGCTTCCTAGATAGGGGAGAGCTCTGCATCAATATAAGAATTTTATATAGGTTTGAGAAAAAGATTATGAACATGTATAAGTAACTAAACAAACCAAAGAACATGACTAGACAATGCATAGTGAAGTTTACCATCATAAAAGATGGGCTAATCAAATGCACACCTCAATCTTCTATATCTATCATATATCTATCCAATTGCATTTACAATCCACATACAAAACCAAGTTTATTGGCTCAAACAAATAAAGAAAAAAACTACAATTAATTTATTGAACATAATCGTAATAAACATGGAAAACCTTGCAACTTGAGTTGAACTTACCTATTGAAGTGTTCTTGTAGGGTCATCTCTATGGTTGAGAGTATTCAATATTGCTTCATGATCAGCAATCCTAATAGTCTAAAGTTCCTTTGTCTTTGGTTTTCCTTGATGTTTCAACAACTTAACATTGGCTACTATAATAAGGTGTGAATACATGAGAATGGTTGTGTGCTTCTCATAGTCTAGAAACATAGGAATGCTATTATTTCTAATCATATATGTGTGCAACCATGTTCCCGCAACAACATGTGATCCTATTGGATATGTGAACATATCATCATCTTTCCTGGTTGAGCAAGTTTTTGCTTTCCTCGTACACAATGTGCTAAGCAATAATCCGATCTCTCATCATTCCCTTGTGGTGAAACCAATGTAAAAACATGTCCTAGCTATAGAAGATCTGAAAGATGGTTGTAGTCAAGTGAACAATCCATGTCATCATTTATTATAGAGATTGTGAGAGATAAAGGAGTAATATAATGTGGAACCCATGTAACAACCCACTCACTTGACTCACATTGATCCCAATCACACTGAAGACAACTCAGACAATAACAAGCCAACTCTCATGTCCAAATGGTCCATGTACTAGCATCTGAGCTTTGAAATGAATACATTTTTGAAGAATCTTTCATAGTTTGACAATCCAACCTATCTCCTATTGTGCCCAACTCAAGCAACCAAAAGACTCTGCGCACCGTTGAATCAAGAGTCCCCTCCTGTGATAATGTTGAAGTACACCAATAAACAATAGAATGAGCATCAATTGATGAACTACAATTAATTTAGAACCTAATTGAAGATCTGTGATTAGAGATCACCGAGTTGCTAATTAGATATGATATATGATTAAATCAGTAAAATGTTGTCATTGATGTCAACTAGTTTGACAACACTTATCTTGTAAGTTACAATACCTAAACATCTGTAGAAAAGGAGTAAAAGAGATGAAGAACAAAAATATCTACATGAGGAAGATGTATATGATAGATCAGGATAAGGAATACATTGGGTAACTTGTTGATGAGTCTATGACCCTATGTTATTGACTTGATTATGTTTCATTCATCTATGATGAGGAAAAGAGTTGAAAGACACAAGGCAGTGTGGTCGGTTGATGAAGCATCATAGTATACACCGAGCAATATAGTGTATACTGAGCACAATATAAATTGAGCTTGTGTGCACTGACACATTTCTTTATTAACTGAGGAGGAGAAAGGAACTAAATGATTAGTTTAGCCGATAAGGATTGATGAGCTGTAAAGTACATTGAAATCAAAGATGGAGATAACATTTGTTATGAAGATCAATGACTAGCATAATTCAAGGAAGATCTAAAGGATGGAATTAAAATGTGTTACTGGCACATCAATCAAGGAAGGTTTAAGCAACAAAATGGATGAAGGAGAATAAGAAGAAAAATATTATGGAGGAGAAAACGGTTTACTTGTCTATTCAAGAGACTAGGGTTTTGTTATGAAAATCATGCCAAAAGAAGGAGACTGTAGAATTATCACATGAACAAGCTTCATGTATGCCTGATCAAACTAGTTAAGGAGAACTGAACTGCAGAATTTACCAAGCACCAGAAAGCTATTACCAAGCGACAGTAAGTAATTGATTATTGTTGATACAAAATTGATATATTGATCAAAGGATTTGAATGAGCTTAACATAGATCTAAACATCTACAATTGAAGTTGTATTGTAATCAGATCAATTACTGTTACATTTTAAACATTGTAAATAGAGAAATCTCTTAACAGTATGAACTTGAAGCTCTTATGGCTAGGATAGTATCAACCGAGAAAAGAAGTCTTGTGTTAACTAAGCTAAGGAAAGATTGTAGCTGTCATCGAGATGATAGTTGTCATGAATCAGAAAGTAGGTCAAGTATTTATTGCATAAAGTTTTGAGCGAAAATATCAAAAATTCTATAAATACACAGAATACAGAGTTCATTTTTTACATTGTGATGTTGGAGAGCTAAGATTTCATAGAGTGAGTTCGAGTAAGAATCTTTTGTGCAAATTCAAGCAGTTGCAAATCGAACTGAGCACACTCTTTGATACATTCTGAATAAGTTGAAACCCTACCGAACACATTTCTCATACTTACCAAAAAACCAAGCTTGTTGAAATGGCAACTACTATGAGTTCATCTAAGGTTGTGGATGAAGAAGTTAATTTAATAGTGTCAACAAGTTATAAGGAACCTCCTTATAAATTACACCCTGAAGTTGCCTTGAAAATGGATTTAGTGGGCTCTTTTTCAAGCATCCCACCTAGGGCTTTTATTGATGGAAGATATATGATGATACATACACTGTAAAATTAGGGAAATTGGTGATTTCGATATGTATGTTGTGTATCAAGCTCTTTGTGATGAGAATATAAAGCTAAAACCAGAGCACAAATTGGTTGAGACACTTGGTCTTACTCATGCCCTAGATTTCCCAAAGGATTTTAAGAACAAATGGATTAGGGTTGTGTTGAGCCGCTATCATGAGGGCACATTCTGGCTAGACAGACTGATCAAGGTCACAAAAAGAATGATTAGCAGGGTTACTGGTTACCCTACTACCGATAAAGCCAAAGCATTTCGAAGCCCATCCCGAGCTGATGTTGAAAAGAATATTGGTGAAGCATGGGATGGAAAAGCACTGAAAGTGTCAACAATTGTGGATCTTGAAGTTAAGTTCATAACACATGTAATTGGGTACAAGATATATCAGTCAATGTAATGTCCCTGATTTAGTAGGTCTCTGCAGTTGACCATAGTCAGTTCATCAATGCGACTCTCATGAGCTGACAATGTATTTTGAGGGTCTCTGGGAATTTTTGGTACAGACTTACTATTTTGGGTAAGTTTATTTTTAGCAGTGGCTATTTTTGGCAGGGCAGTGCCTATTCCTAGTTAGGCAGTTGGTCTTGGTGCTTTGTTAGAAGTTCGTTGATTGCAGTCAAATAGTTCAGTGGCTATTATTTTAAATGTGTTATTAAATTAAATTATTTTGATTTAATTTAATAACTTATAACTTTATAACTTTATGTTATAAAGTGGGATTATTTTTAAAAGCCAATTAAGTGAAATTATTTAAAAAGTGCTTTATCCAAAAAGCCTATATATTCTACTTGAAAAAGCACTTTTGTTATCTTTTATGCAATCATTATTTTATTGAAGTTTGTGAAGGAGACAAAACTTGGCTAGGGTTTCGAGGACTGATTCCTCATCTCAAGATTTGAGCCATTACCAGTGAATGGTGAATTTCTCAGCTATTGATCTATGAGCATTCAATTATGTTACTGAGATCATTTCTTTCTGGTGCTGAGGTATACTGGATTTGCTCAGATTTAATTCTACATGAAAGCTTGTTCTAAGAAGTTTGAAATTATCTTCATACTGGAATTCTGAAAGTTGGTGGAATTTTTTGTTTCATCCTCTGTGTGTTAGAATGCGAAATTGTGGAAGTCCATTCAATGTGCCAAAGAATATTGGATTCATTTTGAAGCTGAGAATCTAGAAGTGATATGAAATATAATTTCGTGAGATTTGTTTATATTTTGTAAGTGTTGTGTTGTGAATTTGGCAGCCGCATAAAGGTGAAAGAAGGCTCGGGAATTCTTATCCTACTAACACATGTCACTTTTGGGGCCATTTTTGAAGTTCCTAGGCTATGCAGGGGTTATCCTGGCTTTCCAGCCCCTCACATTGGCTTTCTTGAGACTCCAACAAGTTGCGTAAGAGTCTAGCCAACTCCCTTAACACCTCAAACACCTCACGACATGTGTTTTGGAGAATTTTGGGCATTGCACAAGCTCGTAATACATCAAAGATCAGTCACACTTTGTCTTTGCTGATGTGACTACTTGGGTTGGATGAATTGTATCTGTTAGGAGCCATTTTTTTCTTGGAGAGACACTTTGATTAATCTTCCCCTATCTACATCCTGGCATCAAGTATATAGGAATTGTTACATACTTTCAATTTTCCAGTTTTCCAGGTGCCTTTGAAAATTCACTTTCAGTTATTGTTTTAGTTTTCAGTTATAACAAGGATTTAGAAAATTAATAAAAGTTCCAAAGAATTTTCAATTTGTCTTGATTGAATTCTCTGAAATTGGTGAAAAATACATTGTGTTGTTTTTTCTAAGATTATTTTGGCATAAGTAATCTGAATTATTATCAAATTAGAAAATTATAACAAAGGGAGCCAGTTAGGCTCATCACAGTCAAGCAGGTTAAATAGCGTACCCTATAGCACAGTTGACATGACACATAAAATGATAAAGAAGGGTCATCAGATTGACCTAGCCGAGCTACTACTGAGACAGGTTAAAGATAACATGAAGACAATAAAGGCACATAAGTCCAATAGCTATAAATTTGGTTCACTCCTAGTGTGCTTATTTTTCTATCTCTAGAAATCCTTTCCCTTTGTCGGTCACACTAACTGGATAGATGAGAAACTGATCACTGCACAAATATTTGATATTATGAAAGGTTTGGGAGATAATGTTGAGAATGCAATAAATAGTTATTTTGAAGATTTTAAAGTGAGGATGAATTTAATAAGTAGAATTCTTGATGAATTGGTTGATAAATATGCAATGGATATTTGTTTCTTAGTGAACACCAACCACACTATGATAAAAGCTATAGAACCAATGACAAAATGGCTAGCACCTATGGGCTATGAAATGGATTATGATTTTGGCTTGAAATATATTGTTGGTAAACAGATTGTTCTTCTTCTGATTCTCCTTTTATTTTTCCCAATTTGTCATGAAGAACAACCGTACACAAAAGTTGGGAAAATATTTCTATGAATAGCTAATTTCCCTTTGTATTAAGGTACAACTTCCTATGTGAATGATGTTCAATGAATTTTGTTTGGTTCCTACTTCCTATTGCGGGTATGTTCTTGACCAGAGAACAACAAAGGAAACTAAGTTTCACCCAGGCAAGTGAAATCTTAGGCAAGGGTCAAAATGCAGAGGTGTTATGTTTATGGTCTTCACAATCTTATGATTCCCACAACATAACAGTATGAAAATGCAGATTATGAAAATATGATAATGCAAATGTAGTATGGTGATGCAATTTCACAATCAGTTATAACTCTTTGATTATTCTACTAATTGATCAAACTGAAAACAATGAAATAAAACTCTGTTCATTCACTATTTCCAATTCAACATGAATGAAATAACATCACATACAGATAATGAAAGTGGACAGTAAAGTAATGGCACAAAACTAAATTGTCTCTGCAACAATCTTCACACCAAAATTTGTCGACCTTTCTATTAAATTCTTCAATAGTACATATAGGATTCATAATGTACAATGCTCATAGGAATTGAAAATGTTTCAACTTCCAGAATACAAAAAGATAGGAGACAAGTCATCACACTGTCGATTAAAAAAATTATAATAAAGAGGAATTATTTTTGATTTCATCTCTTTATCTAATTTTTCTCTATGAGTGGACACGGCCACTAGAATAGGAACCAATTCTTCATATCAAGGAATTTTCACATGACTGTGCCAGATGAGCCACTTGGCACATGCTCGAGTTAACTCTTTAACTACTACAATTATCTCCAGTATCTTGTAATGTTCTCTCTATTCAGTAGCATGCGGAAATAAGCTGTCTCATCTGGACTGCTATCAAAAACTACATCAAATTCCTCCTCTGTCTCCATTTTGTGAGAAGCCAACCTAGCCATGACCACAATAGCAGTCTCCTGGTCAAATCCTGCCACCAGTTCATCTGTACTTGCACTTCCATCCCATTGTCGCATGATTGCATGACATTTTTTAACCTCTTGCGATCATGTGACCGCTTTAAATAAACTTATATAATATTTCATAGTCACTCCATCTCATTGTTGCATGATCGCATGGCTCTTTTTTAATTCTTGCGATCATGCAACTTCTCTATCCTTGTCACATCTACATTGTTGGCATATGTGGGTCCCAGCTTGGCAATGATAATCTTCTCTGTCCTTTCCGCATTTCCTCTGCACCTACTTGGGTTTCCATTTTGCCTTGTCACATGATTGCATGACATTTTTTTATTCCTTGCGATCATGCGACCGCTTTATCATTGGCGCACGTGGATTGCACTGTTGGCGTACATGGGTCCCGACAGACTTCACTTTATTTAGTCTTTCCATTGTCTCATGATCGCATGGAATTTTTTAAACTCTTGTGATCGTGTGACCGCTCTATTTTTGACATGCGATATAATATTAAATAATTAAAACTTTACTTGCCCAGTTCACGTTGTCGCATCTGCGCTATTGGCGTACGTGGGTCCCAACTGAGCACATTCACCTGCCCGAGCTTACCTCACCACATGATCGCATAGCATTATTTTATTCCTTGCGATCATGCGACCGCTTTACCATTGGCACATGTGGATTCTAGTAGTGCACCATCCATTTAGTCTTTCCTATCATTGACTTTTCTTACCTGCCCGGGCTTCCATTTCGCATGATCGCATAGCTATTATTTTATTGATGCGATCATGTGACTAAACATAATTAGAGCATCTTCCTTGCTGGGTTAGGATCTATAACTTACCCCAATGTAACTAAGATTTAAATGACCCACCCAGCTTACAGAAAAGAAGGCAATGGAGGGGAAACCCGACAAGGACTTCCTATCTTAAGAAAGACTTAGACCTAGACTCGATTTCCACTAACACACATCTATACCAGGAATTTACACATATATACTCAGGGATATATGCAATAAAAGTGTGGCAATAGCTGGCTCTGTCTGGGGACTTAGGCATTTCATGTCTAAGCAATGAATCCCAAATCTCTGGTTTCACAAAGGTATAAAAAGGACATCAACACAACAAAACTAACGAAGGAAAGAAAGGAACAGGAAAAGAAACTAACTGAGGAAAGAAGGAAGTCTAAACTAAGGAACAAAAATGGGAACTAAACGTAACTATGTACAATGTAGGGGTTACCTGCTTTCAATCAACCACTTGATAGAGCTTCAAATCTTGACCGTTATAGGTCAAGGGAAGTACTTCTCCATCTAGATATGCCAGCTTGAAAGAATTCTTCTCAAATGCTTGTTGAATAGTATAGGGACCTTTCCATAGTGTTTCAAATTTTCCGTGCATTCCCTTGGGAGCTCTTCTCTTATCCCATAGTAACACAAGATCACCAACCATGAACTTGCGAGGCCTAGCTTTCTTGTCAAACAAGTTCTTCACCTTCATTTGATGTTGAGTGATATGATCCACCATCCTTTCCCTTTCTTCTTCTAGTTTACTCAAATACAAGATTCTTTTCTCCAAACCGTCTTTATAAATATCATCTTCAATGATTGTCCTCAACTTACATGTTGCCAACTCCAGTGGTAGCAGAAGGCTTGCCTCAACTCCATACACTAGCTCAAATGGAGATATTCCAATTGCTCTCTTTGGAGTCACTCTATCAGCCCAGAGTGCTTCATGTATCTTTTTGTGCCAATTTTTATGATTGTCTAACACCAATTTCTTAATGATGTTAATCAAGTTCTTATTACTTGATTCCACTTGACCATTTCCTTGCGGGAAATAGTCAGATGAGTGACTAATTGAGATACCAAACTCAAAATAGAAATCAATAATTTCAATAGATGAAAAATAAGCAGCATTGTCCATCACCAATTTATGAGGAACTCCAAACCTTACCATAATATTCTCCTTTATAAACTTGCATACTACTTCAGAAGTGGTCTTCTTGGTTGCTTTAGCTTCAACCCACTTCATGAAGTAATCTGTGGCCATGATTATGTAAGAATGCCCTATGTTGGATGCTGGATTTATTGGACCTATGAAATCAAGACCCCATTGCTGAAATGAACCATCTATAATAACCGGTTTCAGTGGAAGTGCTGCTAGTTGTGGTTTACCGAAGAACATCTTACATTTTTCACATTTAGCCACCCAATGATATGCATCTCTGAACATACCAAGCCAATAATAGCATTGTCTCAAGATCTTAAAAGCTGTAACTGATGAAGAGAAGTGACCACCGCAAGCTTCATTGTGGAAAGTCTTTAACAATCATTGTTAGAGTAATAGATATATTTGACTTTATAATTAAATCATTTCGATTTAATTACTTAAGTCCTCTATTATTCTTTTTCACTTAAGCTATCTCTTTTAGGTGCATAATAATTAATATTTCTATTAATTATTATTGCACAACCTAGTTTTTTGTGGCTTTAGGGTTTCTGTTCTTATAAGCCGCTTTTGTAATTTTTTCATTCATTCTCTCTTAATACAGTTTGAGCTCTAACATTTTGAGCATAAGAGGTTTTTGCTTTTTCCATATTTTTGCTTCATTCTTTGTGACAGGTTTATTGCATGCAGCTGGATCTTGGAGTTGAATCTGATATTTCATCAGTTTCTACATGGTATCAGAGCCTTGCTACTGCAGCTTGTTCAAAGTTTACTGAAGATGTGGATCTAGCCCTTTCTTTTTGGAGTTTTTTCAGTTATTTTTTATTAGATTTGGGGGGCTACTTTTTTTGGAGCACTTTGGGTAAAAACCAACCTCACGGTTGCATCCAGAAGGCCCAAAAACCCCTATTTCCATATAAAATTCGACCTATTTGGCATCCGGGACATCTGAGAAATTTTTTTTGCCCTATTAGGGCCGTACGGCATGTTTTTCAAAAAAAATATTAAAAAAATTTTGAAAACCGCCGTTTGTCTCAGCGCTCCGGAGCGCGCCGCCATCTCCCCGCCGCCGCGCCACCCCGGCGCCACCGGAGCTCGGCCCCTGCGCCACCGCGCCGCCCGCGGACCGCCCCGCCTCCTCCCAGCCCGGCCGCCACCCCAGCTCCGCCCGGCCGCCGCTGCTCCGCCCGGCCACTGCAGCAGGTGACGTCACCTGCTGACGTCACCTTCTTTTTCCGGCGCCGTGAAATTTTTTCGGTGATTTTCAAAATTTTTCTGGCCATACGGTTATGACGTCATGCTGACATCAGCAACGGCCCAGTGACGGTCATACGGCCGTCCAATTTTTTTCCGTCTCTGATTTTTTCCAGAGAGCTTACATTTGGGGGTACTTGGGCGTTTTTGCTCCTACAGGGCTCATACGGACTCGAAAATCGACATATGATATATCACCGGAAAGGTCTTTCCGAGACGGACGCAATGATGCTAGTTTGGTTTGCTGATTCAGCCATTTGAGCTCTTTTTTTAGCGTCAAAGTCAAGGCTTCTCCTTTCCTCCTTGTCTGCATCTGGAGTCCAGGTTTTCTCCTCATTCTTTGTGCTTTCAGTTATTTGCTGTACGGGGGTTTGTTTTATACATTGTGGGGGGGGTGTTTTCATTTCTGTAATTTACTTCAGAAAAGACCCTTCTACTCTTGTCTTCTTCTTCTCTCAATGTCGGACCCCTCTGTGGCCCGGCTGACACCGCACAATTACCATACATGGAAAGCACACATGACCAGGCTGCTCATGTCACGTGGCTTATGGTCATGTCTGGATGAACACCAACCTGTTCTGCAGTGTCCCTTTGAAATTCTTCAGCACAGGAACAAAATGGATGAAGCCATGGGTTTGATTGCACTGAACATCTCTGACAGTCTCTTATTTCACCTGGAAGGTTTGACAACTCCTAGGGCTATTTGGAGCAAGTTTTCAACCTTGTTTGGTACAGTCAACGAATTCCGGAAGCTTCAGCTTGATGCAGAGTTGACCTCTTTGACTCCTTCTGATTTCCCCACTATAGAGGACTTCTTGATGAAGTTCAAGTCTTTGCGTACAGTTTTGCAGGGATGTGGAAAACTCAAGACAGATGATGAGTGTATCTATTTGATACTCTCAAAGTTGCGAGGACAGTACCAGATCTTTTCTTCCACTTTCTACTCCACCATGGATGCTTTGGGTACCAGACATGTTATGCCCTCTTTTGAGACTTTCTGTGACAGGTTGACTCGTGAGCAGTCCAAGATCACTCAGATGGATTCACTTGCAGGTTCACAGTCACAGGCATTGCTTGCCAAGACACTTCAGGATTCTCAGAAGCAGAAACCGAAGCAGATATCTGATTCCTCTTCTCATCACTCTACTGGCCCACCATCTTCTTCTAAGAAGGAGAAACAGAAGACTGAGAGCCCTTCATGTTCCTATTGTCAGAAGGGCACACATGATGAGTCACTTTGATATCAGAAGAAGTTTGATGGTTACGAGAAACAGATAGCGGATTTGCAAGCTCTTCTTCAACAGAGCAATCTTTCCTCTCCATCCTCTTCTGGCTCACAGGGGTCTGCTTATCAGTCTTCCTCTATCTATTCTACAGCTGGACAGGATCTTGGTAAGGGTCATGCATTACAGGCTTCTGTTGCATCCCCTTCACAGGTCCCTTGGATACTAGATTCAGGTGCTTCTCACCATATGGCATCTTCTCGGGAGATCTTCTCTTCTTTTGAGGCTTCTCCTATTTCCCATATTATCATTGGGAATAACACTGTTATGACTGTCTGTGGGAAAGGCACTGTATGCATTCAGGATGGCACATTCAATGATGTGTTGTATGTTCCATCTCTGTCTTCAAACCTTCTCTCAGTTTTTCAGATTACTCACAGTGGGTCAGGGAAGATAGTTGAGTTCACTCCAGATTCAGTCTTCATCCGAGATAGTATGACAGGAAGTATTGTTGCTACAGGGACAGTTGATCATTCCACCCGTCTCTACTCCTTCTCACACTTTGGTCCACCTTTGCCAGAGCGCGACTCTCCTACTTTGAGAGAGCATCATGTGGTACAGTCAGGTCATTTGAACCTTTGTGTGGTTCCTGAGACTACTGTTATGACTGCCATGCCACCACCTGTTGAGCTTTTTTCTGTTCAGCCGGATTCTTCTTCAGCACTGCTTGATCCTCCAGCTCCATTCATCGAGCCACCAGGTGCAGTTGTTGAGGATTCTTCAGAGGACACTCATCTCCTCTCTCATGACAGTGTCAGCACACCTGTCATACCACTTGCATTGGGGATTCCCTTTCAGGATCCTCGTGTCTTCTCATTTGAGCATCAGCTCGGCCTTCCAGTGACACCTCATCCTTCGAGGTCACCTCTTCAGCACCCACTGACCTTCACTCCTCTGCATTAGAGTCACAGTGGTTTGCTCATTGCTCCAGGGGTTCTTTCATTCTGGGGGGCTCTGGAGCCTCGACCCTCTCTCTCGGGGGGGGTTGGCAGCTCGCATTGTACTTATGCCTTTGAGAGAGTCTCTTGAAGTCATTCCTTCTTGTCTTTGCTTGCTTTTTCATCTCTTTTTGGAGAGGAGTTTTTCCCACTGGGTTTTCTCCTTTACTCCGGTTTATAGAGATTTCCTTGTACTGGGTACCTGATCAGGCCTTGTTGCCGGGACCCATTTTTTTTTCTTTCTTAGCTGTGCTAGGTTAGCTTCCTCCTGAGCTACGCTTAAGGGGGGGTGTTAGAGTAATAGATATATTTGACTTTATAATTAAATCATTTCGATTTAATTACTTAAGTCCTCTATTATTCTTTTTCACTTAAGCTATCTCTTTTAGGTGCATAATAATTAATATTTCTATTAATTATTATTGCACAACCTAGTTTTTTGTGGCTTTAGGGTTTCTGTTCTTATAAGCCACTTTTGTAATTTTTTCATTCATTCTCTCTTAATACAGTTTGAGCTCTAACATTTTGAGCATAAGAAGTTTTTGCTTTTTCCATATTTTTGCTTCATTCTTTGTGACAGGTTTATTGCATGCAGCTGGATCTTGGAGTTGAATCTGATATTTCATCAGTTTCTACAATCATTCCTATTGTTGTTTATCAACACACCTCAGGAATGTTCCATCTATTGACCTTTTGTAAAGCTTATCATCCCAAATCACATATTTGGAAGCTTTCAATTTCAAATCCCTTCTTTGTTTTGCTGTCAAACCCTTTGGGCATTCTCCATAGGTTAGGAAATACACAATATTTTCAAACCATGGGTCTTGAAGACTTACTGCTAAAACTAATTGGTTTGCTTTAGGTTCTTCTTTTGAATTTTTTGCTATTGCTTTATACAAAGTGTTTCCTCTGACCAATTTAGTGGGCTTTATCTCTATATCATACTCCTATGTTTTGGCAATCCATGCACCTCTATTGTTACAGCCTATGTCCTACTATGTCAAAATACTTTTCACAGTAATATCAGGTACAAAAATAACAGAGTGTGAATGCAGAACATAAAAATGGAAACTCTTTAAAGCTTTAACCATAGCATAAGCATGCTTTTTTGATTGAGAATATCTTAGTTCATGATTCTTCAAAGGCGTGCTCATAAATGCAATTGAAGCCTGGATCCCTTCTCTATTTTCTTGCATTAGAATTGTGGATAAAGTATGTGCCGATGCATAACAATACATAATGAAATCCTTTTTATAATCAGGGTGACATAGAGCTGGTGCGTTGGCAATTACTTCTTTGATATCTTTAAAAGCTTGCTTTCCCTGATCATTCCATTTGAATGTAGCATTACCCTTCATCATATCCATAATGATTTGGTAATTTTTGAGAAATCAGGGACAAACCTTCTAAGGAAGTTAACTTGACCGAAGAAAGACTTGACGCCTGTCTTATTTGAAGGAAAACTTAGTCTCTGAATGGCCTCTACACACTCTAGATCAATCCTAATTCCCTCCTGTGACACAATATGACCCAATAGTTTTCCTTCCATCACACAGAATACTGACTTCTTGGGGTTTAGAGATATACAGTGTTCTCTGCATCGTTGCAACACTTTCTTTAAATCTACGATATGGTCCTTTCTCTTTTTAGAGAACACCGTCAAATCATTGAGATAGATAATAATTATCTTGTCTTTCATATCAGTGAATGAAATGTCCATACCTCTTTGAAAGGTGGCACCAGCATTGATTAAGCCAAAAGGCATTCTGTGATAAGCAAAGGTACCCCAAGGAGTTGTGAAGGCCATTTTGTGTTGATCTTTCTTTTCTACCTCAAACTGATTATATCCAGAAAATCCATCCAACATGGACATCATTTCTGCTCTAGCCATAGTCTGTAGTAAGTGATCCATATTAGGTAATGCATAATTATCTTTTAAAGAAGCTTGGTTCAAATTGTGGAAATCAACGTATATCCTTATTTCTTCATTTTTCTTTCTCACAGGTACTATGTTCGCTATCCATGTCAAATGATGTATCGGATAAATAATCTTAGCTTTCAGCATCTTATCAACCTCTCTGAAAATAGCATCCGCTACCTTTGGGTTATAACTCCTCTATTTTTGCTAGAAAGGTGCAGCATCAGGTTTCAGGGGAACCTCATGCTTGAAATTCCCACCCATATGGCTTTTCAGATCTTCATAGTTCCACGTGAACACATCTTGATACTCGATGAACATCTTTTCTACTTCTTCTTTCTCTTCGGGAGTACAACACTTGCCAAGGTTTATCATTGTAGGATTAGCTTCAGTTCTGATATTCACACCTTCAAATTCTCTTTTAGTTGGCCCCTTTTCTGCTCTCTTTTTCTTTACATAAGTATCATGCCTGTTAAAAAGCTTCTCAAGGGATACAAAGTAAGGAGAAATGATATTACTTTTCAGTTGTATCACATTTGCATCTACCGATCTCTCTTTCTTTCAAAAATATTTCTGATGACCATTTTCCTCCTCTTCACAGAGACCTTTTGCATTTTTGAGAAACAACTATAGACTTTTATCATCATTGAACACCTGCCAGTCTTCAATGTTATCTGGTATCGACGGCCTGTATATTATTTCAATCTGATATTTTTTATTCCTAAATTCAGGATGTGGAAGTAAAAAAGACGCTGATACAGCCAATGAATCTGCTTTTGAATTCATTTCCCTAGGGACAAACTCGATTGAGAAAGCATCGAGACCTTCGATCTCATCCCATACTTTGTTGTGGTAATTTTTTAATTTATGATTTTTAGCTGAGTACTGCCCTTTAACTTGCTACATAATTAATTCCACATCACCTCTGGCTTTTAATATTTTTACTCCTCTTTCTTTCACCGTAATGATACCAAGGAGCAACGCTTCATACTCAGCAATATTATTAGTATTGCCAAATTCCAATTTGAAAGCTAAAGGCTCTGGTTCACCATCAGGAGGAATTAAAACAATACCTGCACCAGAACCAGATGATGAGTAGTTGCTGTCAAACTCCAATGTCCAAATTTGCATTCTTTCTTCTTTCACAAAGTTTTCAGATTCCCCTGTTTCTGTTTCATTTTCATCAGCATTGGTTTTTGTATATAACATGTAATTCCCAAATCCTAATTCCTGATATAAAATTTGAGCTTTCGGATCATCTGATTTCAAAATTGTGAACTTAGCTTTCTCTTCTGGTTCCAATTTCACCTTTTTGCTCCCAATGGGAATCACCACTTGAGACCAATCTAGTTTGATTTCTCTGCCTAGATCTCTGCAAAAGCTCCTGCTCAACAACAAACCGTAGCTAGCCGGCATGTCTGTGACAAGAATTGTCAATAGTAGCTTCTTCTCAAGATAAGTCACCAATGCAACTTGTGCATCCTTGATTTGGCCAAGCAAAGTTACTTGCTTGGCATCCATGGAGTAACACCTACCATGGGCTTTGGTAAGAGTCAGGCCTAGAGCTTTAGCTACTGAATAGGGCATGACGTTATTAGAGGCTCCAAAATTAATGATGCAATTGTTTAACCTACACCCATTAATGTACAAAGAGACATAGAAGGGTTCTAGTTTTTGCCCAGGAAAGGTGGCTAGGACAGAGGCTTCGGCTTCTTCAAAAATATTTGAAGTTAATGTTTCATTTTCTAAGGCAAAGGATATAGCATGATTAAGATTTGTTTTTCATTTTTGCAGTGCTCAACTAATCTTTTCAACTCAATAGGATTGGATTTTAGGTAATCAATAGGGGAAATTTGAATTCTGGAGTCTTTACAGAATTGAACAAAATCAAAGGGGCCACATTCCTTACCAGATTGAAGAATTTTCATCCCTTGATTAGTATCTTGAGTTCCAGATGTTGACGGTCCTTGTTTTCCCAAAAAAGCTCCCAAATTAGCAGCTGCCTTCATTTTTTGTCCCTTGGTTAGCATATTATATGTAGTCCCATCAATGGTAGCATAACATTCTCCTTGTCTTTCAGAATCCAACTCATACTCTAAAAATAAATTTTTGGAGTCACCATTCGAGCATGACTCAATTTCAACACAAGATAGAGAAGAATTTAGTTCATTGGTAGTCAGCAACTGCATCATCCGGACCACTTCTAGACAACTTTTACCATCATGATTAGTCATCAGGTGGAACACACACATGTTCCCCTTTTTAGGTGGGGCTTCAATTGCTAACCTTTGTTGTGGTCCAGTTAATTGCAAAGGTTTGTTACCACTTCTGCTAGCCTGATTTGGAAAGCTCCTTTGGTATGGGTTATTGAATTTTGGGAGCTATCTCTTAATAGCGATGAGCTCATTAGATAATTTCTGAATCATTTCTTCTGATGAAGTAGTCCCACTAGTGCTGGCTTTATTCTAAATCTCACGTTTCCACCTTCCCGCAGAAATCATATCATCCTCCAATTCCACATCTGTTCTTTGAGCTACTTCCAAATTTGTGGGACATGATCTCCTTAGGTCAAAGTTAATGTCAGGAGGCATAGCACTGATAAAGAATGTCTTTAGATTACCTGTCGCGGGTCTATCCGCTGCTAGGATTCTGTTAGCAATTTTGTTGAAACTGGCAACAAAATCTCTCATGCTCATGGAAGGTTGCTTATTTGCTAATGTTAATTGAGCCAATAGGGCATGCTCATCTTCTGCTATCTTAAAGAAATCTTCAAAGACTATCCTCATGGTATTCCAACTCATAATAACTCCATCAGCCAGGTGGTAAAACTAGTCTGATCTACTTCAGTAAGGGTTTCCACAAACAACTGGATTGCAACATCTTCGTGAGTAACTCCAAGGATGTTGACAGCTACAAAAAATGCTTTTATGTGTTCATCTATGGTTACCTTCCCATCTCCTGTAAGTTTAGGAAAATTCTTCTAGGAACCGGAAGGAAGTGGGTGATAGACTGCGAAGGCAAGTGGTCCAGTCGCAGCAACCCAAGGTGCAGCCATATTAGGTTGTGTAGGATTCTGTAGGGGGAATTGTGGAAAATTAATGATCTTGGGAGGAACAAATCTATGTAGAGTCAATACCTGGCAGGTTGTGGAAAGTGAACTTGCTGCTTTTGGTGGCAAAGAAGGTCTACTTTTGGTTTGACGTTCTCCTTTTCGATGTGGTGTAGGTAACAAAGGGAAACCAAGAGCCTCTAATCTTTGGAAAGTGGGGTCTTTTTCTCCTTTTTTCTTATCACTCAGATATTTTGTCCACTCCAAGGTGACAACTTATTAATGTTTTTGGGCTTCATGCTCTTCTCTTCTTTGAGCTCTGTGTAATTCTCTTCTTTGAAGGGCTCTTTCAAGTACTTTCGCTCTCACTTTGTCTTCTTCTAACACCCGATTAGCTTGTCTGTAGTGTTCGATACTCATTCTATTTCTCCAAATGAAGGTATTCAATGAAGAGTTAATATCTTCTTGATCATCTTGGAATCCTAGATTTGGTTGAAGCACTAGAAATATATTTTCATGAGGCAGCACCATTTTTCCTCATGACATGCTTTCTAGTCATGCGATTGTTCAACTTCTCCCCAGCGGAGTCGCCAAAAATCTATTGGTAAATAGATTGTTCTTCTTCTGATTCTCCTTTTATTTTGCCCTATTTGTGATGAAGCACAACCATACACAATAATTGGGAAACTGTTTCTATGAATAGATAATTTCCCTCTGTATTAAGGTACAGCTTCTTATGTGAATGATGTTCAATGAATTTTGTTTGGTTCCTACTTCCTATTGCGGGTATGTTCTTGACCAGAGAATAGCAAAGGAAACTAAGTTTCACCTAGGCAAGTGAAATCTTAGGCAAGGGTTAAAATGCAGAGGTGTTATGTTTATGTTCTTCACAATCTTATGATTCCCACAACATAACAGTATGAAAATGTAGATTATGAAAATATTATAATGCAAATGTAGTATGGTGATGCAATTTCACAATCAGTTATAACTCTCTGATTATTCTACTGATTGATCAAATTGAAAACAATGAAATAAAACTCTATTCATTCATTATTTCCAATTCAACATGAATGAAATAACATCACATACAGATAATGAAAGTGGACAGTAAAGTAATGGCACAAAACTAAATTGTCTCTACAACAAGCTTCACACCAAAATTTGTTGACCTTTCTATTAACTTCTTCAATAGTACATATAGGATTCATAATGTACAATGCTCATAGGAATTGAAAACATTTCAACTTCCAGAATACAGAAAGATAGGAGACAAGTCGTCACACTATCAATTAAAAAAATTACAATAAAGAGGAATTATTTTTGATTTCATCTCTTTATCTAATTTTGCTCTATGAGCAGAGGCAGCCACTAGAATAGGAACCAATTCTTCATATCAGGGAATTTGCACATGACTGTGCTAGATGAGCCACTTGGTATGTGCTCGGGTTAACTCTTTAACTGCTGCAATTATCTCCAGCATCTTTTAATGTTATCTCTATTCAGTAGCATGCGGAAATAAGCTGTCTCATCTAGACTACTATTAAAAACTACATCAAATTCCTCCTCTGTCTCCATTTTGTGAGAAGCCAACCTAGCCATGACCATAACAGCAGTCTCCTGGTTGAATCCTGCCACCAGTTCCTTTGTACTTGCACTTCCATCCCATTGTCGCATGATCGCATGACATTTTTTAACCTCTTGTGATCATGCGACCGCTTTAAATAAACTTATATAATATTTCATAGTCACTCCATCTCATTGTCACATGATCGCATGGCTCTTTTTTAATTCTTGCGATCATGTCACTGCTCTATCCTTGTCACATCTACAATGTTGGCATACATGGGTCCCAGCCTGGCAATGATAATCTTCTCTGTCCTTTCTGCATTTCCTCCGCACCTACTTGGGTTTCCTTTTTGCCTTGTTGCATGATCGCATGATATTTTTTTATTCATTGCGATCATGCAATCACTTTATCATTGGCACACGTGGACTACACTGTTGGCGTATGTGGGTCCTGATAGACTTCACTTTATTTAGTCTTTCCATTGTCGCATGATCACATGGAATTTTTTAAACTCTTGTGATCATGCGACTGCTCTATTTTTGGCATGTGATATAATATTAAATATTTAAAACTTTACTTGCCCGGTTCACGTTGTCACATCTGTGCTGTTGGCATACACGGGTCCCAACTGAGCACATTCACTTGCCTGAGCTTACCTTGTCACATGATTGCATAGCATTATTTTATTCGTTGCGATCATGCGAACACTCTACCATTGGCACACATGGATTCCAGCAATGCACCATACATTTAGTCTTTCTTCTCATTGACTTTTCTTACCTGCCCGGGCTTCCATTTCGCATGATTGCATAGCTGTTATTTTATTCATGCGATCATGCGACTGAACACAATTAGAGCATCTTCCTTGCTGGGTTAGGATCTATAACTTACCCCAATGTAACTAATATTTAAATGACCCACCTGGCTTACAGAAAAGAAGGCAATGGAGGGGAAACCCGACAAGGACTTCCTATCTTAAGAAAGACTTAGACCTAGACTCGATTACCACTAACACACATCTATACTAGGAATTTACACATGATCTAAAGTTCAAATATATACTCAGGGATATATGCAACAAAAGTGTGGCAACATATATCAAGGCATTGCTAGCATTACTGAAGGACCCTAAGGGTACAAGGTTTGGAACCTATGAAGAAGCTAAGTCTAGAATCAAAACAGGTTTGGTCATTAATAAAATGACAAGGAAGTCTAAGAAGATGAAAAAGTTTTTATCTGAGAGACTTGAGAAGGATGCAGACTCATATGAGGAGTCACCGGTTGAACAAAATACTGAAGGTTAGTTGATGTTGGCTGAAAAACCTTATGACAGTGAGGAGACCAAATTTGAAAAAGAACAAGAAGCTACACTAGTTCCTCCAATTAAAACTCAAAGGAAGAGGCAGTTGCTAGTGCAAACAGGTGCATGCACAAGGTTAGAAACTATAGCTTCACCACCGAAGAAGAAGGTAGCTAAGAATGTAATAAAATGAAAGGTTGCTACACCAAAAAAGACATATGCAAATAAAGGACCCAAGGTTGTAGTAGAGGCACCGAAGAAAAGGATAAAATTGATAAGAAACAGAGAAGACCTTGAGGATGAAGAAGATGACAATGATCAATTCAAGGTTGTCAGTATTAAGAAGAGGTTAATTTATGAGATTGTTGAAGAAATAATTGAGAATGGGAATCTTGTAGATCTGGAACTCAGTAAGTTTGACAATATTTCAAATGAAGACCAAACCAAAATTGAGGAAGTCATCATCCAGATGATGATCCGCTTCAAATGAGTTACACTAGAGTTTGAATTATCACTACCCAAGACATTAGAGGACCGAGTAAATCAAAAGTGGTCATTTGCCTTGGACACCGAGAAGAGGATGAGGGAACAAGCCCTTGTAGTGATTGCACTAGATCTATCTCTTGTTGAGATTAGAGAACTTATGGATACATATGTGCAGAGATTTAATGTCAAGCACCGTGTAATGAAAATAATAGATGAGAACCTGGAAGATCTTGATGAGTCTTGTCAACTTATCTGGAGTTCACTTTTAGCTGTCAGAGAGTATAATGAGAAAGTTTCATTCCAAAATTTGTCTAAAAAGAGAAAGAATTAAAAAGGTAAAGGTATATTCATTGAATAGAATGTAGCAAAGAAGAATAAAGAGTCAAAGGTATCACTTATCAAGGTAATTGATACAACAATTGGTTAAGAAATTAAGAACAGTTCACAGGATGCACCAAATCTAGAAGTGATTCAGATTGAGGATACAAATGACCATGATGTACTCATTGAGGACATCACAAATGGTGATCCTGATGATAGGGATGATGATGATGATGTGAATATTGCACCAGACAACACTCTAGATGAAGCACATGTTATCGAGTGTGATTTCCATCACTATTGGGTGAGCTTCCTGTACTTGTTGAAGTTGTAGAGATTCTATCTCAAGAAAAACCCGAAGGCTCTATCCCCAAGAAACCTACAGATACAATAGGGGAACCAAGCAATGAACATTCTATAGAGACAAACAATCCTGAAGGAAAAGAGGTCAATAAATCAGAAATCGAAGGTAAATAGGCAGGTGAAACATAATCGAAGGCAGAAGATGAGCCTAAGACAACTGAGAACACCCCAACAGACACCACATCTAACACTCCACCTCATTCAACTGAAACACAAGTTACCAAGGAGCAGAAGAAGGAAGATAGTGTGTCTACTAAGAAAAACACTCCGAGGACAGAAGACAAAGCTATTGTCATCATTGTCAAGAATTCACCACTTGCACCGGAGAAGAAGAAGAAGAAGAAAGGAAAAGGGCCGATCACTCTAGACGAAGTCATTGTGATACTCGACTATGACCTAAGGACCCTTAGCCCTAACAAATTGAGAAAATATGGGGAATTATATACAAGGAAAGTAGCACAAGAGAAATTGAGACAATAGAGTAAGAGAAAGGAAATACTGGAAAATGTAAGACATCTTACAAAAGGTCATCCCCGAGATACATGTAGATGAGGACACACCGATTATGGACCAACTTGCTACTCTTGCTAAAGGAATCAATGCCCCAGATGTCGATGCAGACAAAAGAATTGAAGAGTGGGTAGAGTCAAAAATACAAAAATTAGCTAAAAGAATAAGCCAAGAAGTGGCAGTTAACAAGGTTAAAATTTCTGAGGTAATAACTGAGATCCAGTGTATTACTAATTCTATTTTCCAAATCTTATATAAGCTATGCACTGTCGGAACATTCACTGCAGAGATCAGTGAAAAGATTAAATAGTTTGAGAATGAAATCTCACTCAGTGCACTAGCAGCTACAACTGAGCCTCAAGCTATTGCTAAGCACATACTCAGATTTCAAGAACTCAAGTGGTTGATAGAAAATCTCAAGAAACAAGAAGAGCACATAATTGATCAGGTTACTAAGTTGTAGACAAAACTCCTTCCATACCTAAAAATTTTTGAGAAGCATATTGTCAGGACACAATTGCTTGTTTCAACACTAGAGATTTCTATGTTGGACAAATTATTTGATATGCATGCACAAGTCAGTCTTGAGCACATTGCTCTCACCAACTTGAAAGAGGAATGGAGAAATCTCTTGCAGTCATTGAAGAAAACCCATCAACACATTTTTGACAAGCTGTAAGTATACAATTTTTGTATTTGGCATTAATATCAAAAAGGGGGAAATTAATCTATATGCCAAATATGTACATTTTTGCTAAGTATACTACACATTACTGGAGCATGCACCAAGGGGGAGCATTTAGAAATTTTTGATATGTTATGTATATGGTGGAGATATAAGTTTTTTTTTAGACATAAGGTCTATATACATTCAAGTTTTGATACTAATGCCAAAGGGGGAGATTGTTATCTCTATTGAGCATTAATGATTGTCATTAGTATCAAAGGTTATCAAAGATATTGGTCAGTTACTTATATGAAGCTAGTCGGTAACTATAAGAAAAATAGGCCAGTCGGTTAAGTGTATACACTGAGCATCAGATAGTTTACTGAGCATCAGTAGACATTGATACTGAGCGGTAGTAAACACTAAGCATCAGAACAAACACCAAGCAGTTTATATAGTGTTTACCGAGGATCACAGGAAATGGCATAGTATTTTGGAATGGAACATTCTTCTATGCAAATAGTTAAAACAAATCAAAAAACATTTTACCAAGATCGAGAACAACTTATTGGTGAGATACGATGAAGATCCTATGTAATAGTTTGATCTAGGTTATTTTTGTACATCGTAGATCTTAGGGTTTTGTCTAAGATTTGTGAAACTAATTGTGTATAAGTGGCATAATGTTGTATGCTATATATTTTGTATGTTACATCATTTTTTATGTGAACTAATGTATGAGTGAAGAAGCACTTGAAGTACTTGCCAACCTTCAAGATTATCAGTTGACAGAGCATATCAGTATTCAGAGGTTATCGGATTAAGCAAAATCAGAGCAGGCTAACTAAGAAGTTCAAAGCAGAGATTCATCATAGTAAAGGTGATATTTTATCAGTACTTTATTGATTTGTATCAAATAATTAAGTTGTCATTAGAAGATAGTTACCTATTTCTTTCTAACAATTGTAATAGAGTTTTGGTTAAATCTCTTAACAGAGTAGACTTGACAGTTTTATTGTAAATCTCTTAACCAAGTGCACACTCAAGTAGTGTTGCTAAAATCCCATAACTAGGTAGATCTAGTCGATCTAATATGTTACTCATAATAGGGTAAGATCACTAGAAGTGATCAAAACTTGTAGCCCTAATAGGAAAACCTTTTCTATCTGTAGTAGTGAAGAATTTGTGGTTGTCATCCCCACCGCAATTTTTACCTTCTAACAAGAGTTTCTGCATTACTAAAATACTTGTGTTATGGGACTGTTATATTGTTGATTTCATGTTATTTAATTTCAAAAGTTGAATGGATGAATGATACATGTATTAGGTACAGGTTATTTTGGAATGTTACTACTATTTGCTATTGTAGATTTGAAAGGTTACTGTGTTAAAGTTTTTGTGGGCACTGATTCACCCCTCCCCTCTTAGTACCCTATCTCTCCTAATTCCAAAAATTGGTATCAGAGCATTGGTTACAATTATAACAATTGGTATCACAGAAAAAGTAGAAAAAGAGACTGGTAAAGAATTGAAATGCTTAAGATCTAATAAAGGAGATGAATTTATCTCTGATGAATTTACTAATTTTTGTAATGAGCATGGTATTAAAAGACAAGTCTCTGCACCAA
The DNA here is from genome assembly GCA_027943335.1 of Chamaecyparis obtusa. Taxonomy (NCBI): domain Eukaryota; kingdom Viridiplantae; phylum Streptophyta; class Pinopsida; order Cupressales; family Cupressaceae; genus Chamaecyparis; species Chamaecyparis obtusa. The sequence goes on from BSBK01005761.1 coordinate 754,920, forward strand.
GGACACCACAACAAAATGGCATTGCTGAAAGGAGGAATAGGTAAATTGTTGACTATGCAAGGACATTAATGATAGAAAAGAATGTTGCTCAGACATACTAGAGAGAAGTTGTTAGCACTACTGTTTATGTGCTAAACTGAGTACAACTAAAGAAGGACACTAAAAAGACACCCTATGAGTTATGGTTTGGACACTTTCAATCATTTTATTAGTTACTCTATTCAAACACTTGTATGCTTTAGTTTTACTATTTAGTTAAGTCAGCATTTTTGAATGGAAGACTTGAAGAAGAAGTCTACATAGAACAACCTGAAGGGTTCATGGATCCAGGAAACAAAGATATGGTATATAGATTACATAAAGGTTTATAGGGTTTGAAGCAAGTACCAAGAGCCTGGTATGAGAGGCTACATACTTATATGTTAAGTATTGGATTTGTTAGAACAAGTGAGAACAACAATTTGTATATGAAAGGAGATACTGATGATACTATTCTTATTGCTGAAATATTTGTGGATCACATAATATTTGGAGGACAAGATCAAATTTGTAAGTCATTTGCTGATGAAATGTGAAGTGAATTTGAAATGTCTATGTTTGGAGAGATTAAGTTCTTTCTAGGACTACAAGTGATTTAGCACAATGATGGTATATTCATCACACAATCCAAATATATCAAGGAAGTATTGAAAACATTTGGCATGGAAGATGCTAAACCTATGGGAACACCGATGGCTACTGGATATAAACTGACTAAAGAAGATGAAACTATAGAGGTGAACTAGACACTGTACTAATCTATGATTGGTAAGTTAATGTATGTAGTGCATAGTAGACCAGACATAGCACATGCTATGGGAATTGTTGCAAGATTTTCTACAAACCCTAGGGAGTCACACATGGTTTCTACAAAGAGAATCTGAAGATACCTGAAGAAAACAAAAGATTATGGATTATGGTATCTTAAGGAAGGAAAATTTGAACTGAAAGTCTATACCGACGTTGATTGAGCTGGAAATGTGGATGATAGAAAAAGTACCACTAGAGGAGTATTTTTCTTTGGTGAAAGACTTGTTACATGGACAAGTAAGAAGTAGGCTTGCATTTCTCAATCTACAGCCAAAGTAGAGTATGTTGTTGCTGCTATAAATTGTCCAAATATTGCATATATTAAGCAAGTGTTGGAAGGTATGAATGAGATAATCACTGAGCCGGTGATTATATATTATGACAACACAAGTGCAATAAAAATTTCAAAGAATCCAGTGATGCACTCTAAAAAAAAGCATATATCTATTAAGTATCACAACTTAAGAGAACAAGTACAAGAGAAGAAAGTTAATCTAGAATTTGTTACATATAAAGAACAACTTGCAGACATATTTACAAAGCCTCTACCGAAGGACACATTTGAATACTTGAGGACTAGACTTGGGGTCTTTCCCCTATCTACTGGTCACTAGTGTGATCTGGATGTTGCAGCAGCCTAATCTTATTAGAAGATCATTCATGTTGATGCAACATAGTTCACACTTTGGATCATGTCTAAGGTTGTGAAAAGTTTGGAAAATTGAAATAGATTGGCATATCAGTATACAGAGATACAGACTATGCACTAGACAACAGAGAGTTACATGGCTACTATAGAGCTATATGTTTATTTGTTTCTTTGTCATTATTGTCAAAGGGAGAGATAAAAAATATGAAACAATATGCACTGATGAGAACATTGGAACATCTATCTAAGGGAGAGACAAATTGAAGTAAAGGGAGAGCATTGAAGATCAGTTAATGAGAATAGAAGAAGGAATCTGAGAGCTGAAGAGGTCATATATGTAGAATATCAAAGCTGCATTGGTAATGCTATTGAGTAATGTAGTGATTAAACATATTAAGCTAGGGAGAGCTTGTACAACATTTGTTCACAGAGTTGTAGAATACATGTTTGGTATGTGTATGGTATATTTCATATTACTTGAGTTGTCATCAATGCCAAAGGGAGAGATTGATGAACTACAACTAATTTAGAACCTAATTGAAGATTTGTGATTAGAGATCACCAAGTTTCTAATTAGCTATGATATATGATTAAATCAATAATATGTTGTCATTGATGTCAACTAGTTTGACAACACTTATCTTGTAAGTTACAATACCTAAACATCTGTAGAAAAGGAGTAAAAGAGATGAAGAACAAAAATATCTACATGAGGAAGATGTATATGAAAGATTAGGATAAGGAATACATTGGGTAACTTATTGATGAGTCTATGACCCTATGTTATTGACTTGATTATGTTTCATTCATCTATGATGAGGAAAAGAGCTAAAAGACACAAGGCAATGTGGTCGGTTGATGAAGCATCACAGTATACATCGAGTAGTATAGTGTATACTGAGCATAGTATAAATCAAGCTTGTGTTCACCTACACATTTCTTTGTTAACCGAGCAAGAGAAAGGAACTAAATGATTAGTTTAGCCGATAAGGATTGATGAGCTGTAAAGTACATCGAAATCAGAGATGGAGATAATGTTTGTTATGAAGATCAACGACTAGCATAATTCAAGGAAGATATAAAGGATGGAATTAAAATGTGTTAATGGCACATCAACCAAGGAAGGTTTAAGCGACAAAATGGATGAAGGAGAATAAGTGGAAAAATCTTATGGAGGAGAAGAAAATGGTTTACAGTGTCTATTTAAGAGACTAGGGTTTCGTTATGAAACTCATGCCAGAAGAAGGAGATTGTAGAATTATCACATGAACAAGCTTCATGTATGCTTGACCAAACTGGTTAAGGAGATCCGAACTGCAGAGTTTACCGAGAGTCAGAAAGCTATTACCGAGCGATAGTAAGTCATTGATTATTGTTGATATAGAATTGATATATTGATTAGAGGATTTGAATGAGCTTAACATAGATCTAAACATCTGTAATTCAAGTTGTATTGTAATCATATCAACTCCTGTAACATTTTAACCATTGTAAATAGAGAAATCTCTTAATAGAGTGGACTTGAAAGTCTTATATGTATCATTCATAGAATGAACATTGTTATGCTATCAACCCCATAGTGAATGCTGGTTGGATGATAATAGTTGGTCTAAAATCCTCTAAAAAGGTCACACCTCACAATGTGTTTGTAACCTTTAACAGGGTTGGGTCTTCACTGACCTCACTTCAGAAGAGTGAACAATTTTTGGGTTGCCGGTCCTAGGTGGTGTTTACCTTTGCTTGGCCAAATAATAGTATCAAAAACCTAGATCAATGGACTGCCTATTTCAGGATTGGACACCCCAAATGATTTCTAAATGGATTATTCGGTCTCATTTAATTATCGACCAAGGACGTAAACTTGGAATGACATTTGCAAAGTATATACTTCAAACCTTCTCATTCTAAGACTATCTATGGAATTCAAATGCTTATGCTTCAGGAAAACTATGCTAAAACTGGTAACAAATGTATTCTAATCAAAGCAGGGAATTATGTCTAGGAATTACTCCAACCGACTGTGCTATAGGAATGGGCTACTAATTTTGTTATCAGTAGTTGCAGGAACAATAGAGTTCTAACTACTTAAAAATAAATAGGAAAATGAACTCTACGCTAACAGAACAATTCACTCATCAAGTGGGCCCCCTTGAATGAGTGAATGAGAACTACAATCAAGATGAAAGATACAAACTTGAATTGAACATTCTATTCATCCATAACAAAATGATTACACTTGATTGAAAATAGTATGCAAGAGTTCTATTATAAAAACTAGTTTGTTTGACTAACTCTAAAAGAGTCACAACAATCGATTATTTAAAAGAAAGCTACAACTATCTCCTAAATCTACGATCAATTCATAAATAAGGATAGGTTACAACTCATAAAGTTTCAAAATAGAAAAATCATTGACCATGAATAATCCCAGGGATATAGCGCATTAAGGACACTAAATCTGTGCACACATGTAACAGAAAACATCAATCAACTTTCTTTTCTTGCGAAGATTCTGCAATCCATGGTTGGCTTTGATTACTCCAGCACCACTATGTTGGTCTTTGAATGTCCACAGTCAACACCTACAAAACAATCAATGCACACACATCCAACCATATACATATATATCCACATCATTAATATTAGGAAAAGGTGTAAGTCTTAATTAACACTCTTGCAAGTCCTATGGCTACAGGAGGTAACTACCCAAAACATAGCTTACGCAAGGAAACATTCATTAACATGTATAGCTACTGCATTTACCTTTCCTGTCCATGAATTCAAGAAGATATTATGTCTTTAAAAGTATCCACATTTCCATCTTATGTTCACACATATATATAACATATACATAAAAACCATAAGTTCATATGCTTGAAAACCATAAATTCATGTCTATGTGCAATCAACTGTTCTAGAAAGAGGATAAAAATTACTGAGAAAGATGGCTATTTAGAAGCCCATCACCCATCACAGGGTTTCCATGTTAAATATTTTTTGTTATGTGTTCATTGTGGTGATTGTTTGTTATCATACTTTACATATTAAATGTTGGATTTGATTGGTAATCATTATATGTTATTGACTGGTAATCGTTAAAAGCACAAATAGTATAGTATTTTATGTTACTGAGATGTAGAAGTTTAAGTAAATTATTTAGGATTATACATTTTGATTTGGGACTGTGGATAACTGATTGACCCCCCTCTCAGTTATTCTAACATCAATGATTTTTGCACCTGAAATCCTCAGTTGCTCCTTAACTAGAGCTCTCTTTATGCATGCACCTGCTCCATCATGCTCCCCTTCACCATGATCGGCCAAAAAAAACTCCAAATATGAGGTACACCTCTCTCTACATGCATTCTACAGAACCAATAAAACATACAAGCATTTTTGAATTAACCTGTGCAGTTATCTGACCAAATGAGATGTCTATCCATAGCAATATTATTTTCCTACACCCACTCAAAATAATTCTCAAAGTAATGTTGGACAAACTTGGATGAGTGTGATCTATCATTGCTCATATAAAAATGGTACTCTATAATGATCTTCTGGACATCTTCTATACTATCAGGGGAATGTATATATGTTATGTGCACAAAAATAAAAACCTGAATAGAATTGTAATATTGAGCTTGCAACTTGTTTTGGGGCTGCAATGTATAGTTCTTTGCAAAGTGAACAACCGATCTAATAGTGCCAATCGGGAAAGTGTCCTTACACATCCTAAATTATTGATCCAACCACTGAGACCTGTGACTATGCCTTGCATACTTGTAAAAAAGATTCTTCCTGAAATCTAAAATAAAATCATCTACATTGCATTCTTTAGTAACCAACTCACATCTAGAGCATTCACCTCCACTTTTTAATGTATATTTAACAGTTTCATATACCTTTTTGTGGACAATTGTCTTTCCAAAATCATGTTTGCAGCCCTCATGAAAACATTCAACAAACTTCACTAGCCCACCACACTTTGAGCACTTGTCATTTAAGAAACCTTTTCTATAAAAGAAACATCCATCATCCCTAGGACATAAAAAATGATCTAGCAAGGCTCTTGATGATTTTGGAAGAGCACTTGCACCACACCCCACCAACATTTCACTATTATGCAAAGTAGAATGAATGGATCATAACAATTCATGGTGCATTGAAAACTCCACATGATATTTGCAACAAGTATTTTGAATCTTAAGAGGCACACAAAAAAAAGGCTTCAGGGCTTCAAAAGCTCTTTGTGATATTTGCAATGTTGGATGTTTCTCACAAATATTTTTGAACAACATTGTTTGACTCACCCCCAAATAATGTTTCGGATGGAGGGTGCGATATCGAATGCCAATTCTCTTTTTCAAGACATCCTTCACATTGGGTGACACTCTTGAGTTAGATTGCCAAAATAGTTGAATTTGATCCTTCACAGCATCAGTAAGCTTCTTATCACAACATGAAAGTCTCCCACCATAAGCCCATGTATCATTTTGAAGAGGATCATCAATTCTTTCTCTTCTTGCAAGTACTCTATCCAAAATTTACGATTTAGATTCAAGTCAACACAAGTTTGTCTCATCAAACGAGCCTTTCTCAAGTGATGACTTACTAAGGAGGTTGTAATAACCCTCCTAGCGGCTCTCTTATCTTTTTCCTTGGTAGTCTTCCCAATGGAATTGAGAGCACTAAAAATATTTCTCACAATAATAGCATTCCACTCCTTTTTCTTGTTCACACTAATCTTCAATTTGACTAGTATATGTCTCATCTTCTACATCTTTCAATTGCACAAACATTTGACATTGCTCAAGCAACGTCTCGTGGCTAAAAAATTGATCAAAAAGTTTTGAAACCCACAACCGAATGGTTCTTTTTGATCTCTTGCCATCAAAATTGCTCATTATGTTCTCATCAATTTCAAGTAAACATTTAGTTTTTCTTGAATGTCTCAATTTCAAAGTTTGTCTTTCTTCCTTCGAAGGGACTTCATTTCTCATATAATTTGGAGAGGTGTAACGTTGATTTGGTTCTTCTACACCATTATCATTGTCAATTCCTTCATATTCAATCAGTGGATTGTCATTGACAATGTCCACACTTCCATTGGCCACATCTACATGTTCATTTTCAAAACCTATATTTTCATCTTCAAACCCTAAATTCTCATTTTCAAAACCTACATTTTCATCTTCAAATTCATGTTCTTCACTTAAAACCACATTCAAAGGTGGGTCTATGCTGACATCTTCATTAATATTTAACATACCTTGTCTCTTGTTCTAATGGGCAACACTATCCATTTCTCTATACACTTCAACATCTTCATTTTTGAGTCTCCTCTTCCATTTATGCTTTCGATGACTACTACTCCCCATAGTTAGACCAAAAAGGTGATGCAAATACCGTTGGTATTAGAGAAAATCCAAACAAAAAGTGGATTTTTGTCTTCTCTAGAGACAAAACTTCATTTGCTGTAACTCAAATCCCGTAATTTAGCAAAAAAACATCACTCACTGGAGGGACCCAAAGAATATTGTTTTTACTTTACACCAGTAAAAATAATCGGATATCTGATAATATTGGATATCCAAAAATATTGAATATCTAAAATCTCCTGCCAAAATCTCTCTCTCACACACACACATACACCTCTCTCTCTCTCTCTCTCTCTCTCTCTCTCTCTCTCTCTCTCTCTCTCCTACTCTCTCCTCTTCCCCTTCCCCCTTCTCTCTCTCTTACTTTCTCGTCTCTCTCTCTTACTCTCTCTCTCTCTCCACGTTTTAATGTATATTTAAGGGTTTCATATACCTTTTTGTGGACAATTTACCTTAAATGTTCTTACATCAATTTTTATACCACTGTCAGTTTCTAGGACAGATGATGAGCATACGATGGTTCTACATCAGTGTGAAACTTTTTTCCTGAGTTAAAAATCAATTGATTGTATTCAATATTTAATAAGTTAATATTATACTATTATACAATACAAAAATAAATAATAATAATACAATACATAATAAATAATTTGTAATATATTATGAAATTGAAAAAAATACTTAACTCATTTAATATTAACATAAAAAAAATATAATTTAATATGAAACTTGAAATTGAGAAAACTAGTGCAATTGAAATTTTGAATTAGGTAAGAATTTTTTGATATCTGATATTATCGGATATCCAAAAATTTGGGATATCCAATTTTATCGAATATCCAATTAGGCTTGGTATTTTCTTGGGCAATACCAAACGTGGGTGGTCAACCCTTTAGGCATGTTTTAGGAGATATTTTCTGATATCGAGAGTTCGACCATGTAGCTGATGACTATTTTTTCACTTGAAATTGATGAAACGAAAAGGGTTTCTTAAAGACATTATCAACTTTCCATCAATATAATTTTTGTCAAATTTTGAGCTCAGTAAGTAATTATTACTTATTTTTTAATTGAGTTATCTTTAAAGTCATAATTGACATACTGATTGAAAAACAACTATAACTTTCAAACCGTTTAACCTTTTTGAAATCTGAAACATGTGTCACATTCTATGCTTCAACTACTATAAGGAAAAAAAATTCAATTTTGTAAATTTTAGAATTAGTTAAGGTGGTCAGACACGAGAGTTTTTTTATTCTAAAAAAGTTGTAGCAAAAAATTTATAATTAATTATTTATTTGGCAAAAAATTACAAAAAAATATGCGTCACATCTATGAATGAGTCTACTACTTATATCTAGAATCTTGGGAAAATATATCATCATTTGATTATGATGGTGGTCGGACATACACATACTTTTTATCTTTTCCCTGAAATTTTCGTACTACTATATTGAAATCTAAAATTTTGAACAATTAGATAAATTTTTTTAGACAAAGGCTAGTAGTTTAGAAACTACATTCAATTTCCTATAGATTCTATTCTTACAACTTTTTCACATAAGGTTCATAAGATGTTCAACTTTTCACATCAAGTTGACTAACCCTGATTTTCTAATTTTTCATTGCCACTTAAGGCCATAGTCTGGTATACCATGATCCTGCACATACCCATAGAAGGATCTAAAAAATAACCCAACAGGTTTTTCCACTTCTCTAAAAATCCAATTACTCATTTCTTTCCACAAGCTCCATCCAAGGTGGGGGGATCTTCTTCCAAATTTTCTTAATGAGGTTGTTGTGGGTGGTCCCTCTCTATTTAGTAACAAGTTGAATTGTGTTATTTTGGATCCATGAAAACCTGAGCTTCAACAACACCAAATGCCATAGTTCTTTATAAAACTCATAATTCAAAAGGATATGAGGAACGAATTCCTCCTTTTTCTTACAAAGAACTCATTTATTAGGAAGGTAAAATTACCTTTTAATTAGGTTTTCCTATGTAAAGATCTTATTGTGCATGGTTATTCACCATGCAAAAGAAGTTTATTTTGAGGATCGGCTAAGGATTCCATATCCCTCTCCACGACCCCAAATAATCCCCTTATCTCAACAACTTATATAAATTATTTAGATTTATATTGTAGTTCCCATTGAGACTGACAACATTGAGATACATCCTTCCAGTATATTGAAGGGGAAATATAATCAATAACCTGTGTGGTACAAAAATTTCTAGCTGAGTCATAAAGGTCCTTGAAGTTTAGTTCTTGGTTCAAAGGTGTGTTCTAAACCACAAAACCTCCCAAAATCAAATGGAACAACTATTCCCAATTTCCCATCTTAGACCTTTAAGGATGAGGTTTATGTATTTCAACATGTTATTGCAGATTTTTTATCCACTTGGATAGCCTAAAAATGATAGAGATCAATAGAAATTTTCAAAATTAAGATACTTTGTTCTCATAATTTTGCACCAATCAGCATTATGCAATGCAAGCTTCCACCCAATTTTGGTCATATGTGCTTTATTAAGGAGTATTTTTTTCTCTAATGCCTATCCCTCCATATCTTTCTAGTTTGCAAACCATATGCCAATTAACTAAAGAGAATAATTTTTCTCCACTCATGACCAAAGAAATGTTCTTTGTATTTTTTCAAGTTTTTCAGCTATAGTGCCAGTTATCTTTAATAAAGAAAGAAATTACACCAATATTCCTTCTAAAGAGGTTTCAAGGATTTGAGGCTTACTTGCACTACTAAGAAATTTTTCATTCCACCCAACCAAATTATTTTGTATTGTTTCCAATTTTGAGTTCCAATATAATGGGGTCACATCCCTGCTAATGAGAGGGAGGCCGAGATACATTCCAAGAAGAGAAGCCAACTAAAAACCAAGGATTTATTTAATTTTCCTTGTTAATGATAGATGCCATTGAGGGGGGGGTGAATTAGTGTAACCAAAAATTCTAAATATTTTAACCACCAACTACCATAAGATATAGCATGCAATGAAAATAGAAAAATAGTAACATAGTAGATCAAACATCAAAAGCATACAACACTTTGACACATATATTTTTCTCCTGGAAACCCGTGTTAGAGGGAAAAACCATGTGTGGGAATTAGTACCCACAAAATATCACTACTTCAATAATAAGTTTCCCTATTATGAGCATTACATCCACCCTATTAATGGTATACCTAGTTACGAGTATTTATCCCTATTAGAAGATTACAACAAAGATCTATTAGGATCTACCCAGTTAAGGGATTTAGAAATCCTTCTAAGACTTATCTTGTTAGAGGATTTTGATCTTTAGACATGTTAGGATTCTACTCACCCTATTAAGTTATTTCTCTTATCAACCTTCTGAAATCAATAAGTAAAGAGTGATCTAATATTTTTACTCAAATGCATGATAGATCCAATGTATTCCTAATCAATTCTCTACTCTGAAACACTTCTTCATATCTATACTAACATCTTTGATCACCATTATGTACTAGAATTTGTACCTTCATAAGGTTAGTATTGACAATAATTGAATAAAATAACTAAATTAACCACAAAGGAAGAGCTATTTTAACAAATAAAGATAATTAAGCACTATATGGATCTCTAACTAGGGATGTTAATGGTGAAGCTCTTAGCAAGCCTCCATTAATGACAGTCCTAGATTGAGAATATATGATAAAGCAAGCTAAAATATTCAATTCCAAATTGAAATGCTTAATTAACTTCTAAATTTTCCTTCCTAGCTCAAAATCTCAAGAGGTTACATGCAATTCTCATATTTGTGGATGAATAATGAGTGAAGTAGGCCTCCCTTTTATAGATTTTGGAAAGGGTAGGGTGTGTAGTTGGATTTGATCAAGGTTGAGTTTGGGTTAAGTCCTTGGTTCCACCCTTTGAAGACAATTTAAATATTGTGTCCTCAAAGCTTGGGACAAGAAGACAAGATGAGTGGACAAGATGTTCTTTCAAATTGACTGATTGAGATTCATTTTGGCTTGATCCATGTGAGCTCTTTCTTTAAATCCTATCGGTTGAGGCTTTTTCCTCCCATGTGGTGTTGAGAGAAAATAGGACTTAATTAATTAAATGTAATTAATTTGTTTAGCCATGTGTACCCCTTGAGTGGGTTGATTTGATTTAAATCAAACTATACACTTAATTGGATTAATTACACATTGATTTAATTTATCATGATTTGATAGGTTTTAATTGATCTTTATGGCTTTGATTTTTAATTAAATTGAATTAAAGCTTGATTTTAATTTTGATTGGTTAAATGCTGGTTTCAATTCAATTGCCTTGATTTTGCCTTGGTTTTTCTCTGATTAATCTGATGAACTACAACTGATTTAGAACCTAATTGAAGATCTGTGATTAGAGATCACTGAGTTGCTAATTAGATATGTAATATGATTGAATCAGTAATATGATGTTATTGATGTCAACTAGTTTGACAACACTTATTTTGTAAGTTACAATACCTAAACATCTATAGAAAAGGATTAAAAGAGATGAAGAATAGAAATATCTACATGAGGAAGATGTATATGACAGATGAGGATAAGGAATACATTATGTAACTTGCTAATGAGTCTATGACCTTATGTTATTGACTTGATTATGTTTCATTCATCTATGATAAGGAAAAGAACTGAAAGACACAACTCAGTGTGGTCGGTTGATGAAGCATCACAATATACATTGAGTAGTGTAGTGTATATTGAGCATAGTATAAATTGAGCTTGTGTTCACTGACACATTTCTTTGTTAACCGAGCAAAAGAAAAGAACTAAATGATTATTTTAGCTGTTAAGGATTAATGAGCTGTAAAGTACATCAAAATTAGAGATGGAGATAATGTTTGTTATGAAGATCAATGATTAGCATAATTCAAGGAAGATCTAAAGGATGAAATCAAAACATGTTACTGACACATCAGCTGAGGAAGGTTTAAGTGGAAAAATGGACGAAGGAGAATAAGTGGAAAAATCTTATGGAGGAGAAGAAAATGGTTTACTTGTCTATTTAAGAGACTAAGGTTTCATTATGAAACTAATGCCGAAAGAAGGAGACTATAGAACTATCGCATGAACCAACTTCATATATGCCTGATCAAACTAGTTAAGGAGAGCTTAACTATAGAGTTTACCAAGCATCAAAAAGCTATTACCGAGTGATAGTAAGTCATTGATTATTGTTGATATAGAATTGATATATTGATCAGAGGATTTTAATGGGCTTAAAATAGATCTGATAATCTACAATTGAAATTTTATTGTAATCAGATCAATTGCTATTACATTTTAACCATTGTAAACAGAGAAATCTCTTAATAGAGTGGACTAGGAAAGTCTTTTATGTATCATTCATAGAATGAACATTGTTATCCTGTCAAGCCCATAGTGAATGCTAGTTGGATGATAACGGTTGGTCTAAAATCTTCTAACAAGGTCACACCTCATAGTGTGTGTGTAACCTTTAACAAGATTGGGTCTTCACTGACCTCACTTTAGAAGAGTGAACATTTTTGGGTTGCCGATCCTAGGTGGTTTTTCCCTTCAAAGGGTTTCCATGTTAAAACTTTTGTGTTATGTGTTCATTGTGGTGATTTCTTGTTATCATACTTTACAAATTACATATTGGATTTGATTGGTAATCATTATTTTTTATTGACTGGTAATTGGTAAAAGCATAGACAATATAGTATTTTATGTTACTGAGCTGTAGAAGTTTAAGTAAATTGTTTTGGATTATACATTTTGATTTGGGACTATGGATAATTGATTCACCCCCCCAATTATTATAACAATTGGCATCAGAGCGTTGGTTTCTTGGAACAAAGTTTTAAGGACTTCAGCACAAAGGTCTCAAAATGTTTAAGAGGGAAGTGCCAAAGCTAAACAAAGATAACTTCATAATACGGCAAAGTCGAATGAAGTTGCATATATCTGGGATTGGGAATTCTGCCCTAGATTTGATGGAGAATGGATACCTTACACCACCCAATGGTCCCTTCACCCTTGATCAACTAAGGGATAGACATGAACATAATATTACTATGATGGAGATTGATGCTGCCTATTCAGATGCCAAATTTGAAGACATCAAGGACTGTACTACTACTAAGAAAATGTGGCATAAACTTGCTCAAGTTTATAGTGGTGATGTGAATGTCAAGAGAGAAAGAGCAGAAAGCTTAAGAGGAAGATTCGATGACATGAAGATAAAATAAGGTGAAAACATTGTGTAGTACACAAACATAATAAAGGAGGTAGTTCATGCTATTAGAGCATTAGATGGAGTCATTCATGAAGACATTGTGGTAAGAAAAATTCTAAGAACCCTATTGCCTATCTATGCCATCAGAATATCTGCAATTCATGAAAATAGGTCAGCACCTAACAGCACACTCACTCTTGATAATCTGATTGGAAAGCTTACAACATTTGAACTGAACAATTATGATAATAGTGTTGTACCATCTGTTGCATTCACTTTTATGACTTCTCTGAAGATTGGTAAGTCTAGAAATAAGAATGATGATAGTGATAGCAATACTAATGATGAGCTTGATGAAATTGAAGCTCTTATGGCCAGAAGGTTACCTAAAGGTAAATGAAGGTATAGAGGTAAATTACCTTTAGCATGCTTTAACTATAAATAATTTGGCCACATTGCTGCTAGATGTCCACACAAGAAAGATGACAAAAGAACCAAAGACCGATCTAAAGGAAGCTATGGGGGAAGATACAATAGAGGCTACCAACACTACAACAGAGACAACCAAGACAATAATGACAAAGGAAAGAAGGTATGCTACATTGCTAAGGAAGAAGATATCACCGATACCGACACTGATGATGATGATGATGTGGAGGTAGTATTTGTGGCAATGAAGGATTATTTTGAAGAAGATGAAAGGTATGTAGAGACAACACTTATCTCTAAGGTTAATAAGAATGATACATGGATTATAGATAGTGGTTGTACACATCACATGATTGGTGATGAAGGAAAATTTGATTATCTTGAAGAATACAATGGAGGATCTGTAAGAATGGGTAATGATGCACCTTGTGTGGTAAGAGGTAAAGGATCCCTGATGATAAATGATAGATTAAAATGTGAAAATGCTTATTGGGTAAAAGGATTGAACTATACTTTTCTAAGTGTGGCACAACTGAACAATTCAGGCCACCAAGTTGCTTTTGAGAGAAAAAAGGTGAAAATATTTGATGATGGAGGAAGACTTGTTGGAATTGGTACACAATCCAGAGGTAATCTATTTTATCTTGATAATGATAAGTCTTCTTATTTATTGATGAAAGATGAAGATGCATGGTTGTGGCATAAAAGGTTATGTCATGTGAATTTTGATAACATGATTAAGATCAGTAAAAGGAAAAGAGTTAGAGGTCTGCCTAACTTATCTAAGCCAAATCATGTTATGTGTCATGAATGTCAAAAAGGTAAGATGACTAAGTCTAGTTTCAAAAGAAAAGCTTATTAAGTCTAGTTTCAAAAGAAAAGATTATTCAACAAAGAAGATACTTGAGTTAGCGCATACCAACCTATGTGGTCCTATGAGAACTCAAAGTTATTATGGAGACATATATTTTATTCTTTTTGTTGATGATTATACTAGGTTGATGACTTTCATGTTCTTGAAAGAAAAATCTGAGGCATTCAAGATGTTCAAGTGGTATAAAGAAAAAGTAGAAAAAGAGACTGGTAAAGAATTGAAATGCTTAGAATCTGATAGAGGAGGTGAATTTATCTCTAATGAATTTACTAATTTTTGTAATGAGCATGGTATTAAAAGATAGGTCTCTACACTAAGGACACCACAATAGAATGGCATTGCTGAAAGGAGGAATAGGTCAATTGTTGACTACGCAAGGACATTAATGATAGAAAATAATTTTTCTTAGACATACTAGAGAGAAGTTGTTAGCACTACTGTTTATGTGCTAAACCAAGTACAACTAAAGAAGGACACTAATAAAGCTAGACTAGTATGCAAAGGATGTGCAAAGGAGGAAGGAATTGATTATGGTGAAACATTTGCACCTGTTGCTAGATTAGAAGGAGTTAGAATGTTACTTGCACATGCTGCGTACAAAAAGTTCAAAGTTTACCAAATGGATGTCAAGTCAACATTTCTGAATGGGATACTTGAAGAAGAAGTCTACATAGAACAACGTGAAGTGTTCATTGATCCAGACAACAAAGATATGGTATGTAGATTACATAAAGCTTTATATGGTTTGAATCAAGCATCGAGAGCTTGGTATGAGAGGATGCATACTTATTTGTTAAGTATTGGATTTGTTAGAACAAGTGAGAACAACAATTTGTATATGAAAGGAGATACTGATGATACTATTCTTATTGCTAAAATATTTATGGATGACATTATATTTGGAGGACTACAAGTGATTCAGCAGAATGATGGTATATTCATCACACAATCTAAATATATCAAGGAAGTATTGAAGATATTTCACATGGAAGATGCTAAACCTGTGGGAACATCGATGACCACTAGATGTAAACTGACTAAGGAAGATGAAACTACAGAGGTGAACCAGACACTGTACCAATCTATGATTGGTAAGTTAAAGTATGTAGTACATAGTAGACCAAACATAGCACATGCTGTGGGAATTGTTGCTACAAAGAGAATCCTAAGATACCTAAAGAAAACAAAAGATTATGGATTATGGTATCCTAAGGAAGGCAAATTTGAACTCAAAGTCTATACCAACGCTGATTGGGTTGGAAATGTGGATGATAGAAAAAACACCACTTGAGGAACATTTTTCTTTGGTGAAAGACTTGTTACATGGACAAGTAAGGAGAAGGCTTGCATTTCTTAGTCTATAGCCGAAGCAGAGTATGTTGCTGCTGCTACACACTGTTCAAATATTGCACATATTAAGCAAGTTTTGGAAGGTATGAATGAGATAATCACTAAGCCAATGATTATATACTACGATAACACAAGTGCAATAAACATTTCAAAGAATCTAGTGATGCACTCTAAAACAAAGCATATATCTATTAAGTATCACTACTTAAGAGAACAAGTATAGGAGAAGCAAGTTAAGCTAGAATTTGTTACATCAAAAGAACAACTTGCAGACGTATTTACAAACCCTCTATCGAAGGATACATTTGAATACTTGAGGACTAGACTTTGGGTCCATCTCTTGTCTACCAGTCACTAATGTGATCTGGATGTTGCATCAGCCTAATCTTATTAGAATATCATTCATGTTGATGCAGCATAGTTCACACTTTGGATCATGTCTAAGGTTGTGAAAATTTTGGAGAACTAGAATGGATTGGTATATCAGTATACAGAGATATAGAGAATGCATCGGACAATAGAGAGTTACATGGCTACTATAGAGATGTATGTTTATTTATTTCTTTGGCATTGTTGTCAAAGGGAGATATAAACAATATGAAATAGTATGCACCGATGAGAACACTGAAACATCTATCTAAGGGAGAGACAAACTGAAAGAAAGGGAGAGCACTGAAGATCAGTTACTGAGAACAAAAGAAGTAATCTGAGAGTTGAAAAGATCATATCTACAGAATGTCAAAGCTGCATTGGTAATGTTGTTGAGTAATATAGTGATTAAACATATTAATCTAAGGAGAGCTTGTACAACATTTGTTCATAGAGTTGTAGAATATGTGTTTGGTATGGGTATAGTATATTTCATAATTACTCGAGTTGCCATCAATGCCAAAGGGAGAGATTGATGAACTACAACTGATTTAGAACCTAATTGAAGATCTGTGATTAGAGATCACCGAGTTGTTGATTAGCTATGTAATATGATTGAATCAATAATATGTTGTTATTGATGTCAACTAGTTTGACAACACTTATTTTGTAAGCTACAATACCTAAACATCTGTAGAAAAGGAGTAAAAGAGATGAAGAAT
This sequence comes from Chamaecyparis obtusa, assembly GCA_027943335.1. Classification (NCBI taxonomy): domain Eukaryota; kingdom Viridiplantae; phylum Streptophyta; class Pinopsida; order Cupressales; family Cupressaceae; genus Chamaecyparis; species Chamaecyparis obtusa. The sequence continues at coordinate 771,778 of BSBK01005761.1, forward strand.
AGAAATATCTACATGAGGAAGATGTATATGACAGATGATGATAACGAATACATTGTGTAACTTGCTAATGAGTCTATGACCTTATGTTATTGACTTGCTTATGTTTCATTCATCTATGATGAGGAAAAGAACTGAAAGACACAAGGTAGTGTGGTCAGTTGATGAAGCATCATAGTATACACTGAGCAGTGTAGTGTATACCAAGCACAGTATAAATGAAGTTTGTGTTCATCAACACATTTCTTTGTTAACCGAGTAGAAGAAAAGAACTAAATGATTAGTTTAGCTGTTAAGGATTGATGAGCTTTAAAGTGCATCAAAATCATAGATGGAGATAATGTTTGCTATGAAGATCAACGACTAGCATAATTCAAGGAAGATCTAAAGGATGAAATCAAAATGTGTTACTGACACATTAGCCGAGGAAGGTTTAAGCAAAAAAATGGATGAAGGAGAATAAGTGGCAAAATCTTATGGAGGAGAAGAAAATGGTTTACTTGTCTATTTAAGAGACTAAGGTTTCATTATGAAACTAATGCCAAAAGAAGGAGATTGCAGAACTATCGCATGAACAAGCTTCATGTATGCCTGATCAAACTGGTTAAGGAGAACCAAACTGTAGAGTTTACCGAGTGTCAGAAAACTATTACCGAGCGACAGTAAAGCATTGATTATTGTTGATACACAATTGATATATTGATTAGAGGATTTGAATGGGCTTAAAATATATCTGATAATCTACAATTGAAGTTGTATTGTAATTAGATCAACTGCTGTTACATTTTAACCATTGTAAACAGAGAAATCTCTTAACAGAGTGGACTAGGAAAGTCTTTTATGTATCATTCATAGAATGAACATTGTTATCCTATCAATCCCATAGTGAATGCTGGTTGGACAATAACAATTGCTCTAAAATCCTCTAACAAGGTCACACCTCACAGTGTGTTTGTAACCTTTAATTTAGGGTTAGGTCTTCACTGACCTCTCTTCAGAAGAGTGAACATTTTTGGGTTGCTAGTCCCAGGTGGTTTTTCCCTTCATAGGGTTTCCATGTTAAATCTTTTGTGTTATGTGCTCATTGTGGTGATTGTTTGTTATCAAAATTTACATATTACATGTTGGATTTGATCGGTAATCATTATTTTTTATTGATTGGTAATTGGTAAAAGTACAGACAGTATAGTATTTTATGTTACTGAGTTGCAGAAGTTTAAGTAAATTGTTTTGGATTATACATTTTGATTTGGAACTATGGATAACTGATTCACCCCCCCTCTCAGTTATTCTAATATAATCACATGAATGATCATGTCCACTTTTCAATGATTACAAATGCCCCTCTTTGAGTCTTCATGTGAAGCATGTTGATTGAAAGAATGTCTTGATGTTGATAAAAGGTCCTTATTCTGTCAATGGTTGATCTTGATGTTTGATACAAGATACAAATTCTAATCATAGGATTGATGTAGTTCTGATTGATTTGATATCTTAGATGGTCGATATGATGATAGATTGCCTGATATGGTACCTGATTTGATTTGATTCGATGTTTGATGCCCCTTTCGATTGATTAGCTAACAATTTCCTAATAAAAGATTACATTCTGATTTGATGGTCATGTCGTTGATTTGATGATGTTTTCATTCTGATTATCCAATTATATGCCCCCTCAAAAATGAAATGAAATTGGATGCTTTGAAAATTTTGATAGTTTAGGTTAGTTTACGTTGATTAGGTCAATTTATAATGAATTTTGATTTCATTTCCAATAACATTTTTGCATTTGTGTGATGACAAATGCCCCTGATTTGGAAGAATTGGTGAAAAATTTGGGTCTCTTGGCCTTCTTTGGAAAAAGATTCCTTTTTTAGGTTAAAGATACCCTTTTTAGGTCAAAGGGGCCTATATAAAGGGGTAAAAAGTCACTTTCACTATTCATTTTCACTTTTACTTGTTGACTTTTGCTCTGACTTCCTTTGACTTTTCCACGATGTCTATTTCGATACGTGAGCATAGGTTCGAGCATGGGCGACGGTATCAGTGACCACTCACCTACGGACCTCCAGTAAGTGTCTAATCCTCTTGGTTTTTCAATTTATGCATTTAATTTCAAAAAAATTGAATTTTTCTAGGAAAAACTCTCTTTTTTTGTTTTTTGAAATTGAAATAGCATTTTTACCTCTTTTAATAGCGTGTTTGCATTTGTTTTAGTGCTTCCACACTTTTAATTCGCACTTTTGCGAACCAAAATTATGCGTTTACATGCCTATTCGAGGGCATAAACCACTTTTGATTTTTCAAATGGTGCTTTTAATTTGAATTTCACTTATGAGTCATAAAATAACATGTATGATTTTTTAAATGGCACTTTTAGAAAGTTTTAGTGCTTTTGCATTAATGTTGTACTTTTAAAATTTTAGGTAGCGCATTTAAAATTTTAAATAGCGCTCTTGATTTTTAGCACTTTTAAACCCCGAAATAGCGCTTTCACGCTGATAATTTTTTTAAAAATTGTCATAGTCAATTTTTCAAACTATTCAATGTTGTCGATTAGATGATTGGTTTAGGTAACAAAATTGATGTTATAGCGAGTTGTAAAATGTCAGTATGAGTCAGTCATAGTTTGAATGTTTGAATGTCAATCTAGATTTTGATGATGGATGATGATGAATTTTCTGTCCTCTCTGAGTAGAATCAGGAAAATTGATTGTGGTTTAATATTTGTAAATGTTTGATTGACTTAGGATTAATCCAAATGATAACTGATTTCAAAACTGATGTAATTGAACTTTCTTTTTGTAGGTGGTGCTTAAGTCATTAGTCATATGTGGTTTGTATCCTCTACCTATGAGTATGATCAATGACTTGAGTGCATTTGATCGGAGACATGTTGGCCTTTGTCGATTATCTTTCCTACTTGCTTTACCATGATTCTGAGTGAATCAAGGTTTGATCACTGCTATGGCTGAGAGATGGCACTCAAACCATAATCCCTTTCATTTACCTATGGGTGAGATGATGATCACCCCAGAGGATGTATACCACATCCTTTGCCTTCCTACCAGAGGAGAGTTAGTATACTATGATTCTATTTATGATAAATCAACGGGTCGGCGGGTTTTCTAGGATTCGACCATTGGAGATGATCACATCCAGTGGGCATAGTTTCATGCTTTTCCAGTGTTACCAACAGTATTAGGTACTTTGATCGGTGGGTTCCTTGTTCCTGATAGACGAGGACATGGATTTGTAGTCGGATGGGGTCCTATTCTTGAGGACTTAATGGCTCATCCTTGACGATTTGATTGGGGATCATGTGTGTTATCTTAGTTGTATCATGAGCTACATATAGTTGTGTATTGACGATCTTCCACACTCACTACATGAGTGATTCTCTTATAGCTTTGGACTTGGGAGCATATCCCAGTGACATGGTCCATTACAGCATGACAAGAAGATCTGGGTTGGCCATTCACCTGGATGTATGAGGGTATGGTGATACAAAACCATATGGGTAAATTAGATTACTGGTGTCATGTTATTGATGATATGGATGTAGTGATCTAGCAGCTGTATCTGGGATGTGAGGTTTGGCCTAAGGATGGAACTGAGTTTCCCTACATGTTCTACCTGTGATGGATGATTGGGTGTACCCCATATATCATTAAGAGATTTTTCTTTAGGAGAGTATTACTTCAGTATGGGCACACATAGGGTATGCCCCAAGGTGTTATGATGTATGCTCAGGTTTAGGCTGAGAGATCTCTATGGGCCCTTGTGTGGATTTCAGCATAGCTTACTAAGAGGTACGAGACCTTGGGCACTTACAATGGTCGATGAGAGATAATTGATGTTGGTGTTACAGATGAGTACGTAGATTGGTTTTCTCAGAACTCACTTCCGAGATTTACAAATCCTTCTGAGAGGGTACCTAGTATAGATGATTTGTCTGATGGTGATGGTGGTGATGTGCAGGGGATGATGTGGGAGATAATGCAGATGATGGGAGGGGTGGGGGTAGAGTTAGAGCATGGTGTGGATGACGGGGTCATTGGGTGGCCAAAGTAGGCAGAGTTCATATTCCAGTTATTGTTGCTACTATTCCTCCTAGGGTTGGTGGTGGTTATGATAGAGGTGGTGCATATAGAGCAATTCATCAAGTTGTTGTTGAACTAGCTATGAGACATGGCTGACCTAGAGCCAGATGACATAGAGAGGTTGAGGCACAGGTTGCATAGGTTTTATTGGATTAGGCACAGGGTCCTCATGCTCAAGTTATACCTCCTATCATTCCACAGGCTTCCTCTTCTCATTCACCTACTTCTACTTCAATGCCATATTCTTCTTCACATCTATCCTCTTCTAGTTTTGTTCCATCTTTACTAGATCCATCTTTGTCCATGCCTTCTTCTTCCATACCTCCACCATAGACTTTTGCAGCATAGGCTCCAAGTGTGGTTGCACCAGAGGTTCATGCTTTACATTCCGATGTCTCTGAGATTAGATAGGAGATGAGGCAGCTCAGTTCTATGAGGCAGACCTTTATGACAGTGATGAGTCAGCATGGATTATAGGCAAGCTCTAGTTGTCCTCTAGATAGTGCTCCTGGTCCTGATGGTAGAGATGGTACTGGCGGGTCAGGTAGTTGATCCATGATTTGAGATATTTTAGATTCTTGCCTATATGATCTCATTTTTTTGTTGATATTGAGACATTGGACTCTATTGTATCATTTTTAATTTGTTGATGTTGTTTATGTTGACACTTTGATACTTTGATAGACTTTGATTATCTGGATATTTGCATAGACTCTGATATTCTGTTGATTTTATGATGATGCCATAAACTTTGATGATCAATTTGATAGATTTCACTATATATGATGTCATGATGTGTTGGATCTCCTTTTCACATGTTTTGGCATGATATGCAGATCTAGATAGTTCTATCTCCTATATGATTTGTTTTATACTTTTCAGATGCAGTTTTTGATATGTATGCATATGTTCTATTGATGCTTAAATGGTTGTCTCATGTATGACATAGAATAGATGGATGAATGCGATGATGTGGATTTTAATGAATAATATGATGGATGTAAAGATTTTATGTGATATGGATGTGCATAATGTATATGAATGGCTTTATGGTATTTAAATCAGATGCAATGGTTTTATGTCATGCATATGATACTTAATGATTCTAGATGTTATATACTATAAATGATGATGCAATGTCCTATGCTCTTATATGAATGGATTTATTTTTATGATGCCTTGTATTCTAAGATGACTTAAATGATATGCACCTAATGATGATTTTATGTTCTATTTGAAATGCAATGTTTTAATCAATGTAATGATGTGATGATTTTGACCTAATGAATGTAATGATAATGCACTTAATGGATGCAATATGGATGATTTATTTTGCAAAGAATGATTTGTTCTAAAATAAATAAATCATGAATGATGCAATCTAATGTTCTTAATGATTTTTAACATGGATGAATGAATGCCACGTAATGCAATTAATGTTATGTAAATGGATTTACATGATTTATGTAACCTAATCCAATTGATGTAAATGAATTTGGATTTAAATGATATATGCAATCTAATGCAATTAATGATTAAAATGCTGCCTAATGCAATGATTTAAAATGAACCCTAATGCAATGAACTTAATGATTCAAATGATGAACATGCTTAAATGAATGCAAGATCTAATGAAGATGATTTAATGTTAGGAATGGGAACACTGAGAGTGGGGTGAATCAGTGTTCACTGTATTTTAACTTTTCACTTTAAATACTTAATTAATGAATTAAACATTCACATAAACATGAAACATGAAATCAACACATGACACCAATATGATTATGGGGAAACCCAAATAGGTTAAAACCTCGGTGGGAATCGACACCCACTAATATTCTGCACTAGTGTTTTGTGATCCTTGTTAGAAGATTCTTAACCCTATTAGGAGTTTCTTTACAATTATTTTAGTGTTAGGAATGAATGCTAAAGTGTTTGGCACTCATTCTATAGCAGTTGTTGTTGCATTCATGACTATGATTGTCATTGATGTCAACACAGTGTTTTACCGAAGACTTGCAGAGAAGCAGACAATGTTTTGATTAGCGCATGTGGGATATTGTAGTTGGAGCTATGCGACATTGAGGATATACTCTTTGATATGTTATATGTCTATGGTTAAGAGTGTAGATAGTAGTTATTTTATTCATGAAAGTTATGATCATTTTGGTGGAAGTAGTATTTAGGAAGTGTTCCTGAGTAGCAATTTTTGGCAATCAGATGATATCTCCTAATTGGGATGGAATTTGGCTTTGCATAGTTAAAGGGAAGTTAGAGACACATTGATAGTGACATGGATGATAGTGAAAACTTCGAAGTCACACGAGTGAAGATTTATTGTATTTGGAAGCTGACAGTTTTATGTAATTTTGGTGTAACGTATGGAATATTTTAATTTGTAATTGTATGCTGACTCATTTGTAATTATTTGAGTGTGGTATAAAGGAAGGAATTTTTTCCTTATTGTAGAGTAGAAACATGATGCAATATGCATGAAGTGAAGAAAAGAACTAAGTATGAGAGCAAAATTGTGAAGGAAGACATGCAAAGTACAAAGATCTGGAATTGAGATCTGATGTAACAGTGAGTGCGGTTTGGCATAGTCAGAGAAGAGGTAACATATTATTATGTTGAATAATGCAAAGATTATTTGGATAGTGAGTTCAGTGATCTTACCCTAAAGCTATTTGGGCAGTGGGTCCTTCTGTCTTCCATAACTCTTAACAAGGTTAGAATCTTTTAACAGGGATTCAAAATCTCCTAACAGGGATTCATATGTACTGAATGTATTTCATAAGACTCCTAGAAGAGTATACCCTTTCACAAGGAATATTCATATTAGTGCATCTTTAGTGGGCATCATTCCCACCAGGGTTTACTCTTTGATCAAGAGGTTCCCTAGTCAACATATCTTGTGTTATTGTGTAATTGTGTATGAATATCTTTCTATGGTTGGTAATTATATTGCTGATATGGTTTAATGTTGTTGAAGATGATAAAAGTTATAATCATCTGATAAGTAATTCACCCCCCCCCCCCATCCTCTTAGTTATCTTGGTGGACTTTACTTTCTAACAATTGGTATCAAAGCAACAGGTCCTTCAAAGAAAAGTTTAACACCTTAAGGAGATCCATGGTGAATTTCAAGAAAGAAAGCCCTAAGTTTGATGGAGTAAATTTTGACAGCTGGAAAGAAAAGATGAAGACACATATACTATGTTTAGGACTAGGTTATTGGTTGACTACAAAGAATGATAAGACTATCATTGAAGAAGATGATCTTGAGACATGCTCTAATGATGAGAGAGATCTATTCATGTGTAACATACTTGCAAGAGAAGCACTTTTGACAGCACTTCTGGAGAATGAATATAGTCAGGTAAAATGTTTGAAAAAGTCTCAAGAAATTTGGAAAGCTTTCCACTCTACTTTTGAAGGTGATGAACATGCAAAAAGAGTTAGATTACATAATTGGATATGTGCATTTGAAGATATAAGAATGTTGGAAGATGAATCTGTTAGAAGCTATATTGATAGAATGTCAAAAATTGTTGCGGGGATAAAATCTTGTGGAGGAACAAAGACAAAGAATGAAGTGATAAGGAAAATTTTGAGGACATTGACTCCTATATTTAAGTAGACAACATAGATGATTGAACAAGTTATACCTTGTACTATGAACTTTACAAGAGAGACTCTTCTTACAAGATTGGAAGCAATAGAGATGAACCTGAGGTTATCAGGAGACTTACCTAGAATGGAGATAGCATTCAGTGCTCTTAGTATTCACCCTACATTGTCAAGAAGCATCAGTGTGAGCGGAGATTATGCTAGCAGCAGCAGATCTAGAAATGAAGAAGACAAGAAGATTGAAGAAGGTATTGCCTTGCTTGTGAAAAGAGAACCAGACGACAAGAAATTTTTTAAATGTTGGACTTGTCACGAATATGGTAATTTTGCATCTAAATGTCCTAAGAGAGTTAAGAAGTACAGAAATAATTTCAAGCCTAGAAGATCTAAGGAATTTTATTATGCTAATGATGAAGACCTTGAAGCTAGTATTGAAAGAACTTTAAGTGAAAGTGATACTGAGAATAATGATGAAATAGGATTTGTAGCAATTAAAGAAGAAAATTCTGAAACTATTGTTAAGGAAGAAAAAGCCTTAGTTTCCCAAGTTGAAAAGAAAACTAATTGGATTATAGATAGTGGTTGTTCACATCATATGACTGGTGATATGAAAAACTTCATAAAGTTTAACAATTATGATGGAGGAGTTGTTAGAGTTGGTAACAATGCACCTTGTTTGATTAAAGGTATAGGATCTATTACTCTTGATTTAAAGACTAATACTAATGATGTTTACTTTGTGGATGGATTGAAACATAATCTTTTAAGTGTTAGACAGTTAGTTGATAAGGGATATCAAGTTTGGTTTGCTGAGAAAACTTGTGTGATAAAGGATAAAGATGGAAATCTGATTGGAACTGGATCTAGAACCAGAGGTAATGTATTTCAGTTGAATCCTACTGAGATGACATGTTTGATTACTAAGATTGATGACATTTGGTTATGGCATAGAAGGTTTTGTCATATAAACTTTGACAATATTGTGAAGGTGAGTACTACACTTGTAGTAAGGGATTTTCCTAAAATTATGAAGCCTACTAACATGATTTGCAAAGAATGTGTGATGGCTAAGTAGAAGAGAAGTCCATTTCCTAGTAAGAAGTTCACATTGGTAGAGAAGTTGGAGATTGTTCATACAGACTTGAGTGGTCCTACTAGGTCTAGAGGATTCTATGGAGAAAGGTCTTTTATGATTCTTGTTGATGATTTTACAAGAATGATGTGGATTGCATTTCTAAAAGAAAAATCTGAAGCATTTGATAAGTTTAAGATCATTAAGAACAAAGTTGAGAATGAATCTACAATGAAGATTAAATGTTTGAGATCTAATAGAGGTGGTGAATTTACTTCTAGAGAGTTTAACACTTTTTGTGAAGTGAATGGTATTAAGAGATGGTTTTTAGCCCCTAGAACACCTGAACAAAATGGTATTGCAGAAAGAAGAAATAGATCAGTGACTGAAGTAGCAAGAGCTATGTTATTTGAGAATGATTTAGCGAAGAGATTTTGGAGAGAAGCAGTAAATACAACAGTATATACAATTAACAGAGTACAAATCAAAGCAGACATAGACAAGACACCTTATGAATTATGGTTTGGACATGCACCCTCAGTTAAGTATTTTAGAATTTTTGGAAGCAAATGTTATATAAAGAGAGATGATGATATTGGAAAGTTTGATCCTAGAAGTGATGAAGGTATTTTTCTTGGATATTCTTTGAAGAGAAAATCATATAGATGTTACAATAAGAGAACTAAAACTATTGTTGAGAGCGCAAGTGTTAAAGTTGATGAAAAGTTCAAAATTTAGGAAAGAATGCTTGATTATGAATCTGATGAAGAAGCTCATCCCAAGCCTAACACTAAAACTATTGAATTATTCTATGAACTGACAGTGAATTGTTGAATGAAAGTCATGCTAATGAAACCAGAGAGGAATCTAGAGAAGAATCTACAGTTGAAGCAAGATCTGAGACTATGACACTGAATAGATATTTATCAAGACATCATCCTATTGAATAAGTTATTGGAAGTTTGGATAGAGGAGTTCTGACTCAGAATAAGGTACATTTATGTTTGATTTCTCAAATTGAACCTAAATGTACTAGTGAAGCTTGTGAAGATGAACATTGGATTAATGCTATGAAAGAAGAACTAGATCAGATAGAAAAGAACAAGATATGGGAATTGGTCCCTAGACCTAAAGACAAGAATGTGATTGGAACTAAATGGGTATTCAGAAACAAGATGAATGAACAAGGAGAAGTTGTAAGAAACAAAGCAAGATTGGTATGTAAGGGTTACGCACAGTAAGAAGGAATTGACTATGAAGAAAATTTTGCACCAGTAGCAAGAATTGAAGCAGTAAGAATGTTTTTGGCCTATGCAGCTTTTAAGAAATTCAAAGTGTATCAGATGGATGTGAAGTCAGCATTTCTAAATGGAGAATTGGAAGAAGAAGTCTACATTGAGCAGCTTGAAGGTTTGCCTTTGACTCAAGAAGGAGACATGGTATGTAAACTAAAGAAAGCATTATATGGACTAAAGCAAGCACCTAGAACTTGGTATCCAAGACTAGATAAGTATTTGTTAAAGTTAGGATTTTCTAAAGGAATAGCTAATAGCAATCTATATACAAAAAAAATTGAAATGGTTTGTTGATTATAGTTATTTTTGTTGATGACATTATTTTTGGAGGAGAAGATGAGGCTAGTGACAAATTTGCTGATGAAATGAAGATTGAATTTGAAATGAGTATGATTGGTGAGATGAAATACTTTTTGGGAATATAGATAACACAAAACAATGATGGTATCTTTGTAAGTCAGACAAAGTACTTGAATGATTTGCTAAAAATATTTGGAATGGAGGACTGTAAACTAGTTGGAACACCTATGGTAACTAGACATAAGTTATCTAGCACAGATGAAACAGCGGCAATTGAGAAAAAGAAATAGAGATCCATGATTGGAGGATTGCAATATTTGACACCCACAAGACCGGATATAGCACATTCAGTTGGAATTGTAGCAAGATTTCAAGCTGAACCTAGAGAATCATATTATGCAGCAGTAAAGAGGATATTGAGATATTTAAGAGGCACAAAGGACTATGGATTGTGGTATGAAAAATCTGATGATTTTACCCTATGTGCATATACAGATGCTGATTGGGGAGGCAGTGTTGATGATAAGAAAAACACCAGTGGAGGAGCATTTTTTCTTGGAGGAAGATTGGTTTCTTGGTTAAGCAAGAAGAAGAATTGTATTTCACAAAGCATAGCAAAAGCAGAGTATGTAGCAGTAGCAAACAATTGTAGCCAGATAATTTGGATGAAGTAGATGCTGAAGGATATTGGAATTAAATTTTTTGAACCTATTGTTATACATTGTGACAACACCAGTACAGTCAGTATGTCTAAGAATCTTGTACTACATTCTAAGACAAAACATATAGAGATCAAGTATCATGTTGTAAGAGAGAAAGTTGCTGATAAAGAAGTTAGACTGGAGTACATAAGCACAAAGGAACAGATAGAAGACATATTTAGAAAGCGTTTGCCTAAGGATACATTTGAGTATCTAAGAGGTATGCTTGGGGTTATGCCCTAGCCTACTTTTGAGTAATGATGCAGTTGGTTGCATCCATCTAGTAATATATGAGCCCTATCTTTCTTCTAGACTAGATGTTGGTACTTCCTCTATGGGGGAGGATGTGTATTTGAGCAGAGTCATGAGGACTCTAGTAAATGTATTTTTCTAAATAGTGTCTTTTGACATTGAGTTGTTGTTGACATAGTGATGAAATTTCTATCATTGATGTCAATGGGGGAGAAGTATGCATAAAAAACAATATGACAAAACAATATAAGAGAACTGAACAGGATAACGAAGCAAGATTTGATTGATATAGAGGATTTGAAGAAGCAATGTTGCAGTATTGGATTTTTTAAACATTGGATGTTTTTCATGTATGTTGCCATCAATTCCAATGGGGGAGATTTTTAGGAATGAATGCTAAAGTGTTTGGCACCCATTCTATAGTAGTTGTTGTTGCATTCATGACTATGATTGTCATTGATGTCAACACAGTGTTTTACCGAAGACTTGCAGAGAAGCAGATAGTGTTTTGATTAGTGCACATGGGATATTGTACTTGGAGCTATGTGACATTGAGGATATACTCTTTGATATGTTATATGTCTATCATTAAGAGCGCAGAGAGTAATTCTTTTATTCATGAAAGTTATGATCATTTTGGTGGAAGCAGTATTCAAGAAGTGTTCCTCAGTAGCAGTTTTGGCAATCGGATGATATCTCCTAATTAGGATGGAATCTAGCTTTGCACTGTTATAGGGAAGTTAGAGACACATTGATAGTGACATGGATGATAGTGCAAACTTTGAAGTCACACGAGTGAAGATTTATTGTATTTGGAAGCTGACAATTTTATGTAATTTTGGTGTAACGTATGGAATATTTTAATTTGTAATTGTATGCCAAATCATTTGTAATTATTTGAGTGTGTTATAAAGGAAGGAATGTTTTTCCTCATTGTAGAGTAGAGATGTGATGTGGTATACATGGAGTGAAGAAAAGAGCTAAGTATTAGAGTGAAATTGTGAAGGAAGATATGCGAAGTATAGAGATCTGGAATTGAGATATGATGTAATAGTGAGTGTATTTTGGCATAGTTAGAGAAGAGGTAACATATTATTCTATTGAATAATGCAAAGATTATTTAGACAGTGAGTTCAATGATCTTACCCTGAAGCTGTTTGGGCAGTGGGTCCTTCTATCTTCCATAATTCTTAACAAGGTTAGAATCTTTTAACAGGGATTCAAAATCTCCTAACAGGGATTCATATGTACTGAATGTATTTCATAAGACTCCTAACAAAGTCCACCCTTTCACTAGGAATATTCATATTAGTGCATCTTTTGTGGGCATCATTCCCACTAGGGTTTACTCTTTGATCAAGAGGTTCCCTAGTCAACATATCTTGTGTTATTGTGTAATTGTGTATTAATATCTTTCTATGGTTGGTAATTATATTTCTTATATGGTTTAATGCTATTGAAGATGATAAAAGTTATAATTATCTGATAACTGATTCACCCCCCCCCCCTCTCAGTTATCTTGGTGGACTTTACTTTCTAACATTTAGTACAGTAGAGCTTGTCAAGGGTCAGACCCTATTAGGAGTCTTTTACAATAGTCCATGATAGGGGAGTGGATGCATTTTCCTAGAGCTCACTCATTAAGTGGTGAAGGCTGAAACCTTCTAATCTCAGATACACACTATATCTACAGGATGAACTGTCACTGTGACACTGCTTGTCAGATCAGTTCTTTTGATGCGCTAATGCTTTGACCTCTAGCACAGATCTAATACATCTTATAGTGTCTTTGCACACTTCTTCTCTACTTATCACTACTATCTATCAACTTCCATGCTAAATATAATGGATGCATCTTATATTTATATGCGCATACAAAATAAACAACTAGGTCGGCCCTTAGACCTATTACATACAACACTTCCAAAAGAATTGGCTTAAGCATACTTACAAACAAATAAGTATATATTTTAGAAACTTAAATACAATAGGCACATATCCTTTACAACATTACATTATAACCACAAACCAAAATACTAACTGTCGGCTTCATGCTCTGTTCTTCTCTAGCACACACTAGCTGTGCAACTTCAATTGACTGTATCTTTCTCATACTTGCACATCTAATCATGTTCTCATAGACTAAGCAAGAATATAGTCTAACAAACTTAACTCTAGGGTACATACCATAATTCTTCTGTACACATGTGCGCTAATGCTCTGAGCTATAGGAAGTCTGTACACTGTCTAGTCTTCAACACTTAACTGATTTCTGATCTTCTCTTCAAGTGCACTAACTCCAAACTGATATATGACTTTGTTTTCATAATGAAAACACTATATCAAGTCATATACATTAGTATAGACAACTTTCCAACAATCTCCCCCTTTGTCATTGATGGTAACAAAGGAATATGGCCAAGTTGCTAACTATGCTTAATACAAAAACTTTTTGTCATCTATACATATACTTATATCTCCCTATACATATTATGATCCATATTTTTATTCTATACACAACTCCTCCTTTGACATTAATAACAAAGGTGTTACAAAAAACTATATCTATACATACTCACTGAGGGAAAACATCTAGATATGCAACCTTTAGGTTCTAGATCTCCTTCTTCCAAAATGTGATCAAAGAGTTTTATCTGGAGATGGGCACATAATGCATACTGAAGCATCTCCATCTTCTTAAAATCTATGGAAGGACCTTGATCATATGTCACCATAGTGGCATCAATCTCCTTGATATTCTGATTTAGAATGTCTAGTGAGGGCGCAAGAGCATTCCTCAATTGAGTCTATCTAGCCCTTAACTTTTTCATCTCCTTTTCTACCTTCTCAATTTTGTCTATCTAACTTTGGTAAAAATTATTGCACATGTTCACATCTGTGGATGGGTCTTTCACTGGACTCTTCACTTTCTCAATCATAGCTTCTACCTATTTTATTTTCTTGAAATGACCATCGGTGAGCTTGTCTTGATTCATGCATTCTGCAATAATTTTTCTTCCTTGATCTACAAATTCTTTCAAGGATGCTTGACCGGTCTTGAGGGAACTAAGGTCAAGTGAAAATTTATTTACCAATTCAGTCAATCTTTTCTTCAGATACTTTTCTTTTGCAACTAGCGATGCAGACTCTTCAAGGCTTGAGAAGCTGCTTTTAAAATGTGAGATGACTATACTCACATCATCAACCGAGTTTATCTTTGACACTCTCTTATCTTCTAGAAAAAGATTCTTCAACATGTTTACTGATTCTTCCAAGAGGGGATTCCTCATTACTTTCTTTTCTTTGGCTTTCTCCATAGCTAAGACACTGAACTTAATCATGTCTTCTTCTCTCCATGAGTCCAAACTGGATGTGTCAGGTGTCAAACTTAACAACAATATAGTTGAAGGAGTGATGGGAGTGTTGTCCAACACTTTTTTCACTATTGACATTTCATCCTTTTTATCACTTTTCTTTACCTTTTCTTCTTCTTTCTTTTCTTTTTCTATTTCTTTTTCTTCCATCTTTTCTTCTTCTTTTTCATCATCAATCAATCCTTCTTCTTGATGAGTGGGCAGTGTGTTGTTGCATAACATTTTAGCTTCTTCTATGCTCACAAAGGCTTCTTCAAACTTACCCAAGTCAATGTTAGTGGCCGCCATGGCCATCTCAACATTATCAATGATAATGGTGATATCCTTGAGTGACTGTATCATGGGCACAGACTTATCAAACTCTATTTGTGCTTCCACTATAAGCGTTGAATCCTAAGGACCTGCAGATTGTATCTTGATGGTCTTTGCTGCTTTTTCTTGCTCACTAGGTGCTTGAGAAATGGGTGTAGACATAGGTTTCATGTGCTTCTCTAAGAATACCTTCTCAAAGGCCTTCTCTATTTCCATAGAAATCAGCTCATAGTCTTTGTTGATGAGGTGTAGTGTTCTCATCTTTTTCCTTGAGTGTGGCTTCACCAAATTCAATAGCATTAACTTTTCTTCAATAGAACATACTAGAAGAGTGGAATCAAGTGTTTTTTCCCTTATTATAAAGTCTTCTTCAGTGGCTTGTCTCTTCAAGTTATCCATAATATTCCATACCTTATCTAGAATTGTTGTCTTCAATTCACGATCTATCTTCTTGAACTTTATCATGTGTTTGATCAGCATCTCATGAATCTTTGACTTATGAATTTAATGATATTTATCATAGAACTTGGCTATTTGATCTAGCCTTCCTTCATCTACAACTCTAGTCCTTAACACTTGAAAACTAGGTATAAATCCTACTTTCGGAGGTGACTGCACATTTTTCAATTTGCTTCTTGTGGCTGCACTTATAGCTGAAGGATGGTTTGTGGAAATTTGTTTTCTTCTCTTGGGAATCTTAGGAGATGCATTTGTGGAATCAATATCAATTGTAGCAGTGGGCACGAGATTGATATCATCAAATTTACCCTGTTTATCCTTCGGATCATCAGTCTTCTCAATCTTTACCTTTTTCAACTTAGGATCATTAGACTTGGCATCTTCTATGGATGCGCTCTCAATTTCCAAAGAAATCATTTCTTCCCTTGCTTTGTCTAGGTCTTCTTGTGTTACTCCATGAATTCTGAGTATCTCAAATGTAATCTTATAGGCTTTCCTCTTAGTTGTTGCGCTATTTAGTTTAGCATCAACTTCCCTTATCTTTTCCTCATAAGTTCCCCACCTAGGCTCATTAGGATCTTTGGGGGCTGATAGTAGAACCTATTCCTCTACCTCATAACCAAGTGGATGAATCCACTTAGTTCTTGGCTCAATAGCTTCCATACAATTTGTGTCTATCTCTACCATAAAGAAAATAGTATCCTTATACTTTTCCACAATGCTCTTTGGAATTCTATACCTCATTTGCATCTTGACCCTGAAGGTCTTCAATTCCAATGTTATATAATCTCTCAATGTGCTTTCAGTGGATGCTTTGTTAGATATCTATGGCATGGTTGGAATGGACTTGTCCAAATACATATCTGATACTTTCCAAACTATATGAAGGTACATGTAAATGATTAAAGACCCAAACCTGAATATTTTGGTCTTATCATGCTTGATGGCCTTGACGTTATCAATCAACTATGCGCACAAGATTTCACACAAGTTGAAATTTGCATCTTCCTTCACAAGTCTAATGGCTACTATAATTATTCCCGTAGACACACTATTCACCCTATTGGTGTGATGAAACCTATACCCAAGTATCATAGACATCAATTTGATGTCATCTTGTTCAATAGGCTCAATTGTCATCCCATGCCTATCACTCCTAGACTTGCAAGTTTGGTCAACTATTTTCATGACATCCTTTCCCATAGGAAGGATGGTGCCTATCCTAGAAAGGCTTGTCATCTCATGTATTAGGTCACTGGTAATTATGATTGGCACATCACCTATCCAAAATAGGTCATCATGAATTCTACTCAATAGTATCTTAATCCATTCAGTTTCATAAAATTCATATGTCATAGCATACTCAACTATTGGGTGATCATTCCACTTAACATATTCATCCATGAATGTTTTATTTGGTTTCAACATGGTATCCATGTGCACCCTTAACCTATCCAACCCTACTATTTCTTTCTTGCAGTAGATGTAAGCCCTAATATCTTCCACATGCATAACACCCATAGGCGTGTGGGAGAATGCTCCCTCTAAATCATCTAGGGTTGACTTAAATGGATGCTTCTTGAATACATATCTCTTTTTCTCAATGACATCATAAAATATGGGAGTGGCCATGACATAATTGTTTAATGTCTTTCCAACTGATCTCCGAGATAATCTGAAGACTTCTGGATTGGCATGATGAACTAGGGTTTCTGCAACTGACTAAATGCACTACAAATCACTGATAGATCAATCTCCAAGTCTTCACAACAAATTCCAAGGCTCTTTCTTCTCTTCAATCACTCTGAGTTCAAATGCAATGAGTAATTAAACAACTTTCTATGTACTTAAAGTGAGAATTCTACCATTAATGCAAGTCACGTAAACTAGGCCATCACTTCAAAATTTCCAGCTCAATTTCTATTTACAATCAGCATGTACACTCTTGCACAAAGGTACCTTTATACTCCAAAAGATTAAGTCCAAAGGTGCATACTCTAAGGATGAGTATACCAGCCACGCAGGGGTCTAGAGCTAAATTAGCTCCCCCTATGACCCTGAGGGCCATTCATCCAAATGTAGAGGGTGCATCCACTACGGATGCATCCAATACATTCTCATCAACTTTTTCCTTCTTTCCTTCTAACCAAATCAAGCTCGCATCTTCTGAGGCTTTCAAAAACTTGACTTCTCCTTCAGGATCCAATACTGGTTCTTCGGCCTTTTTATGGCTTTCCTGACCTTGCATCCTCATTCTACAAAACTTTGAGATATGTCTAGCGTTGTTACAAGAGTGACAAATGACTGGAGGTCTTATATTCCTTGATGCCTTGACATGAGTCACCATTCTGCATTGTCTCGTTGAGTGACCATTATAGTTACATATCTGACATGTAACATTCTGAGAACTTCTTGTGTTTGTCTGGTTCTGATTTCTCTGATCATGTTGTATCTTGTTCTTCTTACTAGTCTTGTAATTCATAGCTCTATGACCAAACTTATTTCATGAATGATAGTAAGCATTAAAAGGTCTTACCTCATTATAGTTCCTTGCAATGTGTCCATGATTGTTACATGCAAAACAAGTGTGTTCTACTTGCTTGTGCTCATTCTTAGGTGGTCCACCATTATCTTTGGTTTGATCTTCAGTCTTTTCAGCATCAGTAGAGCCCTTTTGTGAATCCTTTCTTGGTCACATGTTGTCAATTTGATTTTGTGCTTCATTGTATCCAATACAACTAGTGCCTCCTTTGGCTCTCCTTGCATACAAATGAGATTCTATCAAATCAAAACTGGTGTGTAATTTGTTAATATGATTATTTTCTTCTTTTAATTTAGACTCCAAGATTTCTTTACTATTCCTTAGCTCCAAGATTTCTATGTTTGCTTGCCTTAGTTCTTCATTGAGTTGAAGGTTCTCCTTGACTTTTTCATTATAGACTTCTTGATTATTGATCAACTTATCATCAAAATCTTCAAGTAGTTCTTTCATAGATGCATTTTCTTCATTCAGTTTCTTAACCTTTGCTCCTAGATCACTGTTAGAGCATTCTTTCAAATCCTTTCTTAGCCTTTTGATAACCAATTGTGCATCACTAACTTTTTCCTTTAGTTCTTCAATTTATCTTTCTGATTTGTCCAGGTCTTCAAGAGAAGCTTCAAGATTTCTTTTCAGATGTTTCATTTTTGCTTTGTCCATGATCTCCTCAAGTGGTTAAACTTCTATGCTGAGGACTAGAGCTCTAATACCAATTGTTAGGAATGGGAACACTGAGAGGGGGGGTGAATCAGTGTTCACTGTATTTTAAATTTTCACTTTAAATGCTTAAGTACTTAATTAAACATTCACATAAACATGAAACATGAAATCAACACATGACACCAATATGATTATAGGGAAACCCAAATAGGTAAAAACCCTAGTGAGAATTGACACCCACTAATATTTTTCACTAGTGTTTTGTGATCCTTGTTAGAAGATCCTTAACCATGTTAGGAGTTTCTTTAGAATGATCTTAGTACAGTAGAACTTGTCAAGGGTCAGACCCTGTTAGGAGTCTTTTACAATAATCCTTGTTAGGGGAGTGGACACACTATCCTAGAGCTCACTACTCAAGTGGTGAAGGCTACAACCTTCTGATCTCAGATACACACTATATCTATAGGATGAACTATCACTATGACACTGCTTGTCAGATCAGTTCCTTTGATACGTTGATGCTTTGACCTCTAGCAAAGCTCTAATACATCTTATAGTGTCTTTGTAGACTTTTGCTCTATTTATCACAACTATCTATCAACTTCCATGTTGAATATAATGGGTGCATCTTATATTTATATGTGCATACAAAATAAACAACTAGGTCGGCCCTTAGACCTATTACATACAATGCTTCCAAATGAATTGGCTTAAGTGTGCTTACAAAAAAATAAGTATATATGTCAGAAACCTAAATACAATAAGCGCATAGCCTTTACAACATTACATTATAACCACAAACCAAAATACTAACTGTCGGCTTCATGCTCTGTTCTTCTCTAGCACACACTAGCTGTGCAACTTCAACTGACTGTATCTTTCTCATACTTGCACATTTGGTCATGCGCTCATAGAATAAGAAATAATATAGTCTAACAAACTTAACTTCTAGGGCACATACCATAATTCTTCCATACACATGTGTGTTGATGCTCTAAGCTGTAAGAACTCTGTACACTGTCTAGTCTTCAACACTTAACTGATTTATGATCTTCTCTTCAAGTGTGCTGACTCCAAACTGCTATATGACTTTGTTTCCATAATGAAAACACTATATCAAGTCATATACATCAGTATAGACAACTTGCCAACATTTAATGCAACTCAAAGTAATGATTAAAAATGAACCTAACAAATGCAAGTGAACTAATGGAATGCACTTTTGTTTTTGATTTTGGATTTCCAACACACTCGATCACATATAATTTTTTATGCTCATTTGATTTTTGATTTGACCACACCCCCTTTCTCTTTTCCTCTTGCAAATTAAATTAAGCTAAGAAAGGAAAAACACATTAAATGCATTTAATCTAAGATGTATGCAACTAACTGTCATCATTCAAAAATTTGGAGCTTATAATCATCATTGAGCAATTTTTGGAATCCCAATTTTAGTATAACCATCACTAGTTCAACCATGATGATATGAATACTTTTTGCACCTCTTTTGTTGCTTTCCCATCCTTTCTAGTATGACTATCATTGATTGAAGCCAATCATGAGAGTGTGAATACCGATTTTGTTGGATTCTATGTTGCAAGTGGATTTTGCTATTATGATATTGAAGATCTAAATATCCAAGGTATCCTTTTGCGTAAACAAACAGAGATCTCAGTTTTATCCTATGTACAAGTCCTCGATGATTCTTTGATGATCATGTCCTTAGACAAATAATACTTTCTTTATAACTTTGATCTTAAGACAATCATTCATAAATCAATAAAATATCACGCTTTCATCATAGCTTATCTAGCTTAAAAACTTTCATCGATTTGCTAGAAAGACATGATTTCATCAATCAAGTCAACACTTAGAAAAATTTTACAATGTTTTTCAAATCCATATCTCAAGTGTATTTCCATCCATTTCATACTTTTAATCATTATAAAGATAAGGTCATGTAAGATCTAAGATCAAATTTGTGTGTTTGGTTCAAATTGGATTGGGATGAAGATTTGATTAAGGGCTTCACTTGTGTTTTTGATGAATTGATTCGATGATTGATTGTAGTTTTCTTTTGATGAATACTTCCTCCTTTAGAGTATATTGCCCCCAATTTGATATGATTTCAATGTTGGACTTAGGACAATTCGCATATTAGGTGACCAAAATCTTGAGGTACTTGCAAATACAACTGTGGGGTTTTATTATGCAATATATACAAATGCCAGTGAATGCAATATTTACAAGGATGACTGCTAGATATGCGACTGAATTGGACTTTCAATGGAACCTATTTACCAAGTTTTCACTGATTGAATGGATCTTGCTTTCTTTTTCTAATTTTAAAGTTTTTTCCTTTTTTTGCTACCAAGGCACCTATTTGCTAGGTTTTCACCAAGGCACTTTTTCTCTTTCTTAATTTTTTTGTATTTTCTCTTTTTTTTTCAATTATTTTTTTTATATCATCAAGGTGCCTATTTTCTAGGTTTTCACCAAGACAACATATTTTTAAGGATCATATATGAATGTTTTTGGCTTTCTTCATGCTCAATTTTCCACTATTTTTTATCTTTTCTATTTTTCAATGTTTTTGGTGTTTTTAAGATCTCTTTTAACTATATACAATAAATAGGATGCTTTCCATCTGATATTCTAATACTTGTTATACTCTTTCATCTATCTCATGTATAGAACCTCTTTAGATGAATGCTATTGATAGGTTCTTGTAATTCTTCTCCATCACAATCAGCTAACTTGTAGGTGCCAGTCCCAAAAGATGAAGTGATCACAAAAGGTCCTAACCACTTTGCTTCCCATTTCCCTTTCTTTTCTCTTTATGATTGATTCTTGGGATTCTCTCGCAAAACTAAGTCACCTATTTGGAATGTTCTTGACTTGATGTGCTTGTTATAAGTCCTTGACATTCGGTTTTGATATACTTTTAAGTGATCAAATTCTTGTTGTTGTTTCTCATCTAGCAGTTCTAATTCATGTAGCCTAGCAACTCTATAGTATTCTTCACTTATCAAACCATGTAGAGATACCCTTAAAGATGGAAGTTCTACCTCCAAAGGTAAAACTGCTTCTGTTCCAAAGACTAAGGAAAATGGTGTAGCTCTTGTTGGCATTCTAATGCTAGTCGTATAAGCCCATAGAGTTGGGTTTATTTTTATGTGCCAATCTCTACCTGAATTGTCCACCGTTCTCTTTAATATCTTCAAGATTTTTTTATTCATTGCTTCGGCTTGTCCATTACCTTAGGGGTAATAAATTGATGAAGAGTGATGGATCATGTGAAACTTTGTACACAACTCTTTTAGATCCTTATTTTTGAAGTGCTTTGCATTATCCATTATGATGGCATGAGGTATGCCATATCTACATATTATGTGGTTTAGGATAAACAAGGATATCTTCTTTCTTGTTGCAGTTGATAAGGGTACATCTTCCACCCATTTGGTAAAGTCCTTCGTTGCCATGATAATGAATTTATGACCATTTGAAGATGGTGGATAAATCATTCCTATAAAATCTAGACCCCATTGATAAAATGGCCAAGGTGTTGTCATAAGATGAAGCTCTTGTGTGGGAACATGTATCAAGTTTCCATGAAATTGACACTTTCGACAAGTTTTAGCAAAGTGACAAGCGTCTTTCTCCATTGCAGGCCAAAAATATCCTATCCTAAGAAGTTTCTTAGCTAGGGTTAATCCATTCGAATGTGACCCACATATTCCCTCATGGATTTCTCGTAAGGCTATGTCTGATTCCTCTTTCTCTAAACATCTAAGAAGCATTCCATCTAGACTCTTACGATACAATGTTTCAAATATTAATGTATATCGATTATCTTGGCGAATAAAGCTTTTCTTTTGGTTCCTAGTTTGCTCCATTGGTAAGATTTGGTCTTTGAGGTAAGTATAAATGGCTCCATACCAAGGTGATTCATGTTTTGTTAGAAAACAAATAGTATGAGGATGGGTAGGGTCAAATGCGGGTTTCTCAACTTCTTCTACTAGGAATTCATATCTGGCGCTTTGATCTAGTATTTGTAGAAGTGATGCCAAATTTTCCATTGCATCTACTACTTTGTTCTTTTCTCTTGGCACTTGTTCAAATGTGATACTAATGAAGTATTTCTTGATATTTTCAACTATATTCTTGTAAGGCACCATCTTTTCATCCTTTTTCTGATATTCATTATTAATTTGATTGATAACTAGTTGAGAGTCTCCATACACCTGTAGCTCTATAACCTTCCACTCTAATGCCAACTTGATTCCAATGACGAAGGTTTCATATTCTGCTATGTTATTGGTACATGGAAATAGCAATTTATATGACTTTGGAATTTTAGATCCTTGAGGAGTAATCAAGAGTATTCCTACTCCTGATCCATGTTGCATGTAGGAACCATCAAAATATAGTTGCCATGTCTTTGCCTCAATATTCACAATCTCAGAATCTGGGAATTCTACTTGAATTGGATGATGATCTTGTAATGGTGATTCTGTTAATTGGTCCACAATGACTTTCCCTTTGATATATTTTTGGTCTACATACTCGATGTCAAATTCACTCTCAACACCATGACCCATTTGGCTAGCCTTCCATTTAATGTTGTTTTGCTAAGTAGATACTTTAAAGGATCAATATTTTCAATGAGTCTTATCTTATGAGATAACATATAGTGACATAGTTTTTGGGAATCAAAAACCACAACCAAACATGCCCTTTCGATGAAAGTGTAGTTTAACTCATATTTCACCAGAGTTCTACTTATGTAATATATTATTTTTTCTTTGCCTGATTCATCTTCTTGTGCCAAGAGTGCCCCTAATGAATGCTCGGTCATTGAAATATATAGGATCAAGGGTTTGCCTCTTATAGGTGGCATAAAATTTGGAGGTTTCATGAGGTATTTCTTCAACATGTTGAAAGCTTCTTCACACTTCTCATCCCATTTGAAAACTGTATCTTTATGGAGAAGTTGGGTGAAGTTGTAACATTTTTCCGCTAGTTGGAATATAAATCTTCTGATGGATTGGATTCTTCCTTGTAGTGACCTCATTTGACTTATGTTTTGAGGTGCTTACATCTCCATGATGTCTTTGAATTTAGCTGGATCTACATCTATTCCTTTCACTGATACAATATAGCCTAGTAGCTTTCCTAATTGGACCTCGAATGCACACTTTTTTGGATTGAGCCTTACTTTGAATTGCTCTAATCTGACAAAGATTTTCTCTAGAATTGGTAGATGCTCCTCTCTTGAATGAGATTTTTCTAATATATCATCTACATAATCTTGCATGAACTTATGCATCATATCATGGAATATTGTTGTCATGGCCCTTTGATATGTTGTCTCAGCCTTCTTTAGACCAAAGGGCATAACATTTCAACATAATGTTCCCCATGTGCATGTAAATGCTATTTTATCTTGATCCTCAGGTGCTATCTTGATCTGGTTGTAGCCACTAAATCCATCCATAAGTGAGAACACAGAATGTCTCGCTGTTAAATCTACAATGGCGTCTATGCTTGGAAGAGGAAAATCATCTTTAGGACATGCCAAATTGAGGTCTCTAAATTCTGTGCAAATTCTGATGGACTTATCTACTTTTGAAAATGGCACTATGTTTGAAATCCATTGGGCATAATCAATGGCCTTGATAAATCCCACTTTCAACAATTTCTCTAACGCCACTTTTACTAGCAAGGCTATATGTGGATGCATCTTTCTTAAATTATGTTTAACTAGTTTCACTCTTTCCTTTATGTTCAAATGATTCATGATCAAGTTTGGATCTAATCCCGACATATCATCATATGACCATGTGAAGTTGACTTATTTTTCCTTGAATAATTTTATGAATTTTTCTCTCTCTTCACTAGACAAGGATGTCACTAGGTGTATGATCTTCGACTTAGATTTTGACCCAATGTTTATCTTTTATATAGGCTCAATCAAGATAGGAGATCTCTCTTCCATAGTGTTCAAGAAAAGTATCCAAACTCCCTTCCTTAGGCACCTCAATTGGGTTTTCACCTTTAGAAACATTCTTTATTTCTTTCTATTTTCAATCTAATGCTGCCACCATGTGGTTTTCAACATTAGATTCTTTTCCTTTTCTTTTTTTTTTAAATTTTATGGGAATTGAAAGTTTGGATACTTCCCTTTATCACTTCCTCTTGATATTCCATGGTAGAAGAAGGTTCAACTACATTGAGGTATTGGGACACCATGTTGTCATTCTGAAAGGTTGGTAGGATGGTTGGTTCAATGGAATCCCATTTGATTAATTCCAGGTATATAAGAGTTAAGGGATCAATTCTTTGGCTTGGTTTGATGGGATTTAGGGATAAGACCTCATTTGATGGTTCGAACATTGTATCATTCAAGTCTATGACATGTTTCTCTTCTAGATGTTCTAAAGAACTAGGGTCAAAGTCTTCCTCACTAGACTCCTCTAAGGTTTTCATTGGATGAAAATCTCATGGATTAAAACTAACATTAGATTCCTCCATAGTAGGTCTCCATGAAGGTACGTAGGGTTTTCCTACCCATTGATTTACTTCAATTTCTTGAATTTGAATATTTTCTAAGACCACTTGGCTTGAACTTGAGGCTTGATTCTGATTTGGTTTTGCTAATTCTCCTTTTCTTTGTTACAAGTGTAGGTATGACTAACATCAACTTCTTTATCCTGACATGACTCACTTGACAATGAGTCCCACTCCCAATTGTTAGAATCTTCATCACTATGTGATTCTAATTGTAATATTTGATCATAGACGTTAGGATAGTTCTTTTGTCTGTACCCTTGTTCTAAGTACCCTAATCCTTTCTTTTCCTTGCTATCTCTCCATGTCATTTCAATTAGTTCAATAAGTCCTTCATTCCTTGTGCCCAAAGGTCCTTGGCCTTTGTATCCCATCTTTTGTATGATTTTAAATCCTTTCCAATATTGATGTGTGGGAATGCTGATGTTTTGGATGCATTTTTCTTGGGCATTTAACTCCTCATCTTTATAAATCCAATTAAGGATTTCATTATCATCTTCATCCATGGATGAAGAAGTATTTTCTCTCACAAAATGATCATTGTATTTATGGGGTAAATTGAGTGGTCTTCCATATGATTTAGGAGATAATGGAAAGTCCATCATGGATAGTGAATATTCACCTAGTCCTTTTTGCTTGATTTTACATTGTTCATCAAAATTTCTCATCATTTGATCCATTTTATGGTAATGAGCCTCCTTGGTGTATACTTGGATAGATTTGGTTTGATCTTATTTTGGCCTTTCAATAATATTTTCCTTACTAACCTTCTCTTTTCCCTTAGCCAATGTAGCTAGGTTAGTGGGTCTTGGGATGTCTTCAACAATAATTTATTTTTCTATCTTTTCCTTTTCCTTCAATAATGGGATGTCCTTAGAAATTTTCCCTTGCTCTATTTGATTAGGTATAGACCCCTTTGCATTATGTGGGACTAGAAAGTCGTTGATAGGCTTGATGTTGTTACAATATTGGAATGGGTTTGAATCCCCACTTACCATTATTGCCCTCCCTAGATAAGGAAAATTTAGACATTGATGGTAAGTAGAAGGCACGGCCTGCATTTCATGGATCCATGGCCTCCCTAACAAAATATTATAGGTCAACTTTAAATCTAACACTTGGCAGATAGTCTCCTTTTGCATAGGACCAACTCTGATGGGAAGTATTATGACCCCTTTAGATGCTCATTATTCATCATCATAGGCTTTGATTTTTATTTTCTTCTTTGAATCAATAGTGTCCTTGGAAAATCCTAGGGCTTTTACCAAGTTTAGGATACAAATATTTAGGCTAGCTCCTCCATCAATAAGCACTCTTTTCACTCTATGTTTGTGAATGAGTACCTCTATATGAAAAGGTAAATTATGTGGGTGGTTGACCGACATGTCATCTTGCTCATAAAATTATAAGCAATTAGGAGCAATGAGATGTCCTAGCATATTTTGAAACTTATCTGCATCTAGGTTTAGAGGTACGTTGGTTTCTACTAAAGCTTTCTCTAGAATTTCCTTGTGAGTAGGTGATAATTTGAGAAATTATAGGATTGAAATTTGAGTGGGAGTTCTTTGTAATTGGTCAACCAAGTTATATTTCTTTGATGATGAAGATATGTTTTGGTTTGGTTAAACGATTCTTGGAGCATTTCTAGGTAAAGTGATTTTAGAAGCTTGCCCCCTAGTGACAACATTCGATGATGCTTCTCTTGGTTTCTCCTTTACCACGATAACATTTATGGTATTGTCCTCTTCACTTATAGTATTGATTATATTATCATAGGTATGATAAAAGTTCACTTTCTCATTGTGTGTGTCTGAATGTGAACCTCTAAATCAGGCACAAATGCAACATAGTCATTGCTCAATCATGAGATGGTGAGTATGAACATGAATTTTCCATCTCATGACATCGATTAAATTGACCTATTGCCTCCTATGTGGATGGGGTGTTTAATTACTCTTAGAATGAGAGCCAACAACCATGAGACCAATCCCGCAATGGAGGATTTTCCAAGAGCTATGAAGATGAGTCAAACTGAAATTAAACTAAGATCAATAAGCAATTTAATCTAAGAATTGAGATGCAATTACTAATAACTTGAAAGAGATATGAAGTGCAATTTTAATCTAAATAGCTTAAAAGAAATATGATACTAAACTATGAGTATGTAAGCAAATTAATCTATTATAACAATGTAATACTATATTAAATGAGAATTTAAACTAATTGCAAATGAAAAGCTTTGAATAAAGTGAGACTAAAAATCGCTATAGTTCAATTACTCTCAAAAATTGCCTCCCTCAAATGAAGAAAATAGGTCCATTAAATAAGCAAGCCCGGGAAGAGAATGAAGGGGTTCTTGATTTGAAACTCCTGACTCTTCATTCCCATTTGAGACAAAAATGCATAAATTACTTAATAAAAGAATGGAAAATGCCACACAGGTGACCCTTCGAATATTATGAATTATTAATTCACAAATGAGTGTCCATTCGAATAACAAGTAATTATTAATTCCTTTTATGGGTAATTATCCAAATGGGGTGGATTTAATTTAATTCTAAGCACTTAGGACTTAGGATTAAATTAATTATCATAGGGGTAACTTAGCTAATATAAGTCGAACACTGTAGGAATTAATTTTAATATTTGATTAATGCAATTTATGGTCTTTGCAATTGACATCAAGTTGATTTAAGTCAGGTAGGAGAGAGAAAATTGCCTAGGAAACTAGGACTTTGGAGATGCGAAATTGATGAAAATGCACCAAAATTAATTGAATTTAATAGGTGCCAATTTTAAGGTATTACATTTGCCCCTCTTTGAATTGATGTGTGAACAACGCGTTGATTCAAAGAATAGTTTGAAGTGATAGATGACGAGAAATTCAGAAGTCTAGGTTAGGTTGCCAAGACACCAAACAGATCAAAGCATGATTTTTCAAAGTCTAAGTTAGATTACGAAGACAATGGTCTTGAGAGAACCAGGAATCAGGGTTAGATTGCCCCAATATGAAGCTTAGCCCTTTGAGACCCGGGTTAGATTGCCCAAATAATGATCTAAGAGAGATTTTGAGAGCCATATTCAAAGCAAATCTTGACTCCTAGGAATTAGAGTTAGATTGCCCCAATACCTAAAATATTTTGAGAACCATCTCCAGAACAAAGTTTGATTCCCAATGATCCAAGTTAGGTTGCTCAGATAAATAAAAGATAGATGACCAAATAGCAAGATGCGAGGCACCGAGATGCCCCAAGCAATGAGAATTGATGATTTAGATCAGACTAATTCAAGCATTGATTCGATGAGATT
The DNA here is from genome assembly GCA_027943335.1 of Chamaecyparis obtusa. Lineage (NCBI taxonomy): Eukaryota > Viridiplantae > Streptophyta > Pinopsida > Cupressales > Cupressaceae > Chamaecyparis > Chamaecyparis obtusa. The sequence continues at coordinate 800,351 of BSBK01005761.1, forward strand.
CAAATGATGCAATCATCCTGCCCCCTCGGGAGTGAAATTGAAAGATGACATATCAGAAGGACAATTGACAATAAGAGGTTGTAGAGTACAAGCAATTGGACTAGATTTGAGAAGCTATAGAAGCAAATCAGAGAAAAGTAGTCCTATTGACCAAGTTTGACCATGGTTAACCAAAGTTGACTAGAGTTGACTTTGATGAAAAGAGCAAAGATCTTGAAAACATGATGCAAAGATGAGGGTCTGGCAGGAAGATGACACTAGAAGACTGACTGCATAAGCGTTCGATCCCAAAGGATCCCAAAATTTAAAATGTGATTTCAAGCTATCTAGAGATGTCAGATTTCAATTTTAATCCCAAAAATGGATTCAGAGCAGTCGATTTAGCCAAGAGTGCAATGTTCATGCAAAATAGAGTACTTTTGAAAATTAGGTCAAAAGCTCTATAAGACTCAGAGGGGTCATTTTCAATTCATTATTCACCTTTGTCTTCTTGTGATTTCTGAACTCTGAGAGAGAAATGGAGGGTCTTCCATTGCATACACACTAATTTGAGCACTCTCGATGACACGCCCAGCCAGCGGAGTATGACGCACCTATAAGTAGTCGATAAACCTCCTTGCATTTCAATTCGCATAGCTTTTTAGGTCAATTTAGGGTAGATCTAGCAACTTTAGGAGCATATTCTTCCAATCTCGCATGAGGAAGTAGTTTCCTCATGCCAACTTAGGTCTCCCTTCATCCGAGGAATTAGTTTCCTCTCACCGGTTAGGTCTTCTTCGCGCGGGCTCTGGCTGGAAGATCGCACGAGCTGAGAGGGGGTCCCGCGCAAGACTGTAGCAGAGTGCACAAGGTCGAGTCCTCTCTCGCATGAGAAAATAGTTTTCTCACATGAAAAGCTACTACAGAGCTTGATGTCTTTTGGCAAAATTTATAGGTATGCAGGTCAAATGACCTAGCCCCTGCTGGGTAAGATAGAGCATTGGAGAGGATAGCTGGACGACATGGCAGTTGTAGTATGGAGACCTTGGGTGGCTACTGAGCCATGGGATGATGCTTGGAGAGAGCTATCACATATGTTTGTATCTCATCCATTGATTGGATGAAGCGTCACCATCATTGAGAGGTTCCTTGTTACCTGCGTCCTGCACCAATTTGGTAGGCAGCAAGACATATCATAGGAGTATTGCCCCTACGCTCGCTTCTCTGATGAGGAGAAGAAAGGGTGGCATGTGAGATTAGACCTTGGATGATGTGCGATTGAGGCATGCATACCAACTATATGATGGGACTACATGGTGGGGGTCACCAATGCAGGGGTGACTCCTGCATATAGAAATCACTTGATTGCATATCCTCATCCAAGGTTTATAGATCCAATTGGTGCAGGAGCTTAGCAGCAGCCTACACAGTAGTAGTAGGCATAGGACCAGCAGGCACCAGCCTAGTAGCCACCAGTTCAGTAGCCTACATAGGAGTAGGTTGCACAACAAAGGGTACTGAGACCATGATCAGGGTAGACTAGCATTCCTACTAGGATGATGGGTTCAGATGTGGGTGCTGGGAGCAGTGGGGCCCAATGGAGGTCCACTAGGTAGTGGATTGGTGATACTTCACATCAGGCTCCTCTAGATGATGATACAGACATGCCTGATATTCCAGTAGGAGGTGGGACACCTCAGTTGTAGGAGGCTCTCAGGAAGAGCCATGAGAGGGTACGGTAGGTACAATGAGAGTGGGATGATTACCACACCCAACTCATTCGAGAGGAGACCTATGTAGCTAATCAGGATGCTGAGATCAGACAGCTGTGAGATGAGTTGGCACATTTGAGGATTGAGACCAAATATGAGGCTACTCAAGCAACATATTACTATGCAGCTTATTGTGGGTTTGTTCTATATCTATTGGAGCAAGTACCACCATTTGCTGATTACACTAGATCTCCACAGGCACCACCACAGGCACCACAGCAGCAGGCACCTCCATAGTAGTCGATGCCCCTACCTCAAAGACCATTGCCACCACCTCCACTAGGTGGTGCGGGGCCTAGCTAGTCCATTTTGATACATTTGTACATTGTAGCCCATTTTTTATACTATGCTTAGGTAGCACCTCCTCTTCTGTACATGACATTATTTGAGATATATATATGAGATCGACAATTTGATATCATTGTACTTGTGGTTATATTTCTTTGATATTTGATTTTTATGAGATGTTTTTACATGCTTAGACATATGGATAGACATGTATGAAATGCACATGCTTCCTTTTATGAATGTGCACATGGTTTCTTTTTCTATGATGATGCAATGTGAAATGCAGTGATAGATGGATAGAATGTATACATAGATGAAATGTATGCTTTGAATTATGCTTATAGTGAATGCACATGTATATGTAGATGCAAATGAATTTATGAATGCAAATGGAAATGAAATGAAAAATGCAATGGATATGTAATGCACATGGTACTAATCATCTCATGCAAGATTGTCGCAATATATGATAGGTACTAATAAAAAAGATATGTTTTAAAGGTCGAGAGCGAGGACCGGACACTTGTGCAGCCAAGATGATACTGGGACAAAAAGATGAGAACCTCTAATGAACAAGAAGCAATCAAGAGAGTAAAAAAATATCATCTCAAATCCAAGCTTAACATGCAAATCTACGCTAAATGCAAGCCTAGAATGAAAATGAAAGCCCTAAGACTTGGTTGTTGGACTCATCATATTTATCATCATCGAGTTCATTTAAGCATGGGATGATCACAAGATGTCATATAATCCTCACTAACATTACAATTATGAGAATATGAATATGACATAAGTCTTAGATTTGTTGGAATGAGGTGTAAGCATTAAGGCACAAGAAGCCAGAATGACCTGAACACCTATTCCTTTTGATTTAGCAAGTTAACATAAGCATCAAAGCACAATTGCTAGAATGACTTGAATGTTGCTTGCCTACAAACACATCAGACATGCAGGAGTTCCTTCTTTTGCCGAAGATTGCTCGCAGTGACCCTTATGTTCACTTAGTAGGATGCACGTTAGCAATTTTACTTTTAGTAGAAAGAAGTCACCCAAAAGACAAGGAGAAGAACCAACCTCACCAAAGTGTCCATATAAAAGGAGTCGAGGTACGCATGGCCATCCAATACAAGATGAAGGCTCTTATAGATGGACACCCCTCTTAGATAGATTCTTTGGATCATTGGAACTAAACCAGCAAACAGAAAGCAAAAGGAAAGATCATGCCCCCAGTCTTCGCATTTCTCAGTCAAGAAAGATGTCTTAGATTCACTCGAGGAGAAATGATAAAGAAAACAAACAAACAAGAAAAGGAAAAGCTTAGCATGCTTCAGAGGAACATAAAATTAGTTTTCAGTTTCAGTTTACGTTTGTGTTCAAGTGGATCGAATCGGAAGCAAACAACATTCGAAGTCTCGATGGGATAGCGACAGCAGGCAAACACAATGAGAACCACTAGTGACCATCATGAGAGACAAAGTCTCAAGAAGATATCGGAGTATGAACCAAGTATCAGCAGGAGAATGCAGTGAGAACCACTGGTGACCGATACAAGGAAGATTCTTGAAAGAGAGAATAAAACACGAGTGAAACATCAACAGGAAAATGCAATGAGGACCACTGGTGACTAATGTAAGGAAGAGATCCCAATAGAGAGAGATTTGAATGAGAGCTAAGTATCAGTAGGTAGGCACAGTGAGAACCACTGGCGACCGATACATAAGAGATCCTCAAGGAGAGAAATCTCAAAAGTAGCTAGGCATCAGTAGGTAGATGCAATGGGAATCGCTGGTGACTGATGCATGAACAAAACTTCTAAAAGTGATAGGACAATGCCCCCAAGTGTGAACTAGTTCCAATCCATGAAAAATCTCGAAGACAACTGAAGACAAGAGCATGAGCTAGCAAACTAAAGTAGGAAATGAGCTAAAAGTAGGAGACAAACTAAAGCAGGAAAGCGGGAAAGCAAACTAAGGCAGGAAAGCAAAGAGACTAAAGTGGGAAACTAAGAGCCAAGCAATGTTGAGATGAGATGTAGCTTTAGGAAACAAGAGGTGCATGTTTACCAGGTTTTCACCATCTTGGTAGAGATTCTATTTTTTCTACCATGACGCCTGTTTACCAGGTTTTCATCAATGGCACATTTTCTTCTTTTTCAATTTTTTTGTACTTTTCTATTTTTTTTATTTTTTTGTATTTTTTAATATTTCATTTTTTTGTATTTTTTCAATTTTCTATTTTTTTGTATTTTTGTATTTTCTATTTTTTTAAATTATTATCAAGGTGCCTGTTTGCTAGGTTTTCACCAAGATAATAGATACATCAAAGTGCCTGTTTACCAAGTTTTCACTAAGATGATCATTTTTTTCAGGACATTTTGCAATTTTTAGGATTTTTTCAGGACCAATAAGTATGTACATGAGCATGCCGAGAATGTCTCAACTGTAGAACTTCTTTAGATGAAGAGCATTGATAAGCTCTTTGAGTTTCTCCCCTTTAGTGGTAGAGAGTCGATAAGCGCTAGATCCAAATGCTACAGTAATGACATATGGACCAAGCCAGTTTGGTTCAAATTTGCCTTTCTAAACTCGCTGCTGCTGATTTTTGGGGTTCTCTCTCAAGACGAGATCACCCACTTGGAATTCCCTTTGTCTGACTTTCTTATTATAAGCTTTAGACATCCTCTTTTGGTCTGCTCTTAGATGATCGAATGTTGCCTTCCGATGTTCATCAAGTAACTCAAGCTCTTGAAGCTAGGATATTTTGTTTTCTCCATCAGTGATGAGGCCCCTCAGAGAGATTCACAAGGTAGGAATCTCAACCTCAATAGGTAGTACTACTTCTGCTCCATAAACCAAGGCAAAGGGCATAGCCCCTGTTGGCATTTAGATACTTGTTCTGTAGGCCCACAAAGTTGGATTGATCTAGAGATGCCAATCTCTACTAGATTTATGAACTATTCGGTGCAAAATTTTTAGAATTGTCTTCTACTTGTTCATTACCATGAGGATAATAGATAGATGACCAATGCTAAATAATTTTGAATTTAGTACATAAGTCTTTTAGGTCCTTATTTTTTAATTGTCCCCCATTATCAGTGATAATAGATGAGGGTATGCCATATCTGCAAATGATATAGTTCAGTATGAACATAGAAATGGTCTTGCTATCAGCTATAGCTAGAGGCACTACCTCAACCCACTTGGTAAAGTAATCAGTAGCTGTGATGATGAACTTGTGCCCTCTTGAAGAGGAAGGATGTATTTGACCGACCAAGTCGAAGGCCCATTGCTGAAATGGCCAGAAACTGATGAGAGGACTAAGTTCATGAGCAGGAGCATGGATCAAGTTCACATGAAATTGGCATTGCTTGCATGTCTTAGCATATTGAACAGCTTCTTTTTCCATGTCCGGCTAGTAATAACCAGCTCTAATAATTTTATGGGCTAACGTCAAACGACTAGAATGAGACCCACAGATACCTTCATGTACCTTAGCTAGCGCATGCTTGGACTTATCAGGTTCTAAGCACCTAAGGAGGGTATCGTCTAGGCCCCGTCTATACAATTCATTTTCTATGAGGATATACAGTGAAGCAGTATGAATGAGGTGACTCTCTTCATTTTGGGTATAGGTGTCTGGAATGATCTGGTCATCAAGGTAGGAAAAGATATGGTGGTAGTGGGATGAATCATGTCTAATGACTGAACAGACCATCCTAGATTTAGAAATATCATAGGCAGGGTAGTGTAATGCCTCCACAAGGAACTCATGTCTGAAGTCATTTTCCATCATTTGTAACATTGAAGCAAGAGTGGCCATTGCATCAGCTGCTTTATTATCTGCCCTTGGAATCTACTGGAAATAAATGTGTGCAAAGTATTGTTTGAGATCATCCACCATCCTTTTGTAAGGTATCAGTTTGTCATCTTTAGTTTGGTAGACATCATTGACTTGATAGATGATTAAGTACGAGTCCCCAAAGACCTTGAGCTCATCCACACGCCATTCAATGGCCATCTTCATGCCATTAATGAGAGCTTCATATTCAGCTATGTTGTTCGTGCAGGGAAACAACATTTTATATGCTTTTGGCAATGAGTATCTTTGAGGTGTAACAAACAGAATGCTTGCACCAGATCCTTGCTGAGTGAATGATCTATCAAAGAACATGCTTCAAGATTGTTGTGTGAGAAGCATGATGGATTCATCTGGGAATTCAATACTGAGAGGTTGATGATCTTTCAAAGGATCTTCTACCAGCTAATCAGCAATTTCTTGTACCTTAATGGCTTTTCTTTCCACATACTCAATGTCAAATTCATTAAGTATCATTACCCATTTTGCTAATCTACCCATGAGGGTAGCCTTGCTCAACAAGTACTTCAGTGGATCAATTTTTGTAATAAGCCTCATGGTATGAGCTAGCATATAATGTCATAACTTCTAGGAAGTGAATACCACTACTAAACAAGCCTTCTCAATGACAGAGTAATTCATTTCATAGGCAACCAATGTTCTGCTAATATAGTATATGGCTCTCTCTTTATTGTTCTGATCTTCTTGAACCAAGAGAGCTCCCAAGGATGTGTTTGTTGTAGAGATGTATAGTATAAGTAGTTTCCCATGAATAGGAGGCATCAATATAGGTGGATTAGCAAGATACTATTTTATTTGAGTAAGTCCCTTGTCACATTCCTCATTCCATTCATAGGTCACATTCTTCTACAAAGTTTTAGTAAATGGTTGTGACTTGTCAACCGATTGTGAAATGAAATGTCAGATAGATTGTAGCCTTCCTTGTAATCCTCTCATTTGACTGATATTCTTGGGTGGAGGCATGTCCATAATAGCTTGCACCTTTTCAGGATCAACTTCTATGCCTTTAGTGGAAATGATATAACCCAAGAGTTTCCCAGAAGTAACACCAAAAGCACATTTCTTTGGGTTAAGCCTGAGATTGAATTGTTCCATGTGGTCAAGGATGGGACCTAAGTCTATGAGGTGAGTTCTTCGCTGCATGCTTTTGGCAAAAGTATCATCCACATAATCCTCCATAATTTTATGCATCATATCATGGAAGATAGTAGTAACAACTCTTTGGTATGTTGCTCCAGCATTCTTAAGCCCAAAAGGCATGACATTCCAGAAAAAGGTGCCCCAGGCACATGTAAAAGTGGTCTTTTCTTGATCTTCGGACACAATTTTGATTTGATTATAGCCAGAAAAGCCATCCATCAAGGAATACATTTCATATCCTGTTGTCATGTCAACTATCATATCAATATTAGGCAGTGGGAAGTCATCTTTTGGACATGCCTTATTTAGATCTCTAAAATCTATGCACACACGAATGAATTTATCATGTTTAGTGACTAGAACAATGTTTGAGATCCATTTTTCATAATCAATATTTCTTATGAAGCTAGCCTTAAGAAGCTTTTCCAGTTCTGCTTTAACCAAAAGTGCTACGTGTGGATGCATTTTTCGCAGCTTCTATTTAATAGGTTTGATACCTGGTGCAATGGAAAAATGATGCATGATTAGATTGGGGTCTAATCTAGGCATGTCAGAGTAGGTCCATGCAAATTTTATTTTCTTGCTCTGAAAGAATCTTCTGAACTCTTCTTTTTCTTCAACAGACAATGATTGTGCTAGATGAATAATCTTTGGAGTAGCCTCTGTACCCAAATTGACCAGCTGTGTCGGCTCAATCAATACTAATGACCTTTCTTGAAAGTGGCTCAGAAGTGTATCAAGTATCTCATCCTTGGGTGCCTTAGAGAGGTTTTCACCCTCGGATACATCTTTTATTTTTACTATTTTTGGCTCTAATACTGCCACAAAGTGATTTTCACCATCAAAGTGCCTATTTTTTCTTCTTTTAATTTTTTGACTAAGATACTTGATATTCTCCTCTGTCATGTTGACACTACTTTTTCTAGTGGAGGACATCATAGGTTCAATAGCATGGAGGTAACAAGCTAGATCATAATCAGTCTAGAACGTTAGGACTTCATTGGATTCAGAAAGGGAGTTCCAGTTTATCAGATCGAGGCGGTGGAGTGAAAGGGAAGTAGTGACTGGTTCAACTGCATTCATGGTATAACCCTCAAAAGCACTGATGAGCAAGTCAAGACCTAGAGAGATCTCATCCAAAGGAGCATTTGAATCCCTAAGAGACCTTGCATCAAAAGTAGAGGACATGTTAACATTAGTGGTGCCTAATTCATGCAGCCTAGCACTAGACCCTTCACCTACTTCGAGGAGTCTTTCATACACGTGAACAATATCTATGTCTACATCATAGGTAGCATCAGACAAAGTGTCAAACTCATATTCATGTGAGTCAGTACTTGATGTAGGAATTTCATTAGCAACATCATCAGACTCATTATTATCCCTTGTGGCATTAATAGCTTGTTGAAGTTGTTCTTTTTCAAAGTACTTTTGAAAATGAGGTGGCCTATATCATTCACCTTGAAAGTTAGGATCATCATTTAGTGTTTCTTTCCATTCCTCATATGTGAATTGGTATACTGAAGAAGTTTTATCAGAATCATTATCAGTACCAGTATCTGTCTCTACCATATGAACACGTATGATAGGCTCATCAGGTTCGGCAAAGAGTGTCGCAAGATCCAAAGGAATAGGATATAGGAATGTATCTTCATCAAAGCTGGCCTCTGGATTCACTTTTGGAGTGGCATCTTCAATTTCTTGTTCAGGTTCAGGTTCAAGTTCAGGTTCAGGCTCAGGAGTTGACACAAATTTCTTGGTCCCCAAATGAAAGGGAGTCTTTTTAAAGCCCAAGCCACTAGTATCTTTTGTGCGGTGGCATGTAGCTTCAATAGGTTTTAGTAATTCATTATCATTTTTCCCTATAGGACCACTCCCCTTATAACCGAAACACTTCATGATCTTGAAGGCCTCACTATAAGGTTTTTGCTCTAAATCTGGAGGTGGAGTAGTTGTTTCAGCTGTTTCTTTTCCCTTGTAGAGCCAAGCTCTGATAGCTCTTTCTTCATCCTCATCTTCTAAAGGTATAGAGGCCCTTACAAAGGTGCCATCATAAACTATTTGAGGGGGAGCATTAGAAATCTTTTTGTTCTCAGAAGGTCTCCCATAAGAAAGTGGAGATAGAGGTAGAGCAACCAGTGATAGCACAGGTTCCATTCGGTATTCTCCCATGCTTGTATCCTTAAGTGTCAAATTTTGTTCCATTTCTTTCAACTTAGCATCATAAAACTCAATAGATTCTCTATTTTCTAGAACAAAGCTATCTGCGGTTTGCGCAAGAGTGTTGCAGGAATAATTGGTATTTGCAGGTACAGTGACTTCCACTCCATGGAATGGAAACTTAATGCATTGATGATATGTGGATGGAACAGCCTGCATCTCATGAATCCAAGGCCTACCCAATAAGATATTATAGGCAAGAGGAATATTGAACACTTGGAAAGTAACATCTCTCTTAATGGGACCTACGTGGATAGGTAGCATGACTAAGCCTTGAGACTTACGTTCTTCTTCATCATAAGCTTTGATGGTAATCTTTTTGCGAGGATCTATGCAATTCTCATCATATCCTAGCTGAGTGAGTAGTTTAGCGGAACATATATTAAGACTAGCATTGTTATCTATGAGCACTCGGTGAATGCGCTTAGGACCTATCATGACCTCTATATGCAAGGGAGTGTTATGTGGGTGACTCAAAGAGTGGTCATCTTCTTCAAAGAAGGATAGATACTGAGGTGAAGTCAAATGACCCACCATAGATTGGAACCAGTTCAGATCGAGATCCTTGGGAATGTTTGCCTCAACAAGGACCTTATCCAAAATCTACCTATGAGCAGGCGAGATCTTCAGCAACTAAAAAATGGTAATTTGAGCATTAGTTCGCTAGAGTTGATCTAAAATGCTATAACTAGCTGAGCTAGTTGTAGGAATATATTTTGTGTTTTTGTTGGCGGGGCCAAAAGTAGTCTTACCCAAAATTTGCTTCGAAGCGGATGCGGGAATATCAGGTCTCTTATCCGGAGTTTTCTTTGGAGTGGATGTGGAAGCATCAGGACCTTTCAAAACAACTCTCCCTCATGATCGAGTGACAACATTAGCACAGTCTTGAGATTGTTCAAATTCAAATGAACGAGGTGTAGAGCTATGCAAGATAAAAGGAGTCTTAGATTTGGGAGTGTCACCGCCCCCTCTAGAAGTGATCACGTCACAATAATTTATCTCGACAGGTTCAATCATACCAATAACATTGTCATTATTAGTGTACGTATAATTGACTTTAGTATTGGTATTCTTGGTGTTTGAAGACTCACCCTTCTCATGAGGAGGGAAGGGATCCTTAAAAGCTTGGTGGTCTGAATTCTTGTTATGGCCATCCACAACAATATCACCACTATCGATCAAATCTTGTACCTTGTGTTTCAGCTGAAGACAAGTTGAAGTCTTATGACCAATGTTCTGGTGATAGTCACAGTAAGCATTATCATTCCACCAATGAGGTTTTGGTTGTAGGTCATAAGTACACTTTTCTAAAGGAGTAAGAACCTAATTCTCTATAAGAGTTTTATAGACCACATCAAGAGGCTCTCCCAAAGGGGTGAAATCATGCTTGGGTCGAGAGTCCCAAGGTTTGTTCCTAGAAAATCTTGAAGTTTGTTGATTGTCTGTTGTGGTCTTTTCGACAACCTTAGCTACTTGTATACTGGAAGTAAGATTAAAAGTAGACTTTGAAGGCTTTGCAATAACATTATCCACTACTCCACCATTTACTACATCTCTGTTCTTATTGGTAGTCTTTCCTTTATCCTTATTTGTGGAGAATCCTTGTTTATTGTCCTTATTCAAAGTTAATTCTCCCTTCTTGATCATAAAGGCCTCTATTCACACTGCTTGTTTGATCATACTTTCAAAAGTAAGAGGACCTTGAAATTGTACTTGGTATCCAAAGTCTAGGACAAGATTGTCCAAGAAGATGTCGAGTCTCTCAGACTCTGGTAGTTTGTGAGGACACCTCATACATAATTGTCTCCACCTTTGGAGGAATGTTAGGAAAGATTCTCCTTGTCGCTATTTTAAGTTGCAAAGATCCCGGATGTTGACTGGATGCTGAATATTATGCAAGTAGTGTTGGAGAAAAAGATTAGCCATTTCATCAAAAGTTTTAATACCAGTAGGCAATCTAGAGAACCATTCCATAGCTGGTCCACCCAAACTACGAGGAAACAAGCGCATAAGATATGCTTGATCGTGCATGAATTCCATAGACAATGCACCAAACTCCCTCAAGTGATCTTGGGGATTGATTGTACCCAAGTATTTTTCATATTTAGGGAGTTCCACACCTCTGGGAAAAGGTGGCATATGAAGACTTCTATCAAAAGGGAAAGGACAAATACTTTCCATCATAAATTGTTGAGCGAGTTTGTCTTTATTCCTCACAAGTTGACTAATCTGATCTTGCATTTCTCAAACCATCTTTTGCAACTTTATGGTCTCAGTTTCTTCTTCCTTAGCTATGAGTGTTTCAACTTGATAGTCTCAGGGTAACTTGGCCCCTTGTTTAGCTAGCTCAAGGAAGTACTTTTCTTTCTCTTCTAGGAGAAGGATCTCCATCATTTTAATAAGACCCTTATTAGCTTTGCTAGCATCTATATCATGTTGAGTTATCACTTCATCTTCATTCCCAAGAATCTCATAAATACTCTGAATCTGATCTTGTTGTTGATCATCTTGGTTTTGATCGAATGGAGGAGGACGATAGAAATAGGTGGGTTGTCGATCACCTTGAGGTTTTCTTCAAGATTGATCATCATGATGGGATTGATTTTGGTCATGTTGAGATTGACCATGAGGTTGCTCATTTTGAGGTTGAGTATGACGGGGGTCATTAGAGGATTGACCATGATATTGATTGTTGTGAGATTGATCAAAGGTTTGATTATACTTTCCCAATTGGAAATCAAACGGATCTCCCATCTTGTTGTAAGCTTGTGTAGTGCATGAATTCTCGGTGAAATGATATGTCCAATGCCGAAAGGGTGTGGCCACAGTAACCTTCGGTGAATGAACAGGATCAAAAGATTTAACAAATTCAGGAGAGAAGATATCGTCGATAGTATCACTAGGTTCAATGATAGAACTATTCTCAGTAGGATCAACATGTACAATAATAGGATTAGTCCAAGGAAGAGGTCTTCCAAAGTTGTGAAACAATGAATTCTCTTGGAAGAATGAGTTGTCTTGGTCTTGAAATGAGAAACTAGGTTACACTTCAAACAATGGATTAAAACACTCTTGAAACACCGGAGGTGATGGTTGAGACGGACTATCTTTTGAAGTATTCAATGAGGAAATCAAGGATATCTCACCAAGTTCAAATTTTGCAATAGATTCAGGAGGATCTATTTCTTGATTAGGAGGTTCACTTCTACCTTGATCAAGATTCTGAATGGGATAAGTCTTGCCACTTCTAGTCATGACAGTCATAGACAAAGATGAAACAAGAGAGGACTCAAGATAAAGCTAGACTCGGTCTCTAAGAACAACGCAAAGGAGACAGAGGCTAGAATAGCCAATATGCGAGATGGACCTGGTACAAATCATCAAAAGAGGTGGCTAGAACAGCCAAGATAAGACTATCACAACACAAGATACAAAAGGCATAAAGAGATAAGGTAAACCAACGAGAGACAACACGAGTCAAAGAAAAGATCGATTGATTCCTAACTCAAAACAACCAGTTTCTGACAGTGAATGACAGGAAAGTAGAAAAATAGATCTCAGACAAAAAGCATATTAGATAAAAAGTCAAACAGTCAATGGCAAACAAGTCTCTATTTTTGCAAACTAGGTTACAGTCATGCATGAGAGAGTACTAGGCTGCACGAGAGAACACCAACCTTCATGTGAAAATAGCCTGAATTGATGTCTGATAGAAAATCCAGTTTCCTAACAGGTTTGAAGAATAGTTTAATCAACAATCTCATTTTAGGATTTCAAGCATTCATTTAAAGACACAAAGGTTCAAATCAATCAGTTGTGATACAAGAAGTAGTCGTTAATAGACCTATCAAGGATAAAGAAACTTGATAGCATCAGGGGAGTCTTTGTTTGATAATGATTGGACAATGTTTAAGACTCGATAACAAACACATAGCTTAGTCCTACAAAAAAAATGGTGAGAAGCCAAAACCTTTGCCCCATTGCTTATGTGCATACGTGCACCTCACACAATTGTGTCACCCCCTAGAGGGCACCCATGTTTTTGGTGTTTCCAAGGACTCAATGGTCTACATTCAAAGGTTACCCTTATAGCAGGGGCTAGTGTTGCAACCACCTTCAAGCATCCAAGTGTATGCCTATGATGGGAATCTATGGGAGAGATTCTTCCCCCTCCCTGTGCAAAGATTATGACTCCTTCCAGAGGTGAACCGGGTAGGCCACTAGCTAAGGAAAGTTTTTAATAGGCTTCTGTTCACGCTAACCTTCTGTGCCCCCGATACAGGGTTGAGGCCTCGCAGCCACACCAACACCCGAAATTTTGACACTTGACATCGGTTCATGGTCATCACCTCCATGTAATGAAGAGCCAAATTCCCTACTCGCTATCAAAATCCTCAAGAAATTTTAATGAAGCCCTAATTAGACTATGTGAATGAAAGCAAGAAACAAACACAACATTTTAGCAAATCTTTGACTATCGTCCTACAATCAAACCATTAGCATGTTTTAAATTCTTGGTCAAATGTCCTGCAGAGAACTGTTATGCTGTGAAAATAACAGAGAAATAATAAGCAACAGTAAACAGGAAACTTTTAGAAATCTGAAACTGGAAAGATAGAAACTGAAAAATTTGAAGCACTATGTTAAAATCTCGCACGAGGAAGTACTCCACAGCGTGCGAGAAACTGTAGGATGCCACATGAAGGCGCAAAAGCTCACATGAGAGAGTGCTACAGGGAGTGAAATCTCGTGCGGGATGCTTTGGATTCTCGTCTGAAGATTCATACACAGACAGTACAGACGCATGGTAGAGCTTGAATTTCTTGTTAGAAAAGATGAGAATGAGGCCAGAAATTAGATTTTTTGCCCCACGGTGGGCGCCCAAATGTGTGTATCTGAATGTGAACCTCTAAATCGGGCACAAACGCAACATAGTCATTGCTCAATCATGAGATGGTGAGTATGAACATGAATTGTCCATCTCACAACATCGATTGAATTGACCTATTGCCTCCTATGTGGACAGGGTGTTTAATTACTCTCAGAATGAGAGCTAACAACCATGAGACCAATCCCACAACGAAGGATTTTCCAAGAGCTATGAAGATGAGTAAAACTGAAATTAAACTAAGATGAATATGCAATTTAATCTAAGAATTGAGATGCAATAACTAATAACTTGAAAGAGATATGAAGTGCAATTTTAATCTAAATAGCTTAAAAGAAATATGATACTAAACTATGAGTATGTAAGAAAATTAATCTATTATAACAATGCAATACTATATTAAATGAGAATTTAAACTAATTGCAAATGAAAAGCTTTGAATAAAGTGAGACTAAAAATCACTATAGTTCAATTACTCTCAAAAATTGCCTCCCTCGAATGAAGAAAATAGGTCCATTAAATAAGCAAGCCTGGGAAGAGAATGAAGGGGTTCTTGATTTGAAACTCCTGACTCTTCATTCCCATTTGAGACAAAAATGCATAAATTATTTAATAAAAGAATGGAAAATGCCACACAGGTGACCCTTCGAATATTATGAATTATTAATTCACAAATGAGTGTCCATTTGAATAACAAGTAATTATTAATTCCTTTTATGGGTAATTAGCCAAATGGGGTGGATTTAATTTAATTCTAAGCACTTAGGACTTAGGATTAAATTAATTATCATAGGGGTAACTTAGCTAATATAAGTCGAAGACTTTAGGAATTAATTTTAATATTTGATTAATGTAATTTATGGTCTTTGCAATTGACATCAAGTTGATTTAAGTCAGGTAGGAGAGAGAAAATTGCCTAGGAAACTAGGACTTTGGAGATGTGAAATTGACGAAAATGCACCAAAATTAATTGAATTTAATAGGTGCCAATTTTAAGGTATTACACTCATTACCTCTTTTATGATTTTGGTTAGCATTAGATGACTCACACTTTTCATGGTTTATAAAGGGGTTCTTGAAGGCCGTATGATCCTCATTATTTTGGGGCCCTTCAATTTTGATAGTTCCATCATCTATTAGGTCGTGCACTAAGTATTTTAACTTCATGCATTTGTTGGTTTAGTGACACTTATTTCGATGATAATCTCAATGATGAGAATCAATCCACCAATTAGGTTTAATTTGAGGCTCATAAGGTCTCAAATTAGGTACTGTGATAATCTTATTAGCAACCAAGGTTCTTAATGCATTCTCCAAGGGTTCACCTAGAAAGGTGAATTTTCTCTTTTGATACATGGAGAAAAAGGGTTTGGGCTTATTCTCATTAGCGTTATTGAAAGGATTATTATTAGAATTGTTGTTGGGATTGTTGGAATTGTTGGAATTAAAGGGAGCTTTATTCATTTGATTTACGTTGTATGAAGAATTAGCTCCACTTGATAAGTTAAAAGAGGTATCCTTTAAGTTGTGGGCCTCCACAACTCCATCGTTCACGAGATTTTTGTTATTATTCTTTAACCATAGCTTAGGTTTATTGTTGTGATTGTTGGCCCCTCTATTATTAACATAATTAGATACATAATGGTTATTGTTGGAATTGGTATTAGATTTATTGTCTTTGAACAATTTTATCTCTCCTCTCTTTACCAACACGTCTTCAATCTTGATCTCATTTTTTATAAGTTTTTTAAATGTTGGGGGACATTGAAATTGGAGTAGATAATTCATCTCCATGTTCAAATTGTTTGTAAATATTTCCATTTCTCCTTCTCGGGGATACTTCGTGGATACCTTGCAAAAATGGTCCTCCACCTTTGTAGGAATCCTAAGAAGGATTCACCATCTTTCTGTTCGGTATCACACAATTTCAGCATTGTGATTTTATGCTCGATGTTATAGGAGTAATGGGTTACAAACTTAGAGGCTAATTCATCAAAAGTCTTTATTCCTTATGGGAGTTTAGAGAACCATTCCATGGTAGGACCTCCCAAAATCCTAGGAAAAAGTCTAATTAGGTACGTAGCGTTGTGCATGAACTCAAAACTAAGAGCAAAAAACTCTCTTAGATGATCCTGCGGGTATGTTTTATCCATATACTTATCATATTTAGGAAAAATGGTATTGAAAGGAAAAGGTGCCATGATCAAGCTTTTGTCGAATGGGAATGGGCACAAGGACTCAATAGAAAACGGCTTAGGTTCGGCGGCTTTTTTCATTAAATCTATTTCTTCTTGGAACATTTTCAACTATTTGGTCATAGCACTCATTGGGTTATCTTCTTCTTGATTATTCTTAAGTTGATCTATATCATAGTCATGTGGGAGCTTTACCCCCGCTTGGGCTAGGTTTAGGAAAAATTTCTCCCTATCCCTATCCATCAATTTATCCATGGCTTCAAGAAAATTGTTATCTTGAGCCGCTCTATTAGCCCTTTCTTCAAGGGTTTCTTTAGGTTCTTGGTTTGCATTTTTGGTATTATCAGTGTTTCCTCCTTGGTTGTAATCATGAAATGCAGAATTTTGATCCATTGATTCAAATCTTTCTTCAAATAAATTTGGGAGAATATCCCCTTGATCTTGATTGTTGAAAAAACTTTGGTCTGTCCCTCTCACTAGCCTCATTAAGGAAAATCTCAGGAGGCGAGCCCAACTATTGATCTAGCATGTTCATTTGAAAGAAAGAAAGTGGAATGAAGAAATAGGTTGTGGGAGTTTGATTAACCAAAAAGGTGAAGAGCATATCCCTATCTACTTCTCAATCCCCAAACACAATTAACAATGTTCAATTTCCAACCTACTTACTAGTGAGAATCGAGTATTGCTACTATTTTCTACAAACAAGGGGTTTATTTGATTATGTGCTTGATTTCCTTAACCTTTCTTTTAATCAAGAAATTTTGACACTTTTAGCATTTTGATTCACTAAAAGAAGTGAAGAGCATAGGCCTAATATCAAAATTTCTCAAACAATAATAGGTTGTTTTTACTTACTAGATTTTGAAAACAACAAAGCCACAATTTAAGTTAAAAAAATGACTAAGTTTAGGCTTACCTTTTGCTTGTAGATAGCAAAGGCTAGGGGCATTTTTGATTGATTTTCATTTTTTTAATGCTTACCTTGGCAATCGTTCCTTTCCAATGTACTTTTCCTCCAACAAGTTAGTCAACAAAACTAGCCATAATGAAGAAAACAAAATAAAATTGAAGAAACAAAGATAAAATAAAGCTTTAAGCCTTATTTGTCAAATTTTAACAAAACTTGATTAAGGTGAATAAATCCAATTCAATGAAACAAATTTTTCTTTATATGTTTCTACAACCTTGATGTAATGATCATATACCTTTCCTTCTTGTTGAGAATCCTCAAGAACCAACTTAATGTGAGCAATGTTCTCCTTTTTTATCTTCCTTGTCAAAGCTTTTCCTTCTTGATTGAATTTGCTCTTTGGTTTTTTTACTCTTTTATGTACGGACGTCCTGCAGAGATAGAGAAAACATTTTCTAACAATTAGATTCTATTTATTTTCAAATTAAGCAAAAGCGCTATTGAATCTATTGAAAGCACTCTTTAAATGCTCAAACATGCTAGAGATCGAATTAAAAGTGCTAAACAAAATAGTTAAAAGCGCAGAAACAGAGAGTAAAAGCATTGAAATCTTGCATAAAGGCATCATAAAATGATCAAACGCGCTGGAGATTGAGTCAAACGTGCTGGCTAGTCAGGGAATAAGTGTTGATAGAAATTTAGACATAAGCCAAAAAGAATCGAAAGCGTTGTTTCTTCCCACAAAGGTGTAACAATTTGTCGTGGATACGTTGTTACAGTGCTCAGAAGCATTGTCAAATTGCTCAAACGCATTGTTTAAAGTCTCAAAAGCATTGTTTCACCTGCAAAACAAAGAACTTAACATGCAAAAATTTGAACAAAATGAAATTTCCATATTTTTAAGAAAGTGAAGCCTAAGGCCCCATAGTGGACGCCATTTTGTGTTCTAGAATTTGTACCTTCATAGGGTTATTATTAACAATAATTGAATAAAATAACTAAATTAACCACAAAGGAAGAGCTATTTTAACAAATAAAGATAATTAAGCACTCTATGGATCTCTAACTAGGGATGTTAATGGTGAAGCTCTTAGCAAGCCTCCATTAATGACAGTCCTAGAATGAGAACATATGATAAAGCAAGCTAAAATATTCAATTCCAAATTGAAATGCTTAATTAACTTCTAAATTTGCCTTCCTAGCTCAAAATCTCAAGAGGTTAGATGCAATTCTCAGATTTGTGGATGAATTATGAGTGAATTAGGCCTCCCTTTTATAGATTTTGTCAAGGGTAGGGGTGTAGTTGGATTTGATCAAGGTTGAGTTTGGGTTAAGTCCTTGGTTCCACCCTTTGAAGACAATTTAAATATTGTGTCCTCAAAGCTTGGGACAAGAAGACAAGATGAGTGGACAAGATGTTCTTTCAAATTGAGTGATTGAGATTCATTTTGGCTTGATCTATGTGAGCTCTTTCTTTAAATCCTATTGGTTGAGGCTTTTTCCTCCCATGTGGTATTGAGAGAAAATAAGACTTAATTAATGGAATTTAATTAATTTGTTTAGCCATGTGTACCCCTTGAGTGGGTTGATTTGATTTAAATCAAACTATACACTAATTGGATTAATTGCACATTGATTTAATTTGTCATGATTTGATAGGTTCTAATTGATCTTTATGGCTTTGATTTTTAATTAAATTGAATTAAAGCTTGATTTTAATTTTGATTGGTTAAATGCTTGTTTCGATTCAATTGCCTTGATTTTGCCTTGGTTTTGCCCTAATTAATCACATGAATGATCCTGTCCACTTTTTGGTGATTACAACCATAAACCACCAAAAAAATAACAGTATCACCACACATTGATCTTCTTCTCTACTATTTTTTATAATACATCATAAATGATATATAAAATGGTTTACAACTTAAGGCAGAAAAATAACCCTAATACATCATTACAATTCATTCCAGCTCATTCCTTAAACCTTAAAACACAATACCAATTATCATTTACAATTTTAGATTCATGTCAACCTCTAGATCCATCACACAATCAATTTGAAAAAGAAAATTCAACCCATATCACACTCTCCAATGTACTAGCACAACTCCAAGAAATCTAATCATCACAATAATGAAAATTCTAACTCATTGTTCCTTGTCGATCTTCCATGTCACTACAATCGTTCTAACACATATTCATTATGCCAAACTTCATGCCACCTCACAAAAAATAATCTACACAACCTTCCATCTGTCACCCATAATGTATTCCAATCGATACCACTTATCACAACATGGTGCAACTTCACCGGTTAAGGATCTTACTGATTCTTCTAAGAACTTCATGTACCTTTCACTAAGTGAGATTAAGTTAATTATAACTTTGTCCACCATTCACCCATCTTGAATCACAACACTTGAATCCTAACCAATTCAACACAATCATCAAATCATCACTCCTCGGCTTCATCCTATTCTTCATGTTTACCTATCAACCTTCAAACAATAATAAGTCACAATATACACAAGATAAACCTATGTGGCCATGGATATATTATCTTAAGACATCAATTAGTCTTCCTTTATGATCACATACTCCAACTCGTACTCCAATGCAATATTTAACCTCTTGAACATACCTCATCATAACAAGTACACTATCAACCAAAAAACACTAAGTTGACATCAATGAAAACATCATAATTGATCATCCTATTATCATATATACATTATACACATTCCATTGTTATACTAAAACTGATTGAATATTTGAAAAGGAGAGATTGACAGACTACAACTGATTAATTACTTGGAGAACAGAATGTGAAGGTAATCACCGAGCTACAAAGGTATATGTAAGACATTAAATCAGTTATTATATTGTCATTGATGTCAACTAGTTTTGACTGTACTTATATTAATTTAAATATTGGTTTAAATTAATAAAGGTTCAATGAGCATTAAAAGAATATGAAATCAATGTGGGGACCCATATACACTAAAATAGGGCTAAAATGAGCACCTAATTAAGGGTGCTTACTTTTTAGGACGATATACTTTCACAAAAGAAATTGTCTCTTCTCAAGTGTAGAATAAACCAATTTAGCAAAATGGACAACTTACAAAGAATGTGCATCTAATAATTTTATTAGTATGTCTCAGTACAAAAGTAACTAATTTGGGATAAATAGTTAAGGTTGCAAGTCTTAACATTCTTGTATCTAAATAAATTCATTCAATAGTCTTTGAAACTATTGAATAATCTAAAATCTGATTTGCAATATAGAGATCTCAAATTATCTTTAGGGCGACTTAGAAAAATGATAATGACCTACAGGGCTACCTTTGGGGAGTGTGAAACCATAAGATCTCACCCTTAAAATTTCAAGAGAAAGTGTCAGGAACGTGTCGTCAATCCCAACATGTTGCCAATCCCAACATGTACCCAAAAAATCACCATGTACAGGTGGCAAAATTTAGTGAAATTTTATGAGGAGAAAGTTGATAGTTTCTAGGTCCTGAAAGATGAGCCACCCAAAGATATGAGATCAATAGTGTCTAAATCACGCATTGAACTTTAAAATGAGATAAGACCCATCTTAAAATGATGAGACAGAATAATTTGGTGAAAATCAATTAAGTGAGGACTCATAATAGACTATTTTTCTCTAGACTCTTGGGTTCTTGGCTCGGATTTTATTATCTTGAATTTGTGGTTAGAAAGGACTTGGAGAAACTTTCAAGGTTCTAAAATTGGGATCTTCCTTTTATGGAGAAAGATTGTCAACAGACTTCAAGAGACTCTTTTAGCAAAGTGTGACATGACTTCTCCTGTGGAGCCTTGTGATCTAGCTATGGTAAAGAACCTTAATTTAATTGGTAATGGGATTGCTTTGTCTTACAAGAAGAGATCAAGACAAACTAAAAAAAAATTCATAGAGGGGAGATGGCTCCTCCTCCTGAGGAAGTTTTGAAGGTTAATACTGATGGGTCATCTAGAGGGAATCTTGGTCAAGCAGGAATTGGTGGCATTGGTAGGAGCAGTGATTGGAATGTTGTGTTCTTTTTCTCCATTTATAAAGGACAACATTTGAATAATTTGATGGAGGCCCTAACTATTTTACATGGTGTTGAGAGAGGGTGCTCTTTAGGTTGGAAAAGGACTATTTGTGAGTCAAATTCACAAGTTGTGGTTGATATGTTGAATGGTCATCAATTGGATAGAGTTTCTCGGTAGTTAGCCTTTAGCTAAGAAGATCCTAAGTGGGCTTCTGAGAGTTTAGAGGGATGGGATGTGGATAACTAGCAGGCTCTGCCTCCAAACTATTTGGAGATTCCAGGATAGTTAATTAGGGATGATGGAAACTTGTAATTGATCTTTTTAGTTGTGTTCCCTTGTGAACAAGTTGTGTTTGCCTTGTTTGGAGGTTCTTGTGGGCTTGAGGCCTTTTCCTTTGTAGTTATGGTTTCACTCGAATAAATTTTTACCCTTTTTTATCAAAAGAAATTTGCTAATATTTTTAGTTGTTGTATCCACGTGACATAAATCAAGGAGAAAATTAGTTATCCAAAAGCCACAACTAATTACTGGTTTTTAGGAGAATGTTAAAATTTCAATTTTAGTAGGAAGAATATTTTTGTTTATTTTCATATGACATGTGAAATTATAACAATTTAAAAAGAAAAGACTAAAATTGAAATCATAATTAGATTTAAAAAAAATCTTAGTTGATTGCAAATATTTGCTTTTTTTTCTCAAAATTCTTTAATAAAAAAATATAATTTGATAATTATTTAAAATAATATAAAATAAAATAAAAGTAGGACCCCTTAAACTACTAACTCTAATTAGTTTATGATTTGATGGACTTTGGTGTTTGCCTTCAATTTGGTGTTTGTTTTGAATGAAATTTCGTAATTCCTCATCAAGACGAGTTTGAAATCCAAATGCCACCAAAATACTCTGTAACCATTAAATATTAATGCTGAGGTACCAAGTCTCCCTCTAACAAGAAAAATTAATAAAATTTATAATATAACCAGATTATTAAAATTATTAATAAATATATACCAAAATTGACAACTAAATCCCTCTTTCAAGAAAAATTATTAAAATAAAAGAAATGGAAAATATTCCAATAAGACACGTGGCCAATTTCTGAGACGAGTAATGAATGTGACAGGCGAAGAGGCAGAGCACTTAAAAAAGAGTTACTATTTTTTTAATATCAAATTGTTAAGAAAAATCATTTTTATATTTTGACAATCAAAAGTTCTTCGCCGTCGAATGCGGGCGAAGAGGGGAATATCAAACACACCTTGTTTGTTAAAATAATAAAAGAAATAATGTCCAGATTATTATTATTATTAAAATATTGAAAACAAGATATGAAGTAAACAAAGCAAGTAGTTTTTTTATAGCTTAAATTGATTTGTCCATATTCGAGTTTCGTTTTATTACTAAAGTAAGGGTTTGGATTATATTTTATGGAATATCATAATTATTATTTTATTGGAATAATAAATTCAATCACATAATGATTAATTTGCATAGTCATAATCATGGTAATTTGTACCTGTGCGAGCTATGCAGAGTTTCGAACCCGAGATTATGGGGGTAACCCACAACCTCAAGCCTTGCTCCCCACCATTTGAGCTAGCATCCGAAAACAATTATTATTTTATATCAAACACACCTTCTGCCAGCTTGTTTGTTAAAATAATAAAAGAAATAATGTCCAGATTATTATTATTATTAAAATATTGAAAACAAGATATGAAGTAAACAAAGCAAGTAGTTTTTTTATAGCTTAAATTGATTTGTCCATATTCGAGTTTCGTTTTATTACTAAAGTAAGGGTTTGGATTATATTTTATGGAATATCATAATTATTATTTTATTGGAATAATAAATTCAATCACATAATGATTAATTTGCATAGTCATATAATCATGGTAATTTGTACCTGTGCGAGCTATGCAGAGTTTCGAACCCGAGACTATGGGGGTAACCCACAACCTCAAGCCTTGCTCCCCACCATTTGAGCTAGCATCCGAAAACAATTATTATTTTATATTACAAACAAGTGTCACGTAGTGGCTAGTATTTGCCCGATTTAATTATAACTTTAGTTGTAGATAAATTTAAATCTATTTTATTATATTTATTATAAATACTAAATATGTTTTAATTAATAGTTATTTAGTAAAAATAGAATTAACAAATTAATTAAGTTGAAAATTATAATATAATTGATGTATTTAAATTAATTCTTAAATTATATTAGTTTAATAATTTTAGATGTAGCAATAAGTAATTTTTTTCATTATAATTATTTTAATAATATAAATTATAAATTGCAGTTTATGTTATTTTATTTTTATGTTAATTTAGATTATTTTGTAAAGTATAACAATAAACTTTATTTTATTTATAATATAATTATAAGTACAAAAAAATTATAATTTAAATTAATTATAATTAATATATTATAATTATTTATAAAGTTAAACCAAGTTATCATTACAAACTTATAATTATAATAATTTTATAATTACAAATCATTTTACATGTAAATTAAAATAAAAATAATAATTAATCATATAACTAAAGTCAAGTACCTATTATTTTTAAATTATTTTAAAAATATAGTATTTTCAAAAATCAATTATAATGTGTTAAATTAACATTTGACTTTTGAAAGAGAAAATATATTTTTGTATAGTAATTATATGTAGAAATGTGTCATAAATAGAGTGTTATGGAGAAATCTATGTATAACAGTTGAAGTACATTCCTCCAATGAGATGATAACAAAATAATTTTTAAATATTATAAAGTTAAAAAAATTGCATCTATATTTTTGGAAATGAAAAAATTATAATGAAATATAAAATATAATTTATGATTGGTCCAGAAGAGTTCATTTAATCACTAGTTAAGATAAACAATACAAAAACTGATACAATAGTACTTAGCCTACCAAGTACTAATAATGGTGAAAGTAGTATAATAATGTTAATTTGCATTGGATTTCTTTGATGTAATATATTAATTTAGGTATTCTAAGAGTACTTATATAGTGGAGTGAAATTGTCCATCAATAAAAATTCTATACTATTAATTTGGCATCTCTCTTTTTTTATATAAGTAATTTTAGTCATTTATTTAATTAAATTAATTTTTATTTAAAAAGTATAAGAATGGCGTGGATAATAAAATATTAATAAGTAGGAAATCTTTTTTACAAGTCAAATTGTGATATTACTATTGAGATTCAACTATGTGGTTTTTTAGTCAAACTCGTTGAACCACATTTGATGAGTAGTAATTCACACAAACCTATCTCTCAGGAGAATGAAGCACCGAGACTTCCACGGAGGTCACCCATCCTAGTACTACTCCAAGCAAATCCAAAGTTAAGCCCACTTTGCTTGCAACCCCATTTTCTTGGAGTAGTAGTGGGATGAGTGACCTATCAAGAGGCCCTGCCTCTGTGAGCATCACCTAGATGCAATGAGTGCTAAGTGTTTCATTCATTCTCATGAGAGATAGCTTATTGTGAACCACTACTCATGAAACATGGGTCGATGATTTTGACTAAAAAATTACATAGTTGAATCCTAAGACCAATATCACAATAATGATATATTTCGTAAAAGTATAATATTTTTAAAATATTAAATAATAAATTGTTGGATAAGGATATCCTTGTAGAAATGAATGACGATTATTTAGGGAAAAAAATTACTTGTATCTTTAAATTTATATTTGCATAGAAAATTAAAGCTTTTAAGAAGACTTTCTTAAATTATTTTAAAAAAAATTTTGTTTAACTAATTAGAGAGATTAAAAAATAAATTATTTCTAGAAGTCTTTGGATGTATCTAAGACCTCTATATTAATGAAGCAATTATAATTATACCATTATTAGTTAATCTAATAATTGGTCATTTGATCAAGAATCTCTTGTAGTCTCTTGAATCAACACAATAGTAATTTTTGCAACTACACCCACTCCTTTTCTCGCCTTTTTAAAAAAAATTTCCTACTCAGTTTCTACTACACATGGTTGTGGAATCTGGGGAGGGATCTTCCCCCTCCCCCCCCCCCCCCCCAATATAGAAGTGTATGTGCACCCTATTTCTTGAGTCTCTACACGGTGTTCAGGGCAATGTGTCAGTTGTGACCCAAACTGTTGATGGGACCCCTAGTCTTTAAAAGGGAAAAGGAAATGACGAGGCCTCGAATGAGGCTTGCAAGAATGCTCTAGTCAGGCCTTCAAATAATGTGTTGGAGTTTATTCTTCCAGAGATCACTCAAGTTGTGGAAGGTCCCGAAATCAACCTACCGGACATAATCATGGACAAGATTATCCCCTTCCTAGACTTGTCTGTGGTAGGGCATTTCTTAGCCTTTAGATTATTGATATGGTTCAGTGATGGACTAATGCTCATTGGAAACTCAAAGGCAACGTCAATATTTTTTCCATGCCTAGAAGTTTGTTCTTGTTTAAGTTCACAATAGAGGAAGAGCTTATCTTTGCCTCTCAGGCTTGTGGGTTCACAGTAAGCACTTTTTGGCACTCTCCAAGTGGAAGCCTAGTTTTGACCCTTCAATGAAACTTAATTGGATGGCTTTGATCTGGGTTTGTCTTGTTGGTCTTTCGCTTGAGTTATGGAACAAGCATATTTTCTAGTGGATTGGAAATTCCTTTAGGCATTATGTTATGGCGGATGATGTCACCTTGGCTAAGTCCAAGTTAGTCTATGCTTGTTTCTGTGTTAATGTGGTCATTAATAACTATTAGAGTAATAAGTCATTTTACATATTAATTAAATCATGTTGATTTAATTACTAAGTCACTTATTATTTCTTTATTACTTAATCTAAACTTTAGGCATCTAATAATTAATTATTATTATGCAACCTAGGTTTCCTTTTAGGGTTTGGATCTCCTTTTATAAGGATTGATCTCTCTTGTAAACGTAACACATTCATTTTATTTGATTGTAACTTTTGTTTTTGCACATCAAGAATGTCTCCTCTTTCATGGATCCTTACGTTCAGGCCTCCATAGCTTTTGCTTCTCTCTTTCTGTGACAGGTATTTGAATGTGGGTGTTCTTAAGAGCTATGGGTTGTTTTCTCATCACCTCCAACATGGTATCAAAACTTCAGATCTTCATGCCCCAGCTCTCTTCTTGAGAGATTCGGCCTTGTTCATCAGATCTGCAATTTTCAAAGGATTTTCTATCGGATCTGGGCGTACCTCTTTTTTTGGTCATTTTGGGCTCAAACAGACCTCACCATTGCACTCAAAGTGCCCAAGAACCCCTATTTCTATATAAAATTTGTCCAATTCGGACAACTTTGCATTTTGGGGCATCTTTTTTTATACTTGGACCATATGGCCCTAACATGCTTCCTGAGGTGCATGAGTAAAAAAATATATTAAAAAAACTAGCAAAAAAAGTTTTTTTAATAAAAAGTTTTATTTGTCAAAAGTTTTTTCCCAATTTTTTTTTTTTTAAAAGCCTACAAATTTATTTTTTAAAAGCATGCTTACCTTTTTGGAAGTACGTTGCATGTGCAGGTCAGTAGGTACAAGTGCTAATGTCATCATTTACGGGCCAAAATTTGATGGCCATCAACTCGTCAATCTCTTTGATTCTTTTGTCATAAAGAGCAACTTGTGGTTTTTTGCCCATAACTTTCACATATGGTGTTGAAATTGGGCAAACGAGATATCGTCAGAAAGCTATTTCCAAGCTCTATCTAGATCTGGAGGTTTTAATTTCTAATTTTTCTTTTTTGATGGTGTTTTTTTTTTTTTTCAAATCCATAATTTCTTTTTCACACTTCGAGAGCCATATCTTGCGCATTTGGACTCCATTTTGGGAAAATGATATATCGTTGGAAAGCTTGTTCTATGAATTATACATGTTCATACTCTTTGTACTTGCACTCAATTATAAAGTTCCATGGGGGGTTTGATGTTTTTCCTTTGTTTGTCATCTACCTTTGTCACGTGAGTGTTCCTCCAATGACATTAGCCTCAAGTATCTCTATTTTTGTTTGTACTCTCTCTGCACCTTCGATGTTCCTAGTTCTTCTTCATCATGTAGTTCATATTAGACATCCTTTTCAATGTACCTATAATTTCTCCCTTGTCAGCATTATGGGGGATTTCTATTGTTGGTTCTTCTACTTTCTTGGTTCAATAGTGTGAGCTATGTACTCATTATTTGTTCCTATGTACTAGGCAGATGTAGTGGCTGGGTACCTATGCATTCCAGTGAGATGGATCATTTACCATATGGACACTCTTTCTTTCCTATTTTTGGAGGCACTCTTCCATTTTTTATTGATCAACTCTTCAAACTTTGGTATTTTTATGCCATCTATATCTTCGAGTTCAGGTGTTTACCTCCTGATTTGAGTAGTGTCTTTTGATGGCACTCATGTAGATTATAATCTTCTCTATTTTTGAGTTCAATTGTTTTCCTTTGTTTACCTCCTGATTCAAGTAGTGTCTTTTGATGGCACTCATGCATATTACAGTCTTCTCTACCTGGTCATATTTCAGTGGAGGATATTCAGATCAACAATTACTTCTTGATAGATTTTGCATCTTTTTGCTTTAGTGATGTTCTACATGTTCATCCTTGTTCCTATTTTTCAGAACATTCCCTAGTTTTTGAGGCTTCTTAAGTCCTTCAAACTAGTCTTTGTCTTAGTTTACAGTAGAGTTTTTCCCATGTGGTTTTCTCTATTTCTCCACTTTATAAAGACTCTCTTTTGTACTTGGGTACCTAATTAGGCCTTTTGTTCATGAGACCCATTTTCTTTCAGTTTGTTTTTTCTAGGTTTTTAGCTACTTCCAAAGCCCATCTTAATGGGGGGTGTTAGAGTAATAATTTGTTTTACTTATTAAGTAAATCATGTTGATTTAATTACTAAGTCACTTATTATCTCTTTATTACTTAAGCTAAACTTTATGCATATAATAATTAATTATTTTATTAATTATTATTATGCAACCTAGGTTTCCTTTTAGGGTTTTGATCTCCTTTTATAAGGATTCATATCTCTTGTAAACATAACTCATTCATTTTATTTGATTGCAACTTTTGTTTTTGTACATCAAGAATGTCTCCTCTTTTGTGGATCCTTGCATTCAGGCCTCCATAGCTTTTGCTTCTATCTTTTTGTGATAGGTGTTTCCATGCAGGTGTTCTTAGGAGTTGTGGGTTATTTTCTCATCAACTCCAACAATAAATCTCTCCCAAATTTCATTACTCTTAAATAAAAGCGATACAAATGGACCCAAGATATTGTTTATGAGAATGACACTCTATATTGTTAGTGCTATGCAAATCATGGCCATCTTGTAGAAAACTATAAGGTTCCAGTCCCAAAGGAACCTAGATTGAAGGAGATGGCTCCTTCTCCTAGTCAAGTGAAAGTTAAGGATCATACTTTCCAAAAGGATCTAGTTCATAAGGATTACCCTTTCTTTGATGGCATCCTAGACCTCATGAAATCCATAGAACCCAAAGCCTAGAAGTCTCCTCGGGTGAAAGATATGTTAGTTTCCAAGGCTTCCCTTGAGGATAGTGAAATACCCCAGGATAAAGAATGTTCCACCCTTGTCCCTGATGTTTATCCTACAACTAAAAAAGGCCCAAGTGTGAGAATGGATCCTTCACTAAGGATTATGGGAGTATATTGAAAAAAAATCTTGAATGGTCCTCCCAAGAAGAATGATCCTTTACAATCTCCAGTTGAAATAAATCAACCTTGGAAGGATACAGGGGTTATCACCCCTATAAAAAAAATTTCATCTTTTTTTTCTTTTTTTTCAACTTCATCCATGGATGACCTCACAACTGAAGTCACAAATGTTTTGATTCTTTTCCCAGATTGTAAGTTAGACCCAATTTCTCTAGCAAGGTTTGAGAAGGAGGATTGGTAGGTTGAGAAGAAGAAGACCAGAGGAAGAAAAATCAGATGTGGGGACTAACAATAAACTAAGTAGGCCCTTTGAAATATTTCTTAGACACAAGGTGATTGCCATAGAAGTTGCAAATGGTAGGCAATTGACTCTCGATGCCCCTTTACATGGTAAAAAATGAATTTCCTTTCTTGGAACATGAGGGGCCTGAACAACCCCCAAAAGCAATTTGTTAAAATAGTATATTGTGGATTTTAAAATTGATGTATTGTTACTTCAAGAGGTTAGGATGACGTTCTTGAATTTCGCTAAAATTTTTGATAAATTATGGTCATGTGCCTCTTTCTACTATAGTGAAGTTGATGGTGCCTCTAGAGGTGTTGCTACTATGTGGAATAAGAGTAAGTTGGACAAAGAAGACACTACCTTTTCAAAAACTATATTGTTGTGTCCTTTCACCTTAATAATATTTCTCGGTATGTATTCAATGTTTATGCCCCCAAGTAGGGCTCTGGTTTGGCGAGAAATTTCCACCATAATCTCTAAGGATCAGAAATATTTTTACATGGTGGCTGGAGACTTTAATTCTCTACTCTATCTTTGTAAGAAGATGTGAGGTCTAATGGACTTCACTAATAGAATGAATGACCTCACAAACCTGATCTATATAGAAATGATATTTTTGACCTAGAGTTAAAAGGTAATCCCTATACACGGTCTAATAATAGGAAAGGCTCTCACCTGATATAGGTAAGGCCTGATAGGTTCTTGGTGTCTTCAAAATGGGACTTGGGTTGTAGCACTACCCTCAAGGCCCTCCTAAGAACTGTCTCAGACCACTCACCTATCCTCCTCCAATGGACCAATAAACCTTATTCAAGTCCCCTCCCCTTTCTATATGAAATTATGTGGACCTCCTATCCTAACTTTATAACTTGCATTCAAAGGAGGTGGGCTACTCTGATTCGAGGGTCAACCATGTTTAGGATATCACAGAAACTTGACATTATTAGAAGGGAAGTAAGAGATTGGAGAAAGATGTCCTTTTGGAATATCTTTAAGAATAAGGAAATTGGTTCTAAGCTTGACCATTTCCAAAAATTTAATGGTCATGGGTAATTTTTCCTAGTTGCTTCATGAGGAAGAGGAAATATGGAGGAAAAAATGGAAAGACAACCTTTCCAATGAGGAAATCTATTGGAAATAGTGATCAAGGATCTAATGGCTGAAAGAGGGGGACACAAATTCTACTTTTTTCCATAGGTCAGCTAGCAAGCACAAAAGGAGGAATTCAATTAAATCCTTGGTAGAAGATAATAATGAAGAAATCATAGATGAGGCTAAAATTGGGGAAATGGCTTCCAACTTTTTCATCCAGCTATACATTGAAATGATGACAACCAGTTTATGGTAGTTCAAGATAGCCTCCTTTTCCACCTCCCTACTATCATTGAAGATACAAATAATGCATTGATTTTGGATCCAGTCACTAAAGAAGAAGTCAGAGACACATTTTTTTCTATGGGCACTTACAAATCTCCTGGGCCGGATGACTTCCCTCCAACCTTCTTTCAAGAATTCTAGGAAGTGGTTCTGTATTACATCACAAGAGCTGCCAAAGACTTCTTTAGAATAGGAAAGCTTCACAAGAAGCTTAATAACCCCTACATTGTTCTTGCCTCAAAGATTTAGGATCTGAAGACTATGAATAACTTCAGGTCCATAAGCCTTTGCAATACTATTTATAAAAAAAATTCAAAGGTGTTGGTAAATAGGATGAAACCTCTTCTAGATAAATTCACCAGCCCCAACCAAAAAGGGTTTATGCCAAGATGCTAGATCTTGGATGCTATCAAAATCTTATGATAAAGTAAAATGTAATTTCCTATACTTTATCTTACTTATATTGGGTTTCAATCAGAGAGTCATAGGACTTTTCCATGAATCCATTGAGATTGTGCACTATTTGGTATTAGTGAATGGGACCCCTTGGGGTTTTTTCAAGGAAGGGAAAGGACTTGGATAGGGATATCCTCTCTCCCCTTACCTATTTATCATGGTGGCTGAGATCTTATGAAAAAATTTCCTTCACTTGGTGTGAGTGGGTAAGATTTAGGGTGTTAAGTCTTCTACCTTGCTCCCCCCATCATTTTTATAGTAGTTTGTGGATAATACTTTTATTTTTGGTAAATCCTTTTCATTGAGGCAAAGGAATGGAATGGCCTTAGTAGGTATTATGTCAATTCCTTAGGTAAATATATCAACTATGGAAAAAAGAAGCATATATTTCTCCAATACTAGGCAAGATCTCCAAGTCAAAATTAGGGGCATCCTAGGGTACCAATTAGCTAATTTACCGAGTACTTACTTGGGCTTGCCCCTGATGGTTAAGGAAGTTAATCCTAATTTTTGGAACACCATCCTAGATATAATTCATAGAAATCTTGCAGGGTGGAAGGGCAAGATGTTAAGCAGTGCTGAGAAGCTCCAACTATCATCTGCTTCTTTACAAGGTATTCATATTTACTTCTTGTCTATATTTAAAATTTCAAAGGCAATGATAGATAAGATGGAAAGAATACAACACTCTCTCATATGTACTAGTATGGAATAAAAAATGAGAGAATGGCTTTGATCAATTGGGATACTGTCTACAAACCCAACATGTTTTGTGGATTAAAGGTAAGAAAGATGACTAACCTAAATAGAGCCTTAATTGACAAAGTGGTTTGGAACTTGGTTGTTAGCAAGGTTTATTGGTGTAAAACCATGCAAGATAAGTACCATAATAATTTATTTTTTTATAGGAACCTGGATCCTCATGATCTTCCTTCAAGATCAAGGATATGCACTAGCATTCTTAAGAGAAGAACCATCATTAAAGAAGGTTTGAAGTGGTAGATTGGTAATAGATGAATAATCAAATTTTGGGAGGATTTATGGCTTGGGGATAAAAATTTGGTTGTAGGTCCCTTTTATCATCTAATGAGGAGAATGAAAGGTCACTTAGGGTCCTTAATTGCTGACTACATCTCCCCAGGTAGTAAGTGGAAATAGCTTAAGGAATGTGTTTTGGATACCACCAAACTTGTCCCTTGGGATGAGGAATTATAAGTGTTGTTATTTGAACAAAGAATTCCCTTGTTCCCTAGAGATGGCACTTTCATTTGGACCAATAATTTGTCTAGTGCTTTCTTTGTGAAATATTCTTACACTCTCCTAGTTAGAGGAAATGTTGACATGGTTAGCTGGAAAAAGGTATGGAATTCTCAGTTACTGCCAAAGATTATTTTTTTCTAGCGAGTAAGAATGAAAAAATCCTCACCTAAGATAATCTTATAAAATGTGGTTTCCAAATTGTTAATCACTATGTTTTGTGTAAAAGGGAAGAAGAGACTATACAACATTTGTTTATTCATTGCCCCCTTTCATCTCCAATTTGGCATGATTTTTTGCATAGATTCAACATCCAATGGCTCTTCAATGAAAATCTCCAAAAATTCATATTCAATTGGAAATTCCCTTCAAAAACCTCCTCGTCGTTCAACTTTGGAGGCAAATCCCTCCACACATTTGTCGGTGTTTGGGGAAGGAGATAAATAATAGAATATTAAGGGACTCTGAAATTTGGTTGTTCATGTGCTGTCAGTCCTCAATAATATTTTTATTAAAAACATCACAATTAGTAATTGGAAAATCCCCATAGAACCTCCTTTACCTTAGGATTGTAAGATGGATAGAAACAAGAAACTCCCAAGAATATTTTATAGGTATCACGAATCCAAGTGGGAGGCTAGGAGAAATACTATTTGGAAGGCCCCTTGGCCCCCTTGGTTCAAATTAAAATTTGATGGTACGACCAAATTGGGAATTTTTGTTGGAGGAGGGATAATCAAGGATCATATGGGTGGTCTCGTGGTTTCTTATGCTACAAATATGGGTAGCTTTACTAGAAACTAGGCTGAAGGGATGACCCTCTTATAGGGACTTAAATTTCCTCATTCCATTGGTTTAAAAATGTTAGAGAATGAAGAGGAATCTAAATTAATTATTGAAGCCACTAGAGGAACCATGAGGGTGGGCTGGAGAGTGGAAGAAATCCTCAAAGACATAAGACCTCTTTTGTGAGGTTTGGAAAAATTTACCCTACAACACATCTATAGAGAGAGAGGAAAATGTTGCTACAGATTCTATTACATTAATGGGGTTAGAAAAGAATGGCCTTCACTATTGGAGAAGGTTCTCTTCCTTACTAGAAACCATCAAATCCCTTATAGGGAAGGAACAAATTCAAGCAGACCCTAATGCAAGTTATTAAAATGATCTTTTGGACCCTTTTTGGGGTTACTTGGGCAATAATTGGTAACACAGGTTATAATTCAAATTTGAATTCCTATTAGACTACTCTCTACATTAGATGCCCCTGCAAGAATCCAAGAAGCCTGTACTTGAATCTTCCACGCCATCACATGCAAAATTATTAGGATTTTTGGTGGCAATTACAAAGCATGAATATACAAAAATATGGGAATTTTGAAGCTCGTGATATTTATTCAAAAGCAGCCCTAATATATCTCTCTAGATTTTATTTTTGGCCACATTTTGTTTGGAAGAAAGGACCACCCGCATGAAACTACTATCATTGTTGTGTTGGCATCAAACAAACTTAGTTATTGTAATTATTACATGCCTTATAGGCATTTTATTTGGTTTATCTTATCTGTCATTTTTGCTAAAAGCATGAAGCAAGCCCAGCTCTATAATTTACAATCTCATTCTATCTTTCCTGCCTCTGAAACTGTTAATCTGGAGGACTCTAGTAAGGGATGGGATCGATTCCAAGTGAAGCCTGATAAAATTTATGATGTTTTTAAGAATAATCCTACTATGTGCCATATCTATAAGGAGGGGGGAATTTATTCATTTATGGAGTTTATGACCGGTTACAATGAAAGCCTTTCTCACTAGTTTGTTTCATCATAGATGGAGCAGAGGGTTACTATGGGTGAAATTTCATTTGAAAGAAATGAATATGTCATTGCACAAGCCATAGGCCTTTCTATTGGCGGTCATAAATGGAAAAAGACAAGTTGTGTTACTAATGAGGCCAACCTTAACTAGTTCTTCTATTCTACTAAGCAACCGGTAAAACTTCATGGTGGATTTGACAAAGAGGAGTTGCCACCTCCATGGGACCAGGTGTGTGTTGTGATCATGAAATATTTCACTTTAGAGGGAAGATTTGGGGTCTACTATTATTATCACATTCCATTCCTCAATCACTTTTGTAACCATGATTTGATCTATCTCCCCTTCTTTCTGTTGCACTCTTTGGAACACATTGTGAAAGATGTTTGTGAATGTAACAAGTAGAGAAAGAATTATACAATTTTACACCAAGGTCTTACCTTGACGCTCTACCATTTTCACCTTTCCTTCTGTTCTCCTCATGGCATTTCTATTCAAGAGGCTCCACCTTCCACGTCCCTACCTCCTGTTAGCTTTATGGATGTCCTGGACACCAGTAATAAAAAGTGCATCAAAAAACCCAAAACCCCTTGTAATTCCCTTGATAAACACCCAAAATTCAAGTCCCCTATGAAGCCCTTTGATAAAAAGAGAAATGAACCACCTACCCAACTAAAAATTAAGGGTGCTAAAAAGGCCAAGTTTAGTATCCAATAAATTCACTTGGATGTGGAAATTAATGATGAAACTAGAACTCCCCATCGCTCCACATGGCTTTCTATTAAACCTTTGGGGGAGGGTTAAAATGTGAAAGAGGAGTCCTTGGAGGATGAGGATTCTAGTGAGTCGAAGAACCAAGAGAAAATAAATTCTGGAAAGGAAACCCAATAGAATGACAGTAGCTCATCCCATGCTTCAGAGATCATTAAGACTGAATCTTTGGACCTCATCTTGAAAACTGAGGTGGGAAGGAAGTTTAACTCCCTAGTTGATGCCATCTCCCATGTTGGAATTTCTCTCGATAATGAAAAATCTACTGTGGGTGGTAAGTGTGGTGATTTTGGGGCTATGTGGGGGGAAATTGGTAAAATAAAAAATGTCATCAATAGTTAGGAGAATAGGTTCCTGGAGCTATCAAAATTCACCCTCAAGGTGATGCATTTCTCGACCATCACCCTTTATTTATTGCAAGAGGAAAAGGATGGAGTGAAGGACTTAGAGGATGGAGACTTCAAGGATCCTCTTTAAATTCCTCATGGAGGACTAGGATTAGATGATGTTGTCAAAGTCCAGTGTGCTAAAAAAGAAAGATTACTCTCTCAGGCCATATTATGTTTTGGTTTTTTTGTTGTTAGTGGTTGTGGCAGCCCTAGTCTTTTTTGGTTATTTTCTATGATAGTTTTTATTATTCTAGAACATTTTTGGGTTAGCCCTACATGGCAGATAAACAAGAACTTTTATAAGTACTTTGTTATGGTTAAGATTTTTATGGTGTCTGTTCTTAGTTTATTTATTATAATTATGGTTGTATTCCTGGTGAATCTTAAGGTGTTAGTTATGGAGTATCTTGTAGATAATGTTATGAAGTTTCTCTGCTTAAGAGAAGTAAGGGGCTCTACAACCGTACGACTCCTAAGGCTGAGGTGTTGAGTGCTTCTGCCATTG
This sequence comes from Chamaecyparis obtusa, assembly GCA_027943335.1. NCBI lineage: Eukaryota > Viridiplantae > Streptophyta > Pinopsida > Cupressales > Cupressaceae > Chamaecyparis > Chamaecyparis obtusa. The sequence goes on from BSBK01005761.1 coordinate 836,210, forward strand.
TACTCTGCAGAACCCCGTGCCTCTTCTTTGTTCTCCTTTGTAGTTTCATGCTTTTTGTGGTCTTTTTTGCTTTGTTTTTCCCTCTACTTGGTTTGGTTCTCTTCATTTTCCTTTGCTTCTTTTTCTGTGTGTTCTCTTTGGGGTGTGACTAGGGTTTTCTTAGGGATGTCTTCGTAGCTGGGTCCTCTTAGCTCCCAGCCTGGTTCATCTATGTGTGAGTCTAGAGAAACTATGATGAATGATGGAAAATCCTTAAGTATGGATATTGATGGAGGTAATAAAGATATTAATGAAGAATGTCAGGATAATAATACTCAAATGTTCCAAGGGGAATCCACTAAGATTAATAATGGGAAGTTGGAGGATAAGTCGTCATACAAGGAAGTGTTGGCAGAATAGTCATGACCTGAGTGTCCATTATTAGGTGCTTTCAATGGAGTTTTCCTCACCAGTAAGGAGCCAACTCGACGGCCCACAGCCGATGGAGATAGATGGGGTGGGGACGTCGCTGAGAATCACATGGTCAAAGATGGAGAGGGTGGAACTAGTAAGCTCACTCCCCATGAACTTCAGACTCTCTCACTCTCCCCTAATGAAGATATGATAAAAGACATTAGGAAGGAACAATTAAGGCTTAAAGAGATTGTAATTTTCTTTGTATGCTTAGAAAAATATTCTCTTCCTAGAAGAAAGTTTTTTGATGATTGGATTGCACATGTTTGGGGAAAGAAACTAGGTATTCAAGTTAGTTTCTGTAGGATGATTCAGAAGGGTTTGTTTGTTGTTTTTTTCAAAATGAATGCCATGCAGGAAAGGGTGCTTAAAAAGAGGCACTGGAATGTGGTTCGGCCCATATTTAAAGCTTTGCAATGGTCTACTAAAGGGGAGGTCAAGTAGGTCGTGGCTTGGGCTATTCCCCATTGGGTGGAGATTAGAAATCTCTAGCCTAAATTCTAGCCTTTTATAGCCCAGATTGTCCACCCTCGTGTGTCAGTTCTGCAAATTGAGGAAGCAAGATATACTTTACCTCATTTGAATGCTAGAATCTTGATGGCCCTTGAACTAGAACTTGAATTCTTGAATATTATTTCGATGGACTTAGAAGATGAATAATTTTCTTGGGAAATTACACTCTTAGGTGATTTAAGTTCTTATTTTCATTGTAAGAAAAATAGTCATTCCAAAAGGGAGTGTCTATCCTTGCGGGTTCCTCAGAACCCTAAATTTTCCAGTAAATTGAATATGAATGATAGAAAGGATGGCTCAGAGACTATTGACCCTAATATAGAAAAAGATGCTAACATTTCAAAAATTGATGAGACCAGTCCAGTGGATGGTAAAAACTTAGTCCTTGAGCTGAATGTTAATAGTGAGATAAATAACAGTCAAGATAAAGCAGATAAAGATGTTTTTTTATGTATTAATAATCCTTTATTTGATGGAAAGGAGACTATGGGTCAAAATAATGTTGCTCTCGAATCCCCAGCCGATTGTCAACCAGTTCCCAACAATGAGATAAAGTATGTTAAGAGCTATGAAAAAATTCCACCCCCCCCCAAATCGAATGCTAAACAATTGGCATTAACATCTATCAGTGAGAAAGTTACAAGTGTTAGGAGGAATTCCAATGGACCCTTGAATAGTGAGAAGGGGTTTCAGGGAATCTTTAAAGTTAACAATGGTCACATATTGCAAAATGAAGTAGCTACACCTATGGCTGAAGAACCTTTTACTGAAGTTAATAAAAAGAAAAGAAAGATGGTTGAAAGAACATCCCTGTCTAATGACAGCAACAACTCTGGGAAGGGAATGCCAGATTGTTTCAATAGGCTCTATAATAACCCCAAAAAGTTACCCCAATGATACACATACATAGTTGGAATGTGAGAGGGCTAGAGATGTCTAATAGAAAATACTTGGTTAGGAAGTGGTGCAATAAACTCAAAGATAAAGACATCATATGTCTTCAAGAGATTAAGGTTTTTGGCTTTCAAGCATACACTAGTATGAAATTCATCTAGGACAGAGCTATTGGCTTTCACTCTAATCATCCTAGAGGTAGAGGTGGTACCGCCATTCTGGTTGGACCCCAATGGGTTGAAAATCTCAATTCAAATGGCTCCTCACCCTGTAATAGAGCATTATGGGTCACATTCAAACATAAGGATTTTCTGATTGGAGTGTGTAATATCTATGCCCCCAATGACTATAGAGATCTTTCTGCCCTATGGGAATAGTTAATTAATGGCCTTCCTAAAGCACACTGGATCTTTGTTGAAGACTTTAATATGGTGGAGAGTAGGGAGGTGTTGGCACCTGCAAAAAATTCATGGCTTTACCAGTTTTCTTCTGGTCTCTGCAATCATTTTCCTAGTTTCTAGCTAAACCCTAGGCTAAAATTCAAAAAATCTAGCCGTTGCCATGAAAAAACCCTAAGTATACCCCAGCCCTATTCTAATTTTAAGTTACTTTTTGGGGCCACTTAAAAATCCTAATTCACACATGCTTCATATTTCTAGTCGGTCCCCATTTAGATCTTTCCTAAGTCTACGTGCCTGGCAAAATGATTTTTCCTAAGTCTCGGGATTAATTTTTCCTAAGTGTCAGCCTTTATTTTGTGTGGTTGTTGTTTCGCAAGACTTTCTGTTGTCAGAGTTTCTGACATGCGAATATTTGACCAAGCGCCATATGTCCTAGTGGGGCCTGACATAGTAGTTCTTTCAATCAACGGTAGGTGCATGATCTTAAAGAATATTCCTACCCCATGAGGTCATGCAACGCCCGTTGATTTTGAATCTGACCCAAGATGGTGTCAGTGGGTCCAAGATGACATGTATGCACAGTTGGCAGTCTCTTATTCGTTGGCGATGAGTTGGAGTTTGTCAGAGGGTCCTGTGTCAGAGTTTTGGATTGACGATCAGCATATGATCACATGGAATATTCTTCCCCCATGCGATCTTGCGCCCACCGTCTGATTAGATGTTGAAGGGTAGTGGGTCCTATGTAAGAGATGACTGGGTAGAGGTAGCAAATGGTATGATGACATGTGGTAGTTTGTAGGTAGGCCCAGGGGTATTAAGTGCTTAGCTGAGAAGTGGGACTTTCTGGTGATTCATTGTTGGTGTGTTGTGTTCTGATTGGCCGAGCTGGAAGGAAGTGAAGACACATCAGTGGGCCCAAAAGATTCACAGGATGCCAAGATGGAGGATCTAGCGGTTGGCATATTATCGCATAGAACCTGTCACAGGTTTGTGATCTTATGCCAGTCATTCGATGAGAACCTTATGAAGAGTGGGTCCAATTCACTATGTGGTGCCTTTTTACCACTGACATGCCCTATTTTCATTAGTTTAGGGGATGAATGATGTGGAAAGATTTTTTTTAAAAAAGGTTTTGTCGACTGTTGAGGAATTCTGTGAACCACCCGATCTACCGAGAAGAGATGTAATCAATGGTCACATTTTAAAGTTTTCCAACTGACCATTGCCACCCAGAATTTGAATTTTTAAATGGTTTCCAGTGATAGAAGGACTGAAAATTGATTGTTTTAGCAGTAGGATTTGATGAAGTTTTTGTGCCGACTGTTGCAGGATGATCCAGAGGGTTTGATGATTGATTGCAGATGCATGTATCATCATAAAATGAACATAAGTAAATCTTGAGGCATGTTGTAAGTGTACAAATGGACTAATAAGCATGGTGTTTGCATGATCTTCGGTATAAATCAGGAGATTTTCATTGATGAAGATCAATTCTCGGATCTGTTTGTCCAGGTTGCTTGGTTTTCTCCCCTGGAATTAATTTCTGATTTATATTGGTTGGTTTAGTGGGTTATTATCAACTATTCTCAAAATCATCTTCCATAAAATATGTTTGAGAAACTCACTAGCATGACAATGAAGACCTAATCCACCAATCCATAGCTTACTTGAATTATAGTAACCTATTTGTAGGCAATACCCGCCTGAGTCTTGTGGAGCTTGAAGCAGAAGGAGGATCTTATCCAATCCTCATCAATTAGGCTTTTCTTGCAAACTTGGAGACCTATTAGCAATTTCTTCATCATAAGGTCTTCTCAACATTACTATCTCATCACTTCTTAGAGTATTGCACTAAACTACATCAAGGTGATTATCTTCTTTATCAAAAAACACTTGTTGATGGTAAACCTCATTTCTAACTTGGGAACTCCAAACATCTTGATCTTGATCTTCCTCTGCAAAGTCTAATTCATCATGTATGTATGAAGAAATCATACCACATCCTTGATCATCATAAGACTCCTGATTGTTTTTGCCTTGATCTCCAATCTATAAGGAGGGGGGAATTTATTCATTTATGGAGTTTATGACCGGTTACAATGAAAGCCTTTCTCACTAGTTTGTTTCATCATAGATGGAGTAGAGGGTTACTATGGGTGAAATTTTATTTGAAAGAAATGAATATGTCATTGTGCAAGCCATAGGCCTTTCTATTGGCAATCATAAATGGAAAAAGATAAGTTGTGTTACTAATGAGGCCAGCCTTAACTAGTTCTTCTATTCTACTAAACAACCGGTAAAACTTCATGGTGGATTTGACAAAGAGGAGTTGCCACCTCCATGGGACCAGGTGTGTGTTGTGATCATGAAATATTTCACTTTAGAGGGAAGATTTGGGGTCTACTATTATTATCACATTCCATTCCTCAATCACTTTTGTAACCATGATTTGATCTATCTCCCCTTCTTTCTGTTGCACTCTTTGGAACACATTATGAAAGATGTTTGTGAATGTAACAAGTAGAGAAAGAATTTTGAAGAAAAGGATGAAAAAATAAGCAAGAAATAAGCAAGCCCAAAATAAGAGAAAGGTTGCAGAAACTGCTAACAAAACCAAAGTGAAGAAAAATGTCACCTTCACAAAGCCAATTGTGGCTTACAAGGTAAAAGCTAAACCTCTTGTGGATACTGTTTCTCCTGTGCAAGAAAAAGAAAAAGGTCAGAGCAAGGATAGTACTAATCTGGTTACACATGAAGAAGATAAAGAGGTCACTACCATTGGGCAAGATGTAGTTGACCCCAAATATGTTCCCATTGACATGAGAAAATTGTTGTCACAGATCACTGTCAAGGTCCCCCTATTAGAAATGATGAGGATAGAAGACCATAAAGTGAAGGCTTTGAGTTGGGTAAAAGGAGCCTTTTCTTCTGATACCCAAAGTTCCACCAAGGCTAATGAAATAGTTGCAGTAGCAAGTGATTCAATTGAGAACCAGTGTGGGGAGATCATCTCTGAGATCCCTCAGATTTATTTGGATACTAATGTAGCAAATACTATGATAGGAACAGTTGATCCTTTCTTTCTCTCCCTAATAGTAAATGGAAAGTTGTTAAGAAATTGTATGATTGATTCAGGAGCCTCTAATACTGTTATGCTGGTAGAAATAATGAGATCCTTGGGTTTGAAAGTAGATACACCTCATGGAAGATGCCAGGCTATGGATTCAAGAGAGGTCCCTATTATTGGTACTATAAAAGCACTTCCCTACAGGTTGACAGCTTTCCCTGATAGGTTGCTGACAATGAGTGTCTTGGTGGTAGATAGTCCACCTCATTATGGAATGTTGATGTCAAGGAAATGGAGTGCTCAAATGGGAGGTAGTATCTAGTGTGACTTGTCCTTTGCAACTTTCAATATTGATGGTGACAATGTAAAAGTATCTAGAGAAGGTAGAACTCCACATATGATTGAAATAAATGATGACCATTTAAATTGTTGTGTGGATGTTGACATGGAGAATTTCAAATTAGAAGAGACTGTCCCACCAGTGGAAGAGGTAGATCCACTAGTTATAGAATTAAAGAAACAACAAGATGGACTATGGTAGATGTATTTTGATGGAGAATGCTCAAAAGAAGGTTCAGGAGCTGGAGTCCTATTCATATCTTCGTCAGGTACCACCTTTAAGTATTCATTCTCATTGATTTTCCAATGCACAAATAATACTGCTGAATATGAAGCATTGTCTTTGGGATTGAATATTGCTATCAAACATGGGATAAAATGCTTAAGTGTTTATGGTGATTTTGAACTTGTGGTTGCACAAGTAAGGTCCAAATATGCAGTAAAGAATGATAGATTAAAATTGTATAAGCATGTAATATGGGATCAAATTGAAATGTTTGATACTTTCAATATATGTTGGGTAGAAAGATCCAAGAATATTATGGCAGATTTTTTAGCAAATGTTGCTTTAAAAGGAGATGATTCAACTTTTTTTGGGGTGTCTATTCTTGAAGTAAAAAGTAGGCTAGTTATTCTAGACAACATTTACAATTGGCAGGTCTTTGAGGATGATCATGACATCCTGAAATTTATTCAATGTCTTGACATATATGAGGATCAACCTATAGACTGCAACACATTGGTTGAGGAAGTTGAAGGTAAGGACATGGTCATGGGAAATGAGGTGATTCAATTGAATTCAAATAGTATCCCTAGGGGCTTAACTGAGTTAAAAGCATTATATAGTAGTCAAAATGATCATTTGTCAAAAATAAGTAATGCTAATACAGAAGATCTAGAGGAAGTGAATTTGGGATCACACAATGCTCCTCAAATGGTCTATATTGGAAAAGGATTAGCCCCTCAATTGAAGGATAATTTGATAAAGTTGTTGAGGAGGTACAAGCATGTGTTTGCATGGTCTTATGATGACCTAAAAGCCTATAGAGAGGACCTTTTCCAACATGAAATCCCATTAGAGCAAGATGTCAAACCATTCAAACAAAAGCAGAGGCCCATTAATCCATTATTGGCTCCTAAGATGCAGCAGGAGCTAATCAAGTTGAGTGATGTAGGGATAATTCAACCTATAAGGCATTCAACTTGGGTATCTAATTTGGTCCTAGTTAGAAAGAAGAACGGTGACATTAGGTTGTGTGTGGACTTTAGAAATTTGAATGTTGCATAATTGAAGGACAATTATTCACTGCCTAACATGGAGGCAATGTTGCATAAGGTCACTGGATGTGAGTTATTGTCTATGATGGATGGTTTTTCTGGATATAACCAGGTGTTGGTAAAGGAATCTGAATAGTTCAAAATAGCATTCACAACACCTTGGGGAACTTATGTATATGTCAGAATGCCATTTGGTCTCAGAAATGCTGGAGCAACTTTCCAAATAGCCATGGATGTTGCTTTCAAAGAGTACATAGACTTGTTTATGGTTGTATATCAAGATGAACTAACTGCTTATTCCAAGAAGGCTCGTGATCATTGTTCACACCTAGAAAAGATTTTTGTCAAAACTCTGGAATATGGTGTATCTCTAAATCCAAAGAAGTGTAATTTTGCAGTCAAAGAGGGAAAGCTTCTAGGACACATTGTATCAAAGCAAGGAATAATAATTGATCCAAAGAGAGTTGAAGCTATCGGGAAAGTGTCTGCACCTAAAAATATCAAAGGGGTGTAGTCCTTTCTAGGGAAGATCAATTTTGTTAGGAGATTCATTGCAAATTTTGCTAAAATTGTCAAGCCTATAGTAAAGTTGTTGAAAAGGGATGTGAAGTTTCAATGGACTGTAGAAGCCCAAGATGCATTTGAAAAGATTAAAGATGTGGTCCAACAAGCACCTACGCTTAGGCCTCCTGATTATACCAAGCCTTTTTCATTGTTTTCTTTTGCATCATTTCACACCATTGCTGCTATTTTATTGCAAAAGGACAATGAGGGTTTTGAACATCCAATTGCATTTTTTAGTAAATCCTTGCAGGCTGTTAAGTTAAATTATGAGATGATGGAGAAGTAGGCATATGCACTACTAAAGGCAGTAAAGTCTTTCAGGCCTTATCTAGTTTGTGCAAAGGTTATTGCATATGTCCCACATGTAGCAGTTAAGGATGTCCTTAATCTGAGGTTACTGGTAAGAGATGCAAGTGGATTACTAGAATTCAAGAATTCAATTTGGAAATCCATATCACTAAGCTTGTGAGAGGACAAGGTCTGGAAAAATTGATGACTGAAGAAAACATGGACTTAGTCCAAGTAAATAATGAAGGAACTCCAGGTATGACAATCACAAGTATTGAATTGCAACCAGGATATGTTGATATTGTCTATTTCATAAAGAATGCTAGATGCCCAGACTATATGATAGATAATCAAAAGAGATCCTTGAAATTGCAAGCTCAGAAGTATACATTGATACAAGGAGACTTGTATTGGAAAAATAGAGATGGAGTCTTGTTGTTTTGTCTTGACAGATATCAGGTAGAGAAGGTTTTAAATGAAATGCATGCTGGTGTTTGTGGAGGTCATTTTTTAGCAAGGACTACTACTCACAAGATTTTAAGGGCTGGCTATTTCTGGCCTACATTTTTTAAAGATTCATTTCAGTTTGTTAAAAGGTGTGAAGCTTGTCAGAAGTTTGCTTCAAAATTAAAGTACTCAGGAGCACTGTCATTAAACCCAATAGCTGTTGAAGCACCATTTTCCATGTGGGGCATGGATTTCATAGGAGAGTTTGTTGAGAAGTCTAGTGGAGGACATAATTATATACTTGTTGCAACTGACTATTTCAAAAAATGGATAGAGGCTATTCCTACAAAGAGGGCAACAAGTAAAGTGGTGATTGATTTCTTACTTGACAATATTTTGACCAGATTTGGTGTCCCTATGAAGTTGATCATAGATAATGCAATGTGTTTTAGATCAGATGAGTTTAAGGTGTTTTGCAAAGAAAATGGAATCATGACTTCCTATTCATCTCCTTATCATCCTCAAGAAAATGGACAAGCTGAGTCTAGCAATAAGAGTATCTTGACAATCCTGAAGAAGACACTTGAAAAGAATAAGAGAGCCTAGCATTCCAAGTTGAGATTGGCTTTATGGGCAGACAATATTACAGTGAAGAGAGCCACTGGGAAGTATCCCTTTGAGCTTGTATATGGTTTGTAGTCAAGGCTACCTATAAACAATCTAATTCTAGTTTATCAGTTTACTCAGGATGAAGAATTGGATGTCATAGAGCCAATGCAGAATAGAATAATGCAGCTGATAGAGTTGGATGAACAGAGAAAAGAAAGTCAAAAGAATAATATCAAGTTGCAACAGAAGATGAAGTACCTGTTTGACAAGAGAATAACTACCAAGAAATTCAAAGTTGATGATCTGGTACTTCAATGGAATGTAAGAGTAGAAGATAAAGGGAAGCATAAGAAATTTGAATCACTATGGCTTGGCCCTTTTGTGATTCATGACAGTTTTGGGAAAGATTCCTACTAGTTGAAGAGCATGGATGGTGAGGTCTTTGAATTGCCGGTGCATGGGCAATTCTTGAATCCCTTCTTCAATTAAGTTTCTAATTCTCATGCATGTGTAAATACTTTGTAAATTTCTATATAGGTTGGTTTCCTTTTAGGTTGTGTGTTTCCTTGTTTTAGGTTAGAAGTGGTTTTTGGTATGCATCCCAGAGTCTTGTGGTTCTTGTTAAAACTTTCATTTCAACATCCTCAGATAGAGCCACTATTGGCACCTACAAAAATTTCATGGCTTTACCAGTTTTCTTCCGGTCTCTGCAATCATTTTCCTGGTTTCTAGCTAAACCCTAGGCTAAAATTCAAAAAATCTAGCCGTTGCCATGAAAAAACCCTAAGTATACCCCAGCCCTATTCTAATTTTAAGTTACTTTTTAGGGCCACTTAAAAATATTAATTCACACATGCTTCATATTTCTGGTCAATCCCCATTTAAATCTTTCCTAAGTCTACGTGCCCAGCGAAATGACTTTTCCTAAGTCCCGGGATTAATTTTTCCTAAGTGTTAGCCTTTATTTTGTGTGGTTGTCATTATTTCGCAAGACTTTCTATTGTTAGAGTTTCTGACATGCGAATTTTTGACCAAGTGCCATCTGTCCTAGTGGGGCCCGACATAGCAGTTCTTTCAATCAATGGAGGGTGCATGATCTTAAAGAATATTCCTACCCCATGAGGTCATGCGATGCCTATTGATTTTGAATCTAACCGAGGATGGTGTCAGTGGGTCCAAGATGACACATATGCACAGTTGGCGGTCTCTTATTGGTTGGCGATGAGTTGGAGTTTGTCAGAGGGTCTTGTGTCAGAGTTTTGGATCGACGATTGGTGTATGATCGCATGGAATATTCTTCCCCCATGCGATCTTGCGCTCACCGTCTGATTAGATGCCAAAGGGTAGTGGGTCCTGTGTCAAAGATGACTGGGTGGAGGTAGCAAATGGTATGATGACATGTGGCAGTTTGCAGGTGGGCCCAGGGGTATTAAGTGCTTAGCTGAGAAGTGGGACCGTCTAGTGATTCATTGCTGGTGTGTTGTGTTCTGATTGGCTGAGCTGGAAGGAAGTGAAGGCACATCAGTCGGCCTGAAAGATTCACAGGATGCCGAGATGGAGGATCTAGCAGTTGGTGTATCATTGCATAGAACCTATCAGAGGTTTGTAATCTTATGCCAGCCGTTCAATGAGAACCTTATGAAGAGTGGGTCCAATTCGCTACATGGTGCCTTTTCATTGCTGACGTGCCCTGTTTTCATTGGTTCGGGGGATGAATGATGTGGAGAGCTTTTTTTTAAAAAAGGTTTTGTCGACTATTGAGGAATTCTATGAACCGCTTGATCTGCTAGGAAGAGATGTAATCAACAGTCACATTTTAAAGTTTTCCAACTGACCGTTGCCACCGGGAATTTGAATTTTTAAATGGTTTCCAGCGACAGAAGGACTGAAAATTGATTGTTTTAGTGGCAGGATTTGATGAAGTTGTTGTGCCGACTATTCTAGGATGATCCAGAGGGTTTGATGATTGATTGCAGATGCCTGTACCATCATAAAATGAACATAATTAAATCTCAAGGCATGTTGCAGGTGTACAAATAAACTGATAAGCATGGTGTTTGTGTGATATTCAGTATAAATCAAGAGATTTTCATTGATGAAGATCAATTCTCGGATCTATTTGTCTAGGTTGCTTGGTTTTCTCCCCTGGAATTAATTATTGATTGATATTGGTTGGTTTAGTGGGTGAAACCCTAACCCTAGCTATCTGAAGCTTGTTGCATCTTGAATTCTTTGAGGATCCCAAGATAGCTAGTGGTATAAGTAGTAAGACTTCTAATTTTGTAAGGGTTCCAAGACTTTTTGGGTCTCCTAGCTTTCTGGTTTTCCAATATTTTCTGTTCCTGGTTCCAGTCTTTAGCAATCCAAGGGATTCTATTCTCTGGTTCCATATTCTTGATGGTTGAATGCTGATAATACAAACTTTGCAGAGTAGATTATTGATCCTATGATTTTGAGTAAAGATTTTACTTGTATGTATTGATACACTTCCATGAAATACAATAAAATTTCTACCTTGGTTTTGTTATTGTCTCTTTGCTTCATGTTTATTCTTGTATGTCTCTATTTGTAAGGCATCTAGAACATATTAGTTGTAAGTTAGCTATCTAATTGTTGCATGAGTTTCTTTCAAGGAAAGAATTAAATCCTTATGTGCAATTCCAGGGAATGAATACATCTATGGAAAATCTTGATGGTAGCAAACCTAGATTGAGAAGATAGTTTGTAAGGCACTCTACTTGAATTGTATGTGGTTTGTAAGGCATCCCATTTTATTTTTTAGAAATCCCCCTATTGATTTATGTTAGACTCTTTGCCCAAAGGATTAGGCACTAATTTGATCTCTGTCATTCAAACACCTTTCAGTCATCAAACACAAAATTCATCATTACCAATACCATTCCATTTCATGTTCATGTACCTAAAAAATAGGACTATCCCTGATGTTTTACAGTCCATAGTTGTTGATTCCTTGAAGAGTGAATCAAAGGTTAGCATCCCTTGAGTTTTACTCATAAAAAGAAGAAGGATTCATCACCCTTATGCCATTGTTCATGTAATCTCATTAGTAGTTTCATAAGTCACATTCTGCAACAGGTTATTATTAGCTGTTCTTAGAATCATCTTCCATAAAATATGTTTGAGAAACTCACTAGCATGACAATGAAGACCTAATCCACCAATCCATAGCTTACTTGAAATATAGTAACCTATCTATAGGCAATACCCGTCTAAGTCCTGTGGAGCTCGAAGCAGAAGGAGGATCTTATCCAATCCTCATCAATTAGGCTTTTCTTGCAAACTTGGAGACCTATTTACTGAGAATCAAGCCAATATCCTTGCCAAGTTTGACCCACAAGAAAAATCCCTAACAGGAGGATAAGAGTGGTGGCAATGCTCAAGGGTGGAAAGGGAATGAGGTGTTTTTCTGGTCTAATTTTAAGAGGAAGTTTAGAATTGAAGACCCCCTCAGGCTTAAGAAGAGTTCCTTATCAGATATTTGGTTCACATGGTGTAATAACCAAGTAAGGCAATAGAGAGTCTACTGTAGGCTTGACAGGATCTATGCAGAAGAGTTTGTCTTCTCCTTTGAGAAACAGGATGGTAGGGCCCCAGTGTGTGTTTCCCCCACAACTATGTCAGATCACCATCCAATCTATGTAGTAGCCTCCTTGGAATGTGATGATGGTATTTATCCTATTAAGAAAAACAATAGCTTTAAACTTAATACTTCACTTCTTAAGGATGAAGATAATGATGAAGCTATTAAAATGGTCACCAATTTATGTAAACTTTGTAATCAGGGATTGAATAAAGTGGACATGTGGAGCCACTTAGTGGACTCTTGGAGGAGTATCTACTAGATTATAGGAAAATAGAAGGCCATGATCAGAAACTGGGAAGAGCATACCCTACAGTGTACCTTAACTCTTCAGAGAAAGAATTACAGAATAAGGGGTCTGACCCACAATTGGAGGAGAAGATTAAAGAGATTAAGTGCCAACTTAGAAACTGTGAGAAATATAAAATCAATGGGAAAAAGACTAGGACTAGGATGAACTAGATGAAAGGTGGTGATAAAGGCTCTAAGTATTTCTTCAATATCATCTGATGCAAGCAGAAAAGAGAATGCATTGAAGGCATTCAAATCAATGGGGAAGTCTCTATGGATTCTAACAATATTAAAGATGCTTTCTTTAACTTCTATAAGAATTTTTTCTCCTCAAAATTCAGTGACCACAATATCAAAAAAATGGAGGAATGTCTTAGGTTGATCCCCAAGAAAATTTAGGATGTGGAGGCTAATAGACTCAACCTGCCGGTCTCACTGGTGGAAATTGAAGATGCGATCAAGTCCCTGGCTAATGATAAAGCCCCCAGGCCTGATGGACTCCCTGTTGAGTTCTATAAACATAATATAGATTGGATTGGACAAGAATTGTTAGAATTATATGATGATGCCTTCCATCATGGCTCCTTGGGTACTGACATTAACAGGGGAGTTATTAAGCTGGTCCCCAAAGATGGTGACAAATCTCTGGTGAAGAACTGGAGGCCCATTACACTCTTGAATTTATCTTATAAGGTGATAGCTAAAGTTCTAGCTAGAAGGATTGGTAGCTTATTGAATGATTTTATATCTCCAACTTAGACAGGATTCATTAAAGGGAGATTCATCCTTGAAAACCTGATTACCAGTTGGGAAGTAATGCATTGGGAAAAGAGTGAAAAATAGAATGTAGTCATGGTTTTGTTGGACTTCAAAAAGGCTTATGACATAATTGAGTGGCCCTTTGTTACGGGAATGCTAAAGGCATTCAGATTCCCCCCTTACTTTTGTAATTGGATCAATATCCTGCTCACAGACTCTTCTACGGTTATAGATGTAAATGGAGAACTCTCTGAAAGCATCACCCTCCAAAGGTCCATCAGGTAGGGGTGCCCTATTGCCCTAGCTTTGTTTGTTATTGTTGTTGATGCTCTTTTTTTTTATATTGAGAGCCCCTCAGCTAGGTCCCCCTGTTAGAGGAATTACCCTCCCTAATGAGGAATCCTTGCTTAATGCCCAGTTTGTAGATGACACAACACTATTTATTATCTTGGAAGAGGATAAATTTGATAACATGTTACATAGATTGCAATTCTTTTGTGATATCTCGGGTGCCAAAGTGGCCCCTCACAAATCCTCGGTCATTGGTTGGTCGTCTGCTCCTCCAGATTGGGTAGTAAGTAAAGGTTGGAGATGGTTAGGGCCTAACGACATAGTAAGATATTTGGGCATTCCATTCTCTATTGACCCATCCCTCAAAGAAATGTGGAGCTGGCTATATGCCAAGATTGAAAAGAAATACATCAAATGGAAAACACACACATTATCCCTAGCTGGTAGAGTTCAAATTGTTCAGAAAGTTTTGTTAGCTCATCACATATATTTTTCATCTGCATGGCTATTCTCTAACTATCAAACTAGGCAGATTGAGAGAATTATGAGAGACTTTCTTTGGTCTGATGGCCTTGGAAACAAGAAAAGGCACTGTGCCAAATGGCAGTGGTGTTGTATGCCAAAAAATAAAGGGGGCTTGGGCATAAGAAATTTGAAAGACCAAGGTATGGCTCTGGCCTCCAAATGGGTTACACAAGCTGTGATAGGTGATGAACCATGGAAGGTTTTGATCAGGAACAACATTAATAAATCAGATATCAAAAAAGGGAAAGGATGGAAAGATGTGCCACTTTGGGACAAATTGATGGGGTCCATGAATTTGGTAGTTTTTGGTTCCAAAGTGTTTCAGTCCATTTGGAAAGCATGGGTTCAGGTCAGGGATCTTCTCCTATTTAGGGGTGCCAGTGGTGGTCCTCCTACATACTCGATGGTCAATAGATCAATTTGGTGGGGGGTGGAGGCAAATAGCAAGCCTTTGGCATTAACTCAAAGTTGCTTTGCCAAGAATTGGGATAAGTATGGTATCTCTACTATTCAAGATGTATTGATTGACAATTAGCTTGGGGATTGGGAGGAACTATCCAATAAGGACCATATCCCTAGCTCGCAGAAAAAGACATATTCTATACTTTCTAAGGCTGTGGGTTCTTTTTTTCCTGGAAAATGTATGACCATTAGTTAGTTCATGCAGTGGGTCAAATGGAAGGATGGTAGTGAGTTCCACAAGATCTCTACAAAGAAGATTTATGATATGTTGAAAGATAAAAGTGACATTTTTGAGAGGGTGAACCTTGGCTGGGGGTTGGATTTCTCGGTATCTAAATGGAAAACCTTTTTTAACTTTTTATGGAACTCCCCTTGTGAACCCAAGAAATCTTGTTTTAGGTGGCTTTTTCTCTTAAAGAAACTTGTTGTGGGTAACACCCTACCCCATGATTTAGGAGAACCTATTTGGTGTGATTTTTGTTCTATCCCAGAGTCCTATGAGCATTTATTTTTTAACTGTGCATATGCCCAATGTATATGGTCTATCTTTCTCAGGTCTCTGGTTGACTGGAACTGTAAACTTGGTCTGTCTTGGTCTAAAATTCTTGTTGGTTATGTTGAGTCTTTTGATTTTAAAATGAACTCTTTTTGGTCTACTCTTACATGTGAAATTCTATGGTTTTTATGGAAAGAGTGGAATAGTGAGATATTTCAGAAGAGAAGGAGACAACTTACTGAGTTTAGATGTAAACTCACACATTTTCACATCATGTCACAAGTTGATGCTTCCTTAGAGATCTCTAGGGATAGGTTTATGATCCTTATGAGAGAAGGCCAACTGTTGATCCAGAAAGATGACATTGTTTCTTGCCAATACTTTTCCATGCAAAAAGATATGCTTCGACAGAGGGAGCTTGATAGTCTTAACTAGTTCATCAAAGATATGCAGCCTGAAGATAGAAGGATTCCAGGACCTGATACTCAAAGTTAGCAAGGGAACTTCCTCTTTTTGTTGTTCTCGACTAGTTTGTAGTACAACAAATACTCAAAGGATTATAGTCCTCTTTTTGTATTAACAAGCATCAGTTGTATTTAACCTCTATTATCAGAACTTACGAGATGTTATATATGTAATGATATGACTTAGTCTTAAGGTTTTGATTGGATAGAAATATTGTATACCAAGGACTCTGATGTAACTAGTTTATCAACTATGTTAATACAAAAAAAGTTTCTCTACTTAATGTTTTCTATGGGTTGACAATGTTCTATCTTCTTATGATCATACCCTAGGTGTTGTAACTAAGGGTTAGCTCCCTTGTTTTTGGTTTCTTTTAATATAAAAAACACAGTAGTAATTGATCTGAGATAATGTAATGAATGGTAGTTCACAAAATAAAATACTCATGATTGATCCTGCTTGCAGCAAGCCACATGCAATTTTCAAAATAGAAAGGTCAGAAAAATTGTGAAGCCCACCCACCAATTTTGCCTGCTTCCATGATTCTTCATTACTATTATTCAGTAGGGATTTTACAATGTTTTATTTTCTATGTTTGGATGCAGACCTGTGGAAGACGACCATGTTCCTATCCCCCTCAACAAGCTATTGAGTCCTGGACCTTTGCTTCCAATAAATTTCCTCATTGAATAAGTTGTCCTTCAATTTCTTCCTCCAGTTTTCCTCCTCCTCAATGGTACTATGAGACTGATCCCCAATAGTCATGGCTTTCTGTAGTTGGTCCAGTTTTACCTCAATTTTTTGTTTTTGTTTTTTTAAGATGTCATTGAATGAGGATTTACTCCATTCTTTGACCTCCCTCCTTATATTCTCTATTTTTTTGAAATCCTAAACATAGTCATTCCCCTTATAGGTGTACACACTAAATAGTGCACTTCTCTAAGTCATTACTTCCAAGGAAATGCATAAATGGGAAACCTTGAGAAAATGACCTAGAGCTCCCTAGGCATGGAGTCACAAGGATGTTGATGATGCTCTCAGCTAGAGCTATTGAAGCATGCAATCTTGCTAGTAAACCACACAATGGGAGATTCAAAGAGACAAGGGCAAGAATGCCAATATCTTCAAGAATCAACAATGGAAATGCAATGCAACTATGCTAAGAATGAAGATGCAAGCTATGCTATGGAAATGAAAGTATCACAAATCCTTGCTAATTAAGCTATGTGAGCTAATCTAGAGCATAAAGGAAACTAAGCTAGAAAGCATAAACATGAAGCTATGATGCAAGAATGAAAGTTAAATGCATGAAGATCTCCAAAGCTCCAAAGTCTCCAAGAAATCCTGCAACATAAGATTAGTATTCAAATTTGGGGTCTAAGAATGAGAAAAGAGCTCTCCTTTTAAAGGAATTGAAAAGGAATGGACCATGGAGATTAATAGGCAAAAGATTTAATCAAGGGTGGAGCTTGAAAGAGGAGCAATCCACGTGCACAAATATCCTCCAATGAGAAAATAAGAGTTGACTTTTGTGTCCATATGAGATAAAAAGGCCTTTTCTTCTTTTTATAAAATAAGAATAATACTTTATTTGTGCAACTTAGGATAAGAGGAAAAGTGGGGGGCTTTTATTTAATAAAAGGAGAAGAAATTCCTTTTAAATAAATAAAGACTTTGGATAAAATGGTTAGCCCATAGAAAATAATCAAATAAATGATAAAAAAAAAATAGGATTTGATAAATGAAATTGATTTAATTTGAAAAATGTTGATTTTTTGAAAATACTGATTCAGGGATTTGATAAATTGTTGAATGGGGGTCCAAAGTCTAGGCGACCATTTTAGGGTGCATGCATTTGCCCCTCTTTGACTAATGTGAGATCGATTTGGGATCACATGTGGTCAAAGAATGGAATTGAAATGTGAGATCAATTTGGGATCACAAAACAACCCAGATGTGTGTTCGACGGATGGGAACACATCAGGACAAAGATAAGCATAAGCTAACAAAGATAAGCTGAAAGACAAGACCAACATACCTGTAAATAGGAGATTGTCAAGTCTCAAATAAGAGATAAGGATCTCAAGCAAGGTTTGATTGATAAAGTTGAATCAAAGATTGAAGCTGATAGGTACTGCCCCCTCAGAATCAAAATCAAAATCAGGTAGAGGAGAACAACAAATTGATAAACTTGATCAAATCACTAGAAATCACAATCGAAGATGAAAAGTGATAGGATAACCATCAAGCAATGAAGATATGACCCAGTTTGACTAGGTTTAACTGAGAAAGATATAGGATAAAAATGAAGTCAAACCTCAGAGAGATGAATTGAATGAAAATGAATGAAAGACTAGAAGGTTGAAAGAGATGGAGATGAAGATGCCCTAGTGAAGATTGAAGGATCGGGCCTCAAATGGTCAGCCAACTGCGCAGAAGAATGAGAAATTTTTAAATGTGATTTTGACTATCAAGATGAACTTAGATTTTGATTTTGATCTCGAAAATGGATCTAGGACATCGAAATTAGCCACGGGTGTAATTTTTGCGCAATTTTGAGATATTTTTAAAATTAGGTCAAAAAGTCAAAATGTTATATAAGGGGCAAAAAGGTCATTTTCAAAATCATTTGTCTTATTGCGATTTGAGAATTTTTAGAGCTTAGAGAGAGAAAATGGCCCAGCAAGCAGTGATTCCAGTTCACAAGCATCGATTTGAGCATGCCTAGTTGCACAACCGGCCTCCTCAATATGGTGCCCCGGTATGTTTTCAGAAAAAACTCACCCTTTTGAGTCATTAATGAGCATTTATGTCATTTTAAACACATTTTTAATTATTTTAAAATATTTCAAATTTCACTTGTACGAAATTTCGTGCGATAGTTATTAAGTATCACACCCTTTGATAGTATTTGTCGTGCGATAATTCATGGGTCAACATAGTATCTCACCGATGTTGAATCTAGTATCGCATGATACCAGATGAAACATCGTGTGATACTATGCAAATTATCACATTCAAAGATATTATCACACTATTACTGAGGAAAATATCGCATGATATTTTATCAGAAAATAGTATCGCACTAGAGTAAGAAATATGACATGTTTTAAATTTTGAGCACTATGACATGGGTCTAGACAATGTTTGCATTTAAGTTGTTTTGTACTGATTTTATACATCCATCATGATATGTTCTAACATCTGGTTTGGGGTTATGGCTTGCAGGAGAACTTTTTAGCGCTCCTCATTAGAGCACTGAGAGTGACCGGGTTACGGTGTGTCTGAGATCTTGATGATTCAAGATGACCAGACTTGGGGGAGATGAGCTTTGGGTACTTGCTGCAAATGCCCCATATTCAGGTAGATCATGGGCTATTGATAGTGTTGGCTAAGAGGTGGCACAATGAGCATAACACCTTTCACTTTTCGACTAGAGAGGCCACGATTACCTTGGAGGATGTCTATCGGATCCTTCGAGTGCCTAGCCACGGAGATCCAGTGAGTATAATCATATTTATAAATGTTCATAGATGTAAAGTTTCCATATGATAAAAACTAACATGATTGTTTGTTGGCATAGGTATACTACGATCAGGATCTGACTGAGGGACAACAGGTCATGCAAGATATGTTCTAGGATGTCACGTTCATTGACAGACACCTTAGTTGGGATCAGTTTATGGAGGAGTTTGGTAGGGATTTCTCAGTTCTGTGTATAGTGTGCTCTATAGTAGCACAGGCACTGATTACCGATAGGAGTCAAAGAGGGTTCCCATTGGGCTGGGGCAGGTTGGTTACAGATCTGATAGCACACCCATGACGGATGGCATGGGGCCCAGCCATCTTAGCTAACATGTACCATGAGCTCCATGAGATTGTTTATAGGGAGAGCAGGACATGGGCGTGTGGTGTGATCTTAGCACATGTATGGGCATGGGAGCACATCATCATTGTGCGCCCACATGTGCAACCTAGGGAGTAGAGATGCCCCTATATTTATAGGTACATAGGTTTCCTTTCATAGCCACATAGAAGAGATGTGACATATTATAGGAGACTACTAGAGGAGCTTACATCATTTCAGTGGAGACCATATAGGGCTTGTGAGTAGTCGGGTGATCAGGAGTGGGAGCTGGGATACATGTTATGTAGTCGGCCACTAGTAGGTCGGCACTCTGAGATAGTAGAGCGCTTCGTGATCACCCAGGTTTGGAGATAGTTTAGATGACAACAGAGGGTGCCCATAGAGACTACTACCTATGCTTGGGTTAGGGATGAGGAGGGACATGGATGGCTGTCAATGTTGGACTACTAGTAGGTAGTACAGGACACCGCAACTATACATAGGAAGCCATGGGACTATCTCCTAGATATGGTAGATGTAGGTGCTGATGTAGCCTATATGGTAGAGTAGTAGAGGTTTCCATTCCCATGGTTTACTATACTTGATGCACAATTGGTAGCACAGGGTGGTGATAGAGATGATAGAGATGGAGGGGACAGTGGAGATGGAGGGAGGGTTAGAGAGAGAGGACAAGGATCCAGATTGAGTGGCCAGAAAAGGTTACGGAGATAGGGTTTCGAGGATGAGGGGGATGATGTAGCGAGACCATCTCACCGATGGGTGGATGCTAGGTAGGATCAACCTGTAGGGGGAGGAGGAGAGGATCTCAGGGTGAGGATCTAGGTTTTAGAGATGGAGATGCAACAGCTGTGGATTACTATAGCCGTGAGAGACCAGCAGCTGACTGATCTGCGAGCCAAGATAGATCAGTGGGAGAGGGCAGATCAGACAGACACAACAGAGATCTGGTGAGAGGCAACATGAGCTGCTTATTATCATGGACTCTACATATAGGTTGTACCTAAGGGACAGAGAGTGCCACTCTACTCTCAAAGGGTAGGCATGTTAGACATGGTACCAGACATAGTGGCAACACCACCTCCACCACCACCACCACCTTGTGATGGGGCGAGTTAGACTTAGGTCTAGGTGTATAGATGTATAGAGACATATCCTGGGACATTATCTAGATTTTGGATCCCACATTGTATTTGTATCATGACATTTATATATATGAGATTTTCTGGATTTATGATATATCTTGTGTACTTGTCCCACTTGTGATGGATGTTTTAGTTTTTATATTGTCTTGTGATATTGCTCAAAATGTATGATATATATGCTCATGTATAATCTCTCTCATAGATGTATGTTTAGTTCTCATGTTTATGATATAGACTCATGTTTCTGAAAATGATCTTGTTGATATAGATATGATGATAAGATTAACCCCTTGTGATGACAGGAAAAGGTGTGTGTGTGAATTTTGTACCTGTTCTGTAGACACAACACTTCAGTAAAATATTAGAGGTTAGTAAAAATTGAAATCATGCAATAAATGAAAAAATAAAATAACCAAGCGATTTACTGCCTTCTAGTAGATGCGAGTGTGAATTCTTAGATTAGACTGAGATCAGTGACCTTGACGACACCTAAACGAAGGATTTGAATGCAAGAGATATGGAAACTATTTGAATGCAATTAAACTATTTTTTTGGATTTTAGATGCAATAAGATGATGAAAACTTGATATGAATCTAAAATCTATATGAAAATTGATATGCAAAAATTCTAACAATGATATGAAAACCAAGGTGATCTCAAAAAGCTATTGATTCGCAAAGAAGCTTTGATTCTCTAGATAGCAATTCACCAGCATAAGTTTGCAAAAATATGAGATGTTGATATGAAGAGCTGAGGCCTTAATTTATAGAAATCCAGGGCTTTGGAGGTGCATGAAAAAAAGCCATAAATCACTCAAATAACTCAGGTTGATTTTTGAACTATTTTCAAATAAAAGATAATTAACTCACAAAAACATGCAAAAGCATATTCTAACTCAAAATAGAGTTTAGATTTAATTGATAATTGATAGTTGTCTACTTTTCTAATTGTGCATGTTTTATTTATGAATTAATTTAATAATAAAGTGATTTATTTCCAACTTAACTGATTTTGAAAAAAATAAAACAATTGATTTATGAGTTAATCAATTATTTTTCAAACTTTTATTGAAAAATAATATTATTAAAAATTGACAACTTACTTTAATTAATTAAATAAGAATTTAATCAATTATTCATAGGATTTTAGATTTATTGTCAAAATTAAATAATACAATATAGGAATAAATAGAATTAACTTCAATTAAACTATTAAGTGGCAGAATTAAATCTAATTAATTAAATATTAAGAATATTCAATTAATCAAACTTTAGGATAAATAGGATTTATCGCCAAATAATTATTAAATCAAAGATAATTATGATAAATAGGAATATTGCTAGGAATATTCCCCGATGCAGAATTTAGGATAATCAATTAGGATTCAATGATGTTCAGATGTGCCTTAGGTTAGGAATTTGATGTCGATTTCATTCGATGTGTCGATATAGGAGGTTAATGAACTTATAGCCCATTTTTGGGGTATTACATTTTGCCCCTCTTTGAATTGTTGTGCGAAGCATAGTGGTTCAAAGACAGTCTGTGTATGATATTGAAACTGATGTTTGAAATTGATAATTGATATGAGACAGAAGCTGATTGAAAGATTTGATATGAAGATAATAGGTCCTGAATGACCAAAGATAATGTTAACTATAACAGTAAATGAACCGATGATTGTGAAAAAGTGTTAAAACACCTGATTTCAAACCTTATGATTGCGAAGAAGTGAGTGACCAATTCCAGACTCAATTGTCCTTATATTGAATCACATTGGTATCACATCTAAACCCTTCAGTTTCTGAAGAACTAAGGAAATAACACAATTGAACCGATAGTTGCAAAAAACTGATACAATTTACAAGATTAGGAGAATACCAGATTGATATGGATCTTGATGAATCTGATATGCCCCAAGTGATGATTGATTTCCCCGAGTGATGAGGTCTTTTGATGAGTCAGCAACTAGACGTGGTTGTTGTCTTGATTACTGAGGAAAGATATGGTTTTAGATAAAGATATGATTACAGACTTTGAATGATGTGTAATACCATGCCCCCTTCAGGATTAAAATTGAAATCTGACAAGAAAATTCAACGTTGATATTTCAAAAGCATGTTAATTGATTGGAAAAATGGTTAAACACGTT
Organism: Chamaecyparis obtusa; assembly: GCA_027943335.1. Classification (NCBI taxonomy): domain Eukaryota; kingdom Viridiplantae; phylum Streptophyta; class Pinopsida; order Cupressales; family Cupressaceae; genus Chamaecyparis; species Chamaecyparis obtusa. Next base: position 859,113 of record BSBK01005761.1, read on the forward strand.
TGAAAATGCATTTTGCATCGTTTGGAGGTCCTCGAGACCAAGTTTGACTAGGCTAAACCATGAGTTGACCATAGTTGACCAAGTTGAAATTTTGATAGTTTGATGTAAGATAATCAGTTAAGTTGAATTCTGGATTCCTATGATGATTGAAGGTCAATTATGCACGTAGTTAATAATATGAATGATCTTAGATTTTGATTTTGATCCCGAAAAAAGATTCTACTTGCTATTTCGTTGGATGGACCTTCATGTAAGATTCAGCTCTTGTTAGATTTGAAGAGACAAGTGGAGAATTGTTTAAGCATTGAAGTTCGTTTAGCTATTGTGAGATCATGCAAACATGCAAAAATGCAAAGAGACATGCAGTATGAAATGCCACCTAAGACCTAGGACCTAGTCACTGATCATGTGTCGATCATTCTCATCATTGAATTTTTAGGTAACCGAATAAATTAATACAATGCCCACTAGTGATGAAACCATAGACATATGAATATCAATTTGTATGCACAAGAATCAATACAACACCCATTGATTAGGCAACCATGGACATATGAATATTGATTTGATTTTTAGAATGTCGGATTAGATATAAGCACCAAGGCACAAACGCCAGGATGACCTGAATATCATGTCCATTTTGATATAGAAATTTGTATGAGCATCAAAATATAAACATCATGATGACCTGAATACGCCTTGCATACAAACACATCAAATAGTCAAGAGATCATTTGAAATCCAATGTGAATTACCCATAGTGAACCTTTATCGTTCACATCCTTAGGTAAGATCGCGTTTCATAGTAGGAGAAAGAACTCACTCAAAAAGACAATAGTGAGATCAAACTTCCTTGAATTTTTTGAGTATCAATGGTCAAGGTACTCATGGCCATCCAATTCGAGATAGAGGCTCTTACAGACGGACACCATTTCAATCCAAAATTTCCAAAGTTGTTAGATTTTCACATACAAGCAGAAGATAAAGAAAAGATTATGCCCCTAGTCATCACTCTCTAAATCCTGTAAAAGACATCATCGAAGAGCTCGAAGGGACACAATATGCAGAAATCTCAATGCAAATCAATGAGCATACAAGGAGACAAAAGCATGTGAAGAGCATAGATTGTTTTCAGTTTGTGTTTGATTGCATTGTTATAGATGCAAAATCCTTTCTGGGGACGAGACTGATTGATTGACTCAAATGAAGCTTTAAAGGACTCTGACTGGATATGATACGCCTAAGATACATTGGAGACTATAGGATATGACATTGACGGCCCCCAAGTTTGGACATTGATAGGATACATACGCTTGAGCCGATTGGTGTACAGATCGACTTATTGAAAATAGGAAGATAAAAACAAACTAGGAGATATGTACAAACTAAAGCAAGACTGAAAGCTGGGAAAGACCAAGATTGTGCTGATAGATGGAGCGTTTTGAAACAAGTGGCACCCGTTTGCCAGGTTTTCACCATCTTGGTAGAGATTCTATTTTTGCTACCAAGGTGCCTGTTTCCAAGTTTTCACCAAGGCACTTTTTCATTTTCTCATTTTTCTTGTATTTTTCATTTTTTCAATTTTTTTGTACTTTTGATATTTTTTACTTTTTTTTGTGAATCATCAAGGCACCTATTGCTAGGTTTTCACCAAGATGTTCATTTTTTCAGAACTTTTTCCAATTTTTATAATTTTTTCAGGACATTTTACCATAGATGAATGCCTTAGGCATAGAATTTCTTCAGATGGAGAACGTTGATTGGTTCCTGAAGCTATTCTCATTTAGTCATTGAGAGTTGATAGGCACCAGAGCCAAAAGTAGCAATGATAAAAAAGGGTCCCAACCAGTTGGATTCAAACTTCCCCTTGCATTCTCTATGTGATTAATTTTTAGGATTCTCTCTCAAGACTAGATCACCAACCTGAAATTCTTTGTGTCTGACTTTCTTGTTGTAACCTCTAGACATTCTCTTCTGATATACTTTGAGATGATCATATGCTTTTTGTCTGCGCTCATCTAGTAGTTCAAGTTCTTGCAACCTAGACACTCTGTAGTCATCATCAATTACTAGACCATGCATTTTGATTCTTAGTGATGGGATTTCAACCTCAATAGGTAGTACCGCTTCAGACCCATAAACTAAAGAGAAAGGTGTAGCCCTAGTGGGCATACTAATACTTTTTTTGATATTGGTTCTGATATTGGTTCTGATACTGGTTCTGATACTAGTTCTGATACTTGTTCTGATACTTGGTATACTTGATAGCATCTTTTTCCATTGCAAACTCCCAAGCAAGATCATATCATGCAGTCCCAATGTCTAGCAAGGTGGAGAACAAGAGGGATTAACAAGCCAGTGGAAGAGATGGAAGATAAGAGAATGAAGGAGAATGAAGGGAAGAAATCCTCAAGGGAAAACTCCTCAAGAATGCTCAAGCTAGGGAAAACTGTCATGTAAAGTACATTTGGACAAGCAATGAAAGGCCAACATAGGATAAGTCACAAAAGCATAATGCAACAGCAGGAAAGGATGCAGTCCAAAGGAGTAGACATGTCAAGAGGTTTCAAAGCATCGTGTTCTACTCTTTTTTTTTCATTAGATCAAGACCAAAAGGGAAAAGGATAGCAATAGATATGAAGGCTAAACATGAAAGGAATGAAAGCAAGATCATTGTAAGATAGCTCACAAGATAGCCAAATATTCATGTATAGATCAACATTGTCAAGATCAAAGAGAGAAGATGGAATGGATGAAATATGTAGAAGAACTATGCATGATGTCTGATTACCAGATTTTCATCATGGTACTTATCCAAGGTGCCACAAGGGAGTGGTTTTCACCATAGGATGAATTTATTTCTCTTTACTTTTGCTACCAAGGCACCTATTTTTAGGTTTTCACCAAGGCACATTTTCAATTTTTTTTGAATTTCTTTTTTTTTTTTTGAATTTTTGAATTTTTGAATTTTTGAGTTGGAAGAAGGCAAGCTTTTTAGATAGTGCTCCTTGAAAGTATAAACCATGATATGTGAAGGATTCAAAATGATATGCTCAAAGATGTTGATAGGGAAAGGAAGATGAAAGAGAAAAATGGAGGATAAGGTTTTATGTAAAGCGAGTGAGGTTGGAAGATAGGAGGAATAGGAAAATGAGGAAAAATGATAAAAGGCAAAAGGCTAATGAATGGAAGGATTGTGAAAGGGTAGATGGAAAGGAAGGAAAGATTAATGTCAACACACACCTTGAAGGGTGGCGAGAGGATGGAGAAAATGTGAATGAAGGAATACATGAAGGAATATGGTGAATGGATAGCAGAGGTTGTGGTTTAGGCGCATGGAATGAAAGAATGTTTTTGGAAGAGGATGAAGTGGAAGTCTTTGGAAGCTTGAATGTCAACTTCACTTGTTGCTCAACATGAGACTCTTTCAAGAGATACTTTGTAATCCATATAGCCATAGGCTTTTCATTTCTTTTTGATGATCTAGAGAGAATATCTTTAATGATGGATTTTGGAACCCATACTTGTCTTGTAATTTTTTTCTTAGATATCTCTTTTGACTTTATGCCTCCATATCATTTAGAGGAGACATGGTGATCTTCTTTTTTTGACGAATTCTTGTATTGCTTCTTTTTCTTGTATTGAACATTCAAGTTACTTCCAAAAGACTTGGGACTTGTGGAAGAAGAAGTAGGATATGACTGGTTTAAATGGGTGGGTGGATGAAAAGGATTCAAGGGTGTGCATCTATGTTGATCTTGAGGAAAGATGGGAGATGGAGGGATGTAAGGACCCAAGATGGATGGCGAATTAGGAGAGTTAAGAGGGGAAAGTGAAGGGACATAAGGACCCAAGATGGAAGGTAGGCGTGAAGCTCTTAGTAGTGGTGGAAGAGGTCCAAGGATGGAAGTAGAAGACACAAAAGGATAATCAACAAGTTTATCAACATTTATATGACAACCAAGGACATCAGCACCTTTAGAGTGAGCATTAGGATTTTCAATAGAATCGTGGACATCTTGAATATGAGCACTTTCTTTGATAGGATTGTTCAAAGCTTGCAAAGACTTAGGAAGAGTAGAAAGTGGAAGTGAACATGGAGTGGTAGAACAAGAAGATGGAAGACTTTGATCTTGACAAGGATCTTTGGATAGCATAAGCACATAATTTTTCTCTTGATTTTCAATAGGCTTAACATTGGAAGTAACAACACCATTTTTACCAACCTTAATGGAAGTATCATCTTTAGCAAGCGCAAGTGTAGTAAGGTTATTTTGATTGTCAATAAGCTCACCGGTGTAAGTAGTAGCTTGATCTTGCTTAGGAGAAGGCTTAAGACATGGTGGAATGAATGGGAAAGGGCATGCAGGATCAAAAGAACCATGAAATGGATAAGAGACATCATGAAAATGATTGGATGACATGGAGGTTTCTTGATCTTGATCTTTCTTTATGTTCTTTTCTTTATCATTTTTAGAGTCCTCTTGACATGGAGCCACTTCTAAGGACAAGGAAGCATGTTGGGATTGTATGGAAGACTTTGGAAGAGATGGTGGAGGACTAGCTGAAGTAGGAATTATAGCATATAAAGGCTTAGGTTCTTTAGGTTTAGAATCATTGAAAGTATTTGCAGCCAAGTGAAGGTTAGCTTGAGTTTCTTTAAGAGGTAGCCTTTGAGGATAACTATAGGAAACTGCATAAAAAGTATTAGGACCTTCGGTGGATGGAGGACTTGTGAAAGATTTGAAAGACTTGGAAGTTTTAGGAAATGTATGGGTATTGGCGGAAGTAGGGGATGGAAGGGAACCATCACAAGACAAAGGTTCATCATTAACATGATCTTTCTTGAGAGCATAATCTTTATTTTCAGCATGAGAATTCTTAGAGGAGAGATCCTTATAGTATTGATGTTTATAATCAGCACAAAAATCTTTCTCTTCTTCCAGTGAAATAGATGGATCATCTAGGTATTGTGCACAAAGATCATCAAAGTCTCTTTCAAAATTAGAATCATATGGATCACCATCACGATCTATCCAATGTGACGTCCCATTTCCAGTAAGCATGAACACACGATGAGGAGGAATCTTGGGAACATAGGTGTCATAGGTATCATTATATTGTCCATCATCATAGTCATCATAGTCTCCAAAGATGGATGTGTCACTCTTCGTGGAAGAGGTATCATAAGGATTGTCACATTGCTCACATTCTATCCGGGGCCATGGTGACATGTACAAGTCTTTATCAAATGGAAAAGGACATAGAGCTTCCATGGAGAACTCTTTAGGTTCCTTTTCTTTCTCATGTTTGTTAAGTTTGACTTGCATGGCATGCATCTGTTTCATCATAGCTATGATTAGAATTTCTTCCTCATGTGTACTGATTCTTTGAGACATGTTAGGAGTTTTAGGAATCCCTGGAATAGATTGATGTAGAGTTTGTTGATTGACTCCTTGACTTGATGGAGGAGGAGGAATCAAGCATGGAAGTGACAGAAGAGATGAATAGAAGAAAAAAGACTAGATAATAAGAGGAAAAGAATCAAGAAGATGTGAAGAGTTTAGGAAGAAGAGGAAGAATGGAAATGGAAGACTAGGAAGACATGGGAGATGTGGAAGAAAGAAGACCAAGAGTCATTTTGTGAAACTTGATACCATTTAAGTTCATTTGGATGTTGAGCAACATGTCATAGCACCTAAGATTTGACCAAGACTAACCAAGGATGACTAGAAATGACAATAATGAGTTCGCTATTTTGACAGAATTCGGGAGTAGGCTATAAAAATTGGATTTTTGACAAATTTGACCAATCTCTGACAAATTTGACCAATCTCTGACAACTTTGATTTTGGCTTTGTTACGAGTTTTGAAATTTTAGGATGACTTTTGACACCAGAAAGGATTTTTGCTTCAAATTTGCAATTTTTCAATTTTTTAGTATTAGTTTGTTTGCAAATTTTTTTGTCCAATTTTTTAAGATCTGTGTAAAAGTTTGTCTCAAGTAACTAAGAAGATATCAAGCATGCAAAATAGCAAGCAAGGGAAGCAAGCAATCATCTGAAAATAATGAACAAGGGCAAAAGCAACCTTGCGCATGAACAAGTAATAGTGACTTATTGTGCTAATCCCTAGAAATACTACTTGTGTATGTTCCAAAAAGTTTTTCAATAACGCACATATTCCTAGAAAATAAAAATTTGGACTCACTAGGGTTTTTAGTAATGGTTTGACTCTGTAACTTTTATGATCTAAGAGGGTGAACTCCAATCCAGGCACACTGGGGTTTTGACACAGTTCGAGAACTTAATCTTCAGGATCTACTAGGGAGATCTGACAGCCCAACAAGAGACCACACCTGTGGAGATTTCTTCCAAAAGGACATTTATATAGTGGTTGTCACTACCATGGTGAAAATGGCTATTACTGCTTGAGGTTCCATCAATGTGGTTGACCCAATTAAGGGAATATCCACTATGGTTAACCTTTTCTAAAGGTGACTCACAAAATATACCACATGGAGACTGGTTCCAGATTCAAGGATTTGGGTTTTTGGTACTATCCAAAAAGGAAGTAGAGCATAATCCCCTAGCCTTTTCACTTTTAACCCAAACAAAGCAGACAGATTAATCCGACATGCTAAGACCAAGATTATCTCACAAAGATCTATAACGTCAACCCCTTATGATCTATCAACCTCTCTGGAGAGAGAATGCATCGATTAAAAGTTGAAGACACACAGATCTAGTGGAACGTGAGACTCCCTCAGTATCCTCCCTACCTACAAGGGGTTCTCTCATTGAGAAGAGCTTCGGTGGAAACCCACTCTCTCAAGAACCACAAATAGTGTTCATAGGGCCTAATTACTATGTGTAACAAATATGCAAAAAGCAAATCTATGTTCGTTTTAGAGCCCAAAACTGAAGTGTGAATTATGAAAGCTGTAAAGGCACTCAAGCTTGACACAAGAGAGTTTTTTTTATGATGAAGTGTTATCAGATGTAATAGAATACCTGAGTTCCTCACAACGCGCTTAGTAGATTTTACCTATTTTAGCAATTTTTGAGCATTTGTCTTCTATCTTTTGTACCCACAAGACGTACCTACACCTACATCTGCAAACCACTGTTATGAAAAACTTACCTATTATTGTACATGAAACCCAATGTTATAAAAATCCATCAAAAAAAAGAAACACAACTTGTCAACCCCATGTGGTAGAAAATCAGGTTAGTCAAATATAATGTCATTTGATAATCGAAAAACCTGTTGTCATAAAAAATCAAATTCTGACCAGTCTGCACTAAATCAACAATAACTTTTACAAATCAAAACAAAATTAATCCAAACTAATGTAAAATGAAAGATAACTCAAATACCTTTCCATAAATATAAGTTTTATATCTGTATCATGTCATATGTGCATGTACCAATAAAAACATCAGTCGGATTTCATAAAATTAGGTTCAGACTAGTCTTCACTAAAATGATCATAACTTTTGTAAATCAAAATAAAATTAATCCAAACTAATAGAAAATGAAAGATAACTCAAATACATTTCCAAAAATATAAATTTTAGATCTGTATCATGTCATATGTGCATGTACCAATAAAAACATCAGTCAGATTTCATAAAATTATGTTCATACTAGTCTTCACTAAAATGATCATAAATTTTGCAAATCAAAATGAAATTAATCCAAACCAATGGAAAATGAAAGCTACCTCAAATACCTTTCCAAAAATATAAATTTCAAATCTGTATCATGTCATATGTGCATGTACCAATAAAAACATCAGTCAGATTTCATGGAAAAATAGCCCAGAAATTTATCACAAAACTCACAAAAATTAACCTTGTGGTCGTGGGTTCGAGAAAAATGATAGAAATTTGATAGAATAGAATAGAAACTCATTTCAGGGCCGCACGGTGGGTGCCAAAAATGTGTGTGTGAATTTTGTACCTATTCTGTAGACACAACACTTCAGTAAAATATTAGAGGTTAGTAAAAATTAAAATCGTGCAATAAACGAAAAACTAAACTAACTAGGCAATTTACTGCCTTCTAGTAGATGCAAGTGTGAATTCTCAGATTAGACCAAGATCAGTGACCTTGACGACACCTAAATGAAGGATTTGAATGCAAGAGATATGGAAACTGTATGAATGCAATTAATCTATTTTTTTGGATTTTAGATGCAATAAGATGATGAAAACTTGATATGAATCTAAAATCTATATGAAAATTGATATGCAAAAATTCTAACAATGATATGAAAACAAGGGTGATCTCACAAAGCTATTGATTCGCAAAGAAGCTTCGATTCTCCAGATAGCAATTCGCCAGCATAAGTTTGCAAAAATATGAGATGTTGATATGAAGAGCTGAGGCCTTAATTTATAGAAATCCAGGGCTTTGGAGGTGCATGAAAAAAAGCCATAAATCACTCAAATAACTCAGGTTGATTTTTGAACTATTTTCAAATAAAAGATAATTAACTCACAAAAACATGCAAAAGCAGATTCTAACTCAAAATAGAGTTTAGATTTAATTGATAATTGATAGTTGTCTGCTTTTCTAATTGTGCATGTTTTATTTATGAATTAATTTAATAATAAAGTGATTTATTTCCAACTTAATTGATTTTGAAAAAATAAAACAATTGATTTATGGGTTAATCAATTATTTTTCAAACTTTTATTCAAAAATAATATTATTAAAAATTGACAACTTGCTTTAATTAATTAAATAAGAATTTAATGAATTATTCATAGGATTTTGGATTTATTGTCAAAATTAAATAATACAATATAGGAATAAATAGAATTAACTTCAATTAAACAATTAAGTGGCAGAATTAAATCTAATTAATTAAATATTAAGAATATTCAATTAATCAAACTTTAGGATAAATAGGATTTATCGCCAAATAATCATTAAATCAAAGATAATTATGATAAATAGGAATATTGCTAGGAATATTCCCCGATGTAGAATTTAGGATAATCAATTAAGATTCAATGATGTTCAGATGTGCCTTAGGTTAGGAATTTGATGTCGATTTCATTCGATGTGTCGATATAGGAGGTTAATGAACTTATAGCCCATTTTTGGGGTATTACAAAAGGATGTGATGAGAAAGACAAGGAGCGAAGGACATGATCGAGAAAAGGAAAGGTGAGCGCAGTTGACCGACAAGTCCATGAAAGATGAAAGGAGAGCTCTCTTCATATGCAAGATGCAAAGCTAATCTAACATGAACCTAAAAAATGCAAGCTACTATGAAAAGTGGTTAACTTGTAAGGTCACAAAGCTTTTAGACTCTAATAATCATCATCGAGCATTATTAGTAGCGTCGCAAGATCATACAATACACACTAGTATGACTATGTGAATCTGAATATGATCTATATCAAATAGATATGTGGGAATCCCACCTAAGCATCAAAGACATGTAGGTCAAGATGACTAGTGCAGTGAGGTTCCCTAAGTTTGGTATGGCAAGATTATGCTCGCATCGAGACACAAGAAAGTCAAGATGACTATAAGCATGCACTTGCGAAAACAGTCAAGGATAATACCTTGTAGCCCCTAATGTCAAGTGGAACAAGCATAAATGCTAATGATAGTTAGGACCAACAAAATATACCCACAAGCAGAAAAAGCAATAAAACATGTCCTCATGCCCCCAGTCTTCTAGCTCAGCATCATCGAAAACTATTAGGGAGAAGACACTCATCAAAGTAATCATCATAGATAGCACACAAAGAAATAAAGTCAAACAAGTCTTAGCGAATCAAATGTTTAAGTGCGTGTGTGTAGGTCATAGAGTCAAACTTTGAGTATCAGATCTGGGAGTGAGAAAATATCATATCATGCTAGACTGCGGGTAAGATATATGATAAGTGTTGAGAAACACTTGACGCTAGGGTAGTGTTGAAAAACACAGTTGGGGTGGTGTTGAAAAACACCATTTGCAAGATGTCCTAAAGACCAATGCATCCAGGAGACCAAAGCTAACATAGTTATGCCCCCTAAACAAAGACAAAGACCAATTACAAACCAAGGCAACAAGGTCAAGGCATGATGGAGAAGGGCTAAGTGTCGAGGATGCATGCTAAGAAACAAGGGTGCAAAGGCCTCAAGTAGCGCCTGTTTCCAGGTTTTCACCACTTGGAAATTTTTTAATTTTTTTTATTTTTTTGTATTTTTGCTACCAAGGTGCCTATTTCCAGGTTTTCACCAAGGCACTTTTTCTATTTTTTTAAAATTTTTTTTATTTTTTTATTTTTTTGTATTTTTTAAGACTTTATATGCTTTTTAGAATTTTTTCAGCATCATATATGAGTTTTTTTTGGAATTTTTTTAGGACCAATAAATATATACAAAGGATGCCCCCAAATAGAATAGGCATCATGGATAGAACTTCTTTAGGTGCAAAACATTGATAGGATCAGGGAGTTGTTCTCCCTCTGCAGTAGACAACAAATAAGCACCTGTCCCAAAAGTAGTAGTAATAATGTATGGTCCAAGCCAATTAGGTTAGAATTTGCCCTTTTGCTCTCTATGTTGTTGGTTCTTAGGGTTTTCTCCTAGGACAAGATCCCCCACTTGAAATTCTCTAGGGTGAACATTCTTGTTGAATGCTTTGGACATACGCTTTTGGTAGACTCTCATGTGATCAAATGATGCTTTACGGTTTTCATCTAAAAGTTCTAGTTCTTGGAGTCTCATGGCGCGGTAGTCTTCATCTATCACTAGACCTTTAAGGGAAACTCTAAGAGAAGGAATCTCCACCTCTAAAGGTAACACTTCTTCAACACCATAAGTGAGAGTAAAAGGAGTAGCCCCTGTTGAAGTACGAATATTCATTCTATAGGTCCACAAGGCTGGATTTATCTGTAGATGCCAATCTCTACCATTCTTGTGAACTATTCTATGGAGAATTTTAAGAATGGTCTTATTCGAAGCCTCTGCTTGTCCATTTCCTTGCGGGAAGTAAATGGAGGACCAATGTTGTTTTATCTTGAACTTCTTGCAAAGATGTTTAAGGTCCTTGTTTTTAAACTGACCTCCATTGTCAGTGATTATTTCAAAAGGCACTCCATACCGACAGATGATATGGTTCAAAATAAATAGAGAAACTATCTTGCTTGAGGCAATAGAAAGTGGGACAGCTTCTACCCATTTGGTAAAGTAATCGGTAGTAGTGATAATGAATTTGTGTCCACTTGATGAGTTGGGATGAATCTACCCAACAAGGTCAAAGGCCTAGCACTAAAATGGCCAATGAGAAATAAATGGAATAAGGTCCCTGTCTGGAGCATGTATCAGGTTACCATGTTTTTGACACTTTTTGCATGATTTAGCAAAATCTACTACATCTGTCTGCATGGTAGGCCAATAGTACCCTGCCCTAAGAAACCTTTGGGCCATGGCAAGACCATTGGAATGTCCTCCACAAATGCCCTCGTGAATGTCAGCTAATGCTTGGTTGGACTCATCCTTTTCCAAGCACCTAAGAAGTGTCCCATCTAAACCCCTCCTAAACAGATCACCAGAGATAAGGGTGTGGTGAGAGGCATTTTGGGTCAAGTTTCTTTGTTTAGAATGGTTGAAGGTTTCATGGATAATGCCATCATGAAGGTATGAGTAAATGGCACCATAGCGGGATGATTCATGGCCAACAAGAGTACAAACAACTTGGCTTTCTTAGGAGTCATAGATAGGGTAGCATAGCTCTTCCACTAGGAATTCAAATCTAGACTCATGTTGTTCTAGCTAAAGAAGTGAAGCCAATGTAGCCATAGCATCAGCTGCTTTATTATCTTCTCTAGGGATTTGTTCAAATGTAACAAAGGTGAAATATCATCTTAATGAATCAACCATTTTCTTGTAGGGTACCAATTTTTCATCTTTTGTTTGGTATTCTTCATTAACTTGGTTGATAATCAATTGCGAATCCCCATAGATATGTAGCTCTGTGATTCTCCACTCTATTGCCATTTTTAGTCCATTTGTTAGGGCCTCATACTCAGCAATGTTATTTGTACATGGGAATAATAATTTATAGGACTTAGGAATTGTGTACGCATGAGGAGAAACAAATAACACTCCTTCTCCTGAACCATTTTGCATGAAAGAGCCATCAAAGAACATCTTCCATGTTCTTGTAGTCATGTACATTATGTGCTCATCTAGAAATTCAACTTGAATTGGTGCTTTATCTCGAATTGGAAAATCAGCCAATTGGTCTGCAATTGCTTGTCCTTCTATACCCTTATGCTCAACATACTCTATGTCAAATTCTGATAAGATCATCATCCACTTAGCAAGTCTACATGTGAGGGTGGCCTTACCAAGAAAATATTTGAGAGGATCAATTTTTGCAATGAGGTGTATTGTATGCACAAGCATGTAATGTCACAACTTTTGGGAAGCAAACACCACTAAAAGGCAAGATTTTTCAATACTAGTGTAGTTAACCTCATATGACACAAGAGTATGACTGATGTAATATATAGCTCTTTCTTTTCCAGTATCATCAAGTTGAGCCAATAATGCCCCCAGGGAAGATTATGTTGTTGACACATACAATATGAGTGGTTTTCCTGGGATAGGAGGCATTAAGATTGGAGGATTGGCCAAGTATTGCTTTATTTGGTCCATGCTTTGCTGACAATCTTCATTCTAGACACATTTAACCCCTTTGTGTAAAGTCTTATTGAAGGGTTGAGCTCTATCAACCAGTTTTGAAATAAACCTCCTTATAGATTGAAGGCGTCCCTGGAGACTCCTCATTTGGCTGATGTTTTTGGGAGGCAACATATCCAATATTTCTTGGACTTTCTCTGGGTCCACCTCTATTTGTTTGTCTGAAATGATAAATCCTAGAAGTTTTCCAAAGGTGACTCTAAATGCACACTTTTTGGGATTTAATCTTAATTGAAACTGTTCCATACGATCTAGAATGACTTCTAAATCTCCTAGGTGTGTATTCCTTTTTTTAGATATTGCCAAGGTGTCATCCACATAATCTTCCATATTCTTATGCATCATGTCATGGAAGATAGTAGTCATAGCTCTTTGATAAGTAGCTCCTACATTTTTTAATCCAAATGGCATGACATTCCAGCAATAAGTTCCCCATGCGCAAGTGAATGCAGTCTTTTCCTAGTCTTCAGGAGCTATCTTGATTTGATTATACCCAGAAAAACCGTCCATCAAAGAATAGATCTCATAACCCACGGTCATGTCCACAATCATGTCTATGTTCGAAAGTGGAAAATCATCCTTTGGGCATGCTTTATTAAGATCTCTAAAATCTGTGCAGATGCAAATGGACTTGTCATGTTTTGAAATTGGTACAATATTAGATATCCATTTGGCATAATCAATGGCTCTTATAAATCCTGCACAAAGGAGTTTTTCTAGTTCAGCTTTGACAAGATGAGCTATGTGAGGATGCATTTTCCTCAACTTCTATTTTATTGGTTTGATACCTGGAGCTATGGACAAGTGATGCATAATGAGATTAGTGTCCAACCCTGGCATGTCTGAGTAAGTCCAAGAAAAATTAATCTTCTTTCTCTGTAGGAACTTGGTATATGCCTCTTTTTCTTGTATTGATAGAGATTGAGCCAAATGCACTATTTGTGGAGCTTCTTGTGTATCCAAATTAACTAGTTGTGTAGGCTCAACAAGCACAAGAGATCTATCTTGAAAGTAACTTGGGAGATGATCAAGTACCTCATCCTTAGGTGCCTCAAAGAGGTTTTCACCCTCGGATACGTCCTTTATTTTTACTTTTGTAGGTTCTAACACCGCCACACAATGGTTTTCGCCATGAGAACTCTTATTCTTTTTTTCTTTTCTTTTCATTTTGTGACTAAGGTACTTGATATCTGGTTCTATCATGCTTGTAGTTGGTTCGCTGGTGGAAGAGACTACAGGTTCAAGGGCATTTAGGTAACATGCTATCTCATAGTCATTTTGGAAAGTTAGGAGTTGAGGCTCTTGATAGCGCTGAGACCAATCAATTAAGTGAGGATTGGCAAGGGGTAGATCAATGACAGGTTCAATGTTGTGTATGAAAATGGTATCATCTCTGCTGATTGCAGAGTTAGGGTTTGTCAAGTATCCCTCTAAGGTACCCGAATAAGATTTATCCTACCAAGCAAAGCATTGTCCACTAAAGCAACTTGCGGATTTGAATCCACTAATCCTACACTAGAATCGTTAGCTACCTTGGGTTGGGAACCATATGTATGGACAACATCAATGTCCATGTCAACTGTAGAACAATCAGAGAGAGATTCCCATTCATACTCATGTGAGTCCATATCTGAATCCCGGCTGGGATGTTTACACCAAGCATATTTTCGAGGCCTTGAGGTAGAGGCTTTGATGTCACCAAGGGTAACACATTGAATGCCATTTGTGTATTGATTTTCTTGAATAGGATCCTCAACATGATCTTGTTCAAGGTCTGAAATTGTTGGATTGGTAGCTGGAGTATTTGAATCTCCCCAAAGGAGATTGGTGGAAGGGACCCAATCTTCACACCTATCTTGTTGATTTTGTAAATTTGGTATGTAGTTTGGTTCATCATCACTATCCATCGCAGCAAGGATAGGAGTAGTTTTCTTGTCATGACTTTCAAAACCTAGGCCAACCATTTTTTTAGACCTGCATCCAAAAAGAGCATGATCGAGTGGTTCGGCTCTAGCGTCTACTCTGTGACTGAGAGGACCATGACTTGGATAGCCCATACTTTTGACAAGAGTGTACCCTCTTCCATAGGCCTTAAGAGAGGGAGAGAAGTTCTCATTATGCATGTATTTGTCTTCTCTATAGATCCAGTCCTTGACAGCCACCTCTTCTTTTTCATCCTGGATAGGCACCGAGGATTCTACAAATGTACCAAATAGATTCATGGCTGAAGATGAAGGATGCATCTCTTGTGAAGGTTTACCATAGGACCTAGGTGAGACTGGTAGTTTTGTAAAGGAGTCAATTTGATATCCCCCCATACCAAGGTCTATGGACTTGAACTTATCCTTGCATTGTGCTAGAGTTGCATCAAAATCCTCTGCTTCTCTGTTGAGGGGAACATGAGTCCCTGCTATAATTGCATTAACAGATAATGTGCTATCCCCGAGTATACAGACTTATACTCCATTATAGGGAAACTTAACACATTGGTGGTAGGTGGATGGCATTGCTTGCATTTCATGGATCCACGGTCTACTAAGTAGGATATTATATGCTAGAGGACCAGCATCAATAATTTGGAACAAAATGTCCTTTTCAATAGGGCCAATCTTGATAGGAAGAATGGCTAAGCCCTTGGAGCTTCTCTCTACCTCACCATAGGCTTTAATGGAAATTTTCTTTTGGGTATCAATAATTTGCTCAGAATAACCCAGTATCTTCAACAAACTCAAGGAAAAAATGTTGAGCCCAACACCCCCATCAATCAACACACGCCTAACACGGGTCTTGTGAATCATGACTTCGATATGAAGGGAAAGATTATGTAGATGGTTCAAAGCTTTGTCATCTTCTTTTGAGAATGTTAGGTAATGAGGGCTGACAAGGTGGTTAACCATGTTCTGGAATTGGTCAACATTTATGTTGTTAGGAACATTGGCTGTATGCAAAGCATCCTCAAGGATACGCTTATGTCTTCGAGATAATTCCAAGAGTTCAAAGATTGAGATTTGAGCTGGTGTTCTTTGTAACTGGTCAACAAGATTATAGATCATTTCAGGGTTGACTACTAATTTGGTGGTGACATTCTTATATGTCACTTTCTTGGGTTTGCTGGACAAGTTGGAACTAGGACCTCTAATAACCTCAAGACCTTGATTTTGGCTTCTAGTGACAGCGTTGAGAGCTTGGGATGACCTTTGAGAGTGAGGAACCCTAAGCACCACCATAGGTTCTTCATCAAATATAGGAAGAGAGCCCACATAATAACCATAAGGGTCTTTGTCTCTCATCATGTTGACACTTTCCTCAACAATCTCAAGCATATTGATCACGTTTTCTGCACCTGTGTAGGTATAGTTGATTTCGGCCCTGCCATTCTTGGGTTTAGAGGTTTCCCCCTTTTCATATTTGGGAAAAGGCTCCTTGAATGCCTTATGGTCTACATTGGTATTCAACCCATCAATCTGAAGTTTGCCACTTTCAATAAGATCCTGAATAAAGTGTTTAAGTTTCCAGCAATGTTCAATGTCATGTCCAATGCCATTGTGGAATTTATAGTAAGCTTTTTCATTCCACCAATGTGGCTTAACATCAGGTATGCGAAAATTTGCTGGATCTTGTGGTTGTGCAAGGTTATTGGCAATAAGCGTCTTGAAAACATCCTCATAGGAGTCACCTAGTTTAGAAAATTGTCGCCTCTCCTTTTTAGGCTTATCCTGGTACTTTGGTTTATGCTCTTGTTGGTTGGAGGATGTGTTGAGCTTCATAGCTTGGACTGCACTAGACAAATGGAGGACTCCTTGATCCTTGGGTTGGGAAGAGTCCACAACTCTGTCATTGACTACTTGCTTATTCTTGTTCCAGTGCGAGTGTTTGCCTTTGTCCTTATTAGCATTGTTAGTATTCTAACCATTGTTGTTATTGTTATGTTTGGTCAAAATGCCTTGTTCTTTCAAGACATCCTCAATTCACCATACAGTTTCGACCATAGTGTCGAAGGATTCAAAGACCATCTTTCGAACCTCATACCACATTTCAGGCACCAAATTGCTAACAATGATATCAATCCTTTCATGCTCAGGGATAGTCCTAGAATAGAGAGAGCACAATCATATCCATCTTTGTAAGAAGGTAACAAAGGATTCCCCTTGGTTCTATTTCAAATTGCACAAGTCTAACATAGTGATTGATCTTGACAAGTTGTATGCAAAATGTTGAACAAATATGTGGACAAGTTCCTTGAAAGTTTTGACAGGAGGAGTTATGTTGGTAAACCACTCCATGGCTTGGCCCTTGAGACTCCTTGGAAATAATCTCATAAGATAGGAGTCATCTTGGTGTAACTCAAAACTCATAATGTAGAATTGACGCACATGAGCATGTGGGTCACCATTGCCATCATACTTGTCATACTGGGGGATTTCAACTTTCCTAGGAAAATCCGTCATACTCACACTTCTGTCAAAAGGATTGGGACAAATAGCATCAAGTGAAAAGGAACTTTTAGGTGCCAACACCTTTTCCATCATACGCTTGAGTTTCTTGATCTCCTCTTCTTGAGAGGGTCCTTGTTTCTTGATTCTTATATCCACATCAAAGTTGTAAGGGACTCTGGTACCCTTGTTAATCAAGCTCTCTAGGAACCTATCCTTGTTCTGATCAAGATACTTCTCTACATATTGTTGGAATAGTGGCTCTTGTTGCATCCTCATAAAATCTTGATCATCAAAACTTGCACTACTTCCTCCATGTTGAGAGCCATGATGAGCTCGTTGGGAGGGTTGTCTTGAGTTCCTAGGAGGTGTTTGTCTCCTATGTTGTGAAATCCTCCTTCCTCTAGGACTAGGAGATCTTGAAGGGGTCCTTGACTGCCTTCTACTTCTTGGGGTTCTTGAGGGAGTGGATGGTGGAGAGTTGTTTCCATTGTTGGTACCCCTATTGTTGAATTGGTCATTGAGTTGTTGGGCGAAAAGCCTATCTTGTTCCTCTTGGAATGCTTTTCTTTTCAACTCTAAGAAGGCTTGTTGCTCCGCCTCTAGGTGTCTAAACCTTTCTTCTTTAGTGACTTGTTCATCCAAAAAAGCCTTCTATTCGCACTCAATCCTTTTAAGCCTTTCATTTGCATATCTTGAGGTTGTTTTGAGCGGAGAGTTGGGTCTTGAATGTTTGAACAAGTTGTTAGTAAATGCTGCATTTACATGAGCATCACCAGATTCATTGTTTTGGTCTTCGTGTTGTGACCATGCATCTTGGTGAGCTCACCCATAATGTCTTTCAACTCTTTGATGGGCGTCTAAATATCTTGAGTTAATAGGGGGTGATTCTGGTTGATTGTCATCATTGAATAGCATGTTATCCCTATGTCTTTGGAAAATGTCATCAAGATTTTGATGCATCGCTTCTCTCTCCTTTCTAGTCATGGTGTAGCTCATGTCCATATCTGATTGAGAAGGTGCTAAAGAGGTACTCAACTCACGAGGATTGCTCTTTGGGTCAAACCAAGCTTCAGACTCGCTCCTAGGTGATTGATCAAAGATGGGTTCCTTTCCCTTTCACTTTTGACGAGTTTGGACTAAGGGTAACTAATCAAAGACAACCCGAGGTCATTTTCCTTGACTAACTTGGTACCTTGTCGTAACCGACATGAAAGAAAAAGAACCTTGGTGATAAGATGACCCTGTGAAATGTTAATACCAAACTAGGATAGTAAAAGTGTTTAATTGTCCAAAAAGAGATGGTAAGATAGAAAGTTGCAAAAGGTGTAAACCAACATTGCCACAAAGGTGTATAATAAAAAGATAAGTATCCTAACACATATGGACTAGGAGGATGGATTTAATCAAATATATTTGAAACTAAATTGAATTTTGATGGGAGTGATTTGGACAAAAGAGTATTGAAATTCTCCAAGTGTGTTACCAAAGAATCTAAAGGTGTACTTTTTCAACAAGGATAATTCCTAACTTATTGATGCCAATCAAGACTACTTTGTAAAATCAAAGAACACTAATTCAAGGGGTCTAAAAATAGGAACCCAAGGTACAAATAGATTTCTAGCGGCAGAGTAAGTCACCTACTAAAATTTGGTCGACTAAGGAAAGACTAAAAATTGCATAAACTAGACAGACAACAAAAAGACTCTGTGCGACAGTTTCCAGACAAATAGTATGATACAATCTGACCAAGTGATATTTCACACTAAGCAATGTGATAGTTTCCAGGCAGCCTGTGTGATACTTTCCATGCAAGCAGTGTGACATTTTTGCAGTAACGAACTATTGCATGATAAATCTCAGAACAGTGTGTAATAAAGTTTCAGGATTGTATGACTCTTGACCAGTGAGTGCTAAAAATTTCAGTTTTAAGGGCAATTTGGTCAAAATTTCAATTTGAAGGTTGGATTTTTCAATTTCAAGCACAGTACTAGCAGTAATTAGACAAGTTTGCAAATAGTAGGTGATCAAACATGTCATAAAATACTTGCACAAGGGCGAAAGCAACCTTGCCAAGACAAGCAATTGTGATATCAAAGCAATAAAATCCTATGAATGCTACCGTGATGTTTGATATTTGAGAACGTTTACACAGGTAGATCACAGTGAGAACACTTCAAGCACTTACTAGCCTAAAAAGACAATGACTCAATACTTAACAACTTGGCCCACACTTGATGCTCCATTGCCTCACACAAAGTGGTTGTCCACAATAGATATTGACTTTGTCATGGAAGTGCCAATGACACAACAAAAGGAGCACAGATGGTGAGTAATCTTGAGGTGATCTGGGTTAGTCCACTAGGATCAATCCTTGTACCAAAAAGCTAAGCAAAAAAATAGGGTGGCTTCTATCTATGGTTCTTAGTAAGGACTTTCGTTTGTAATACCCCTCTTGCTCCCCAAAGGGACTCCTTACCTTGCGGCAAGTAACGGACCTCGCGGCCACAGGAGTACCTTAAGCATTCTTGCTCAACATTTTCCTCATGGTCACAATCTCACAAGTACTCAAATCAAGCGAAGATAAGTACTACGTCTACTAAGGTTTTGTGTCCTTGATAGCCTTTAGTTTATAGTGGGTTGGAATAGCTGGCAAAAAACTTGTCCCCACTTGGGTCGTTCCTCTTGATTTCTCAAGAGCAAGCCCGCTAAAGGATTCTAAAAATTAAACAAAGAGTGGATCAACCTTTGAGTTTTAAGATTTTTGTTTCACCTTAAGGGTGAAGAGCATATTCTCCTAGCTCAAATATTTCTCCCAAACACACAAAGAAAAGGTTCAATTACCCTCTTGCTTTCAAAATCCAAAGATGGGTCAAGATTTCTATTTCACCACAAGGGTGAAGAGCATACTCTCCTACCAACCAAAGATTCCTACAACAAGATATTAAGTGCCTATGAAAAGAAACAACTAGTATATGCCACACTTAAAATGAAAGTAATTAAACAAGCACTTGATTAGTTTTTATGCTTTGGGCAGCCCTGCAAAAACCATTAGTAGCCCTTGTGCATTTGGAGCTTTGACATGCATTCTTTTAAGCAAATATTTAAGCAATGAGAGCACCTACAAGCACAACTTGTTAGCCCTATAAGGGTTAGCACATCAAAACCAAATAAAATCTGCAAATCAAACTCTATTCTACTACAACAAATCAGAAATCCGAATCAAATAGGTCAAATCTTGCAAAGAAATGTCAAAGATTACTCACTGCCAGGCCTGGGCGATAATTCTGTCAGAGAAAGAATCGTACGATACTTCACTGTATACGGCTGTGATACTTTATCTCTGTGCGATAGTTCGCGATACCTACATGCGACAAAGAACAAAACAACAGTTTGACAAAATTTGCAAAGGCATGCGATACTTTAATTGGTAAAGTATCACACCGATATATAAGAAACTATCATACGACATTGGAAGACTGTCACACGATAATTCTGTCAGAAAAATAGAGAGCCAAAATGGCAAGCTAAAATGATGATGAAAAATTGATGGAAATACATAAAAAGAAGGACAAAACAAGAGTGTTTTGCTCCACGGTGGGTACCAAAAATGTACACACTAAATAGTGCACTTCTCTAAGTCATTACTTCCAAGGGAATCCATGAATGAGAAACCTTGAGAAAATGACCTAGAGCTCCCTAGGCATGGAGTCACAAGGATGTTGATGGTGCTCTCAACTAGAGCTATTGAAGCATGCAACCTTGCTAGTAAACCACACAATGGGAGATTCAAAGAGACAAGGGCAAGAATGCCAATATCTTCAAGAATCAACAATGAAAATGCAATGCAACTGATGAAGGGTGCTCCCCTTAATACCACAAACACATAACAGAAATAGAGAAACAACAACAATATGCAAGAACAAAAAATTGGGTTCTTATTATCTCCACAAATGTGGAATTACAAACTTTTAGAATTACAATATGCAAAGCCACATGGGCATTCCCTTACAATATTCTGTAGGACAAAGCCTCGAACTATTACCCAGATCTACTACCCAGAACTATTCTGAACTGCCTAAGATAATAATACAGCCTTCCTTATATAGACAATTTCCACCGCTCGAGAAGGTTCCAGAAATTTAGCCCTAAGGGCCGACCAAACTTAGAATTATTTTATTTTTCAATTTATTACATCAAAGTCGGCTCAAAATAACTTTTGAAACCCGAACAGAAATTTTGAAGGAAAATTATTTTCTGCCATTTCAGGTGACCCGACTTTCGGAGACCGTAAGTCATCACCAGTTGACTTGATTGACTATTATAACCCCATTTCAGAAATGCCACGAAGCGCTCGACAAGCTTGACCAATGCAAGTGCCCATCACCCAAATTTTTGACCTCATCCGGGGCCTCTAAAGCCTTCAAAACTGAGTTCAAAGTTTTTGTACCCTGCTGCCAATACCGAAAATCTTCAATATCTTCCAATATACACTTGATCTGGCAATGAAACTTTACTGGCAGACTTATATGACCAAAATGAACCTCCAAGAAAGAAATCAGATCATTTTGAGCACATACGAAAATTACCAAAAATAGTAACTTTCCATAAATAGCAGCTCTACACAAAATAGCCCTTATTGAATATAAAAACAGAAATATTTTTGGGTGATGCAAGATTGCTCTTACACCCAGGATGCTCCTGCATCAGCAACTATGCTAAGAATGAAGATGCAAGCTATGCTATGGAAATGAAAGTATTACAAATCCTTGCTAATTAAGCTATGTGAGCTAATCTAGAGCATAAAGGAAACTAAGCTAGAAAACATAAACATGAAGCTATGATGCAAGAATGAAAGCTAAATGCATGAAGATCTCCAAAGCTCCAAAGTCTCCAAGAAATCTTGCAGCATAAGATTAGTATTCAAAGTTGGGGTCTAAGAATGAGAAAAGAGCTCTCCTTTTAAAAGAATTGAAAAGGAATGGACCATGGAGATTAAGAGGCAAAAGATTTAATCAAGGGTGGAGCTTGAAAGAGGAGCAATCCATGTGCACAAATATCCTCCAATGAGAAAATAAGAGTTGACTTTTGTGTTCATATGAGACAAAAAGGCCTTTTTCTTCTTTTTATAAAATAAGAATAATACTTTATTTGTACAACTTAGGATAAGAGGAAAAGTGGGGGGCTTTTATTTAATAAAAGGGGAGGAAAATCCTTTTAAATAAATAAAGACTTTGGATAAGATGGTTAGCCCATAGAAAATAATCGAATAAATGAAAATAGGATTTGATATAGGAAATTGATTTAATTTGAAAAATGTTGATTTTTTGAAAATACTGATTCAGGGATTTGATAAAGTGCTGAATGGGGGCCCAAATTCTAGGTGACCATTTTAGGTGCATACAATAGGGATGCTCCACCACCCCCAAATGTAGTCTTTGAATTTAGGGTGAGAGTGCCACGTAATCTCAAAATGAAAAGGGAAGGGCCCAAAAATAGGTTTGTCCTCCCAACATAGGAGAATGGGGGCGTGGTTCGAGACCGTTCTAAGAAGGGTAGTGAGGGTATACTTTGGGCTCATAACACATCTCTTGGGCCTCTCATTTTTTGTGGCACTTTTGTGTTTGGGTATACTTTGTCTTGGGAATAGAGAATAGATTACTCTTTAGTGTTATAGAGAGTGAAGAAGGATCCCTTTTTGGGTGGATCCTTCCTAACATGGTATGAACAAAGATATAATGACTCTTTAGTTTGTTAGAGAGTTGAAGAGGTTTTTGGTTTGGTGGGCCTTGTGGCTGGGGATGTCTTTACCCCATTAGTTTTAGATGGGGATGACATAGTTGTGATAAGGATGGTTATGTTTTGTGGAAGGAGCTTGGGGTTTGGTTTCCTTTCTTCCCTAGGCTTGTGGAGGTTGTGGTTTATGGAGAAGGTTCCTAGTATTAGGATCCTAGTGTAGCGGAGGTTGGCTTTTTCGTGCAAGGCATGGTTGGCTATGCCTAAATTGTTGTGTACGACAGAAACACAAGTTGAGGTCATACCTATCGAAGTTACTTCTTATGATGGTTGTTTTAGTGGGCTGGCATTTATCTCTCTAGATGCCAATGTGGAGATTGAGAAGTTTTGAATGAGTTGTGATGGAAGTTGTTGTATATTACGGTTCTCCTTTTTTCTTCTTGTTGGGACTGTCCATTTTAGCTGGTAAGGACAATGGTCTTATTTTCTAATTTGGCCATTTGTTTGCTGAATTTTTTCAAGGGCTTGGTTGGTCTATGGTTTAATATGGTTAAAGTTTGCAGCTAGCCTTGGGGCTATCCTATTAGAAATAATGGGGGCTTGGGACATTCTATTTGCTTCTTCCTCTTTCATGATTCCTATGGAGGTGGAGACATGTTTCGTGATTAAGGATGCTAGTAATTTTATGTGGGCTTTTCCTTTCTGTGGTTGTTTGGGTGTGGAAAGGATTTGTGTTGTTCTCTCCTTTTGGCCGATCTCTTCCTTTTTTGCTAGTATAGAGGTGGGCTCCTTTTTTATTGAGATGGAAAGGAGTTGCAAGAGTGAGGTGGTTTCTTAGTTGGGGAGATGCTATTTCTTTGTCTTAGAATGGTTCAGACACTACTTTGTTTTCCATTGTGCCCACTTTGTGGGTTACTGGTAGTGGGTTGTTATTGGCTTCTTTTGACATATGCATTGTAAGTGACTAGTTATGACCCATTGTTCTCCTAGTGACCCTCTTGTTACTTTGTTGATTGTGCACCTCTTGTGGCCCTATTACTACCAACACCTTTGTTGATGTGGTGGTGTTTTCTTAACAACCTTTTGGCTATGTTATTGTAAGGGTCAACCCCTTTGTTTGGTTGCTTATTTAATCAAAACCAATATCTAGTGAAATGATATCTCTCGACTTATTTTACATAATTTTTTTAAAATACAGACATTCTATTATATTCTCATTGAAATAGTCATAGCGTAACTAATTTGTTTTGGTTGAAAGTTTCACAAAAAACTCAAGTTAAAATAAAATAAACAATGTATATAATAAAATTTCTTTAATAATATTTGAAAAAATATAAATCAATAAGTGCATATGATAAATAAAATAATTTTGAAGTAAAATAATAATAATATTCTTTTTTATCTATAGAAATAATGTTGATTTAAAATTCTTGGTATTAAAATATTAAAATGAAACTGTAATTTAAACAATACAAATACTTTAGATATATTAATTTAAAAGATAAAAAAATATAATTCCTAGGTGCTTATCCATTCAACCCTTTGTTTGGTTGCTTATTTAATTAAAATCAATAACTAGTGAAATGATATCTCTCGACTTATTTTACATAATTTTTTAAAAATATAGACATGCTAGTATATTCTCATTGAAATAGTCATAGTGTGAATAATTTATTTTGGTTGAAAGTTTTAAAAAAAACTCAAGTTAAAATAAAATAAACAATGTATATAATAAAATTTCTTTAATAATATTTGAAAAAATATAAATCAATAAGTACATATGATAAATAAAATAATTTTGAAGTAAAACAATAATAAAAATATTCTATATATTTTTTATCTATAGAAATAATGTTGATTTAAAATTATTTGTATTAAAATATTAAAATAAAATTGTAATTTAAACAATACAAATATTTTAAATATATTAATTTAAAAGACAAAAAATATAATTCCGAGGTGCTTATCCATTCAAAATATTAAATTGAATATTTTTTAAATAGATTTAACAAAACCACACTAATATATAAAAATTTATGAATTTTGTAATCTCTAATTATATAATTCTATTTTTAAGATTTAAAAATAATAATAAAATAAAAAGTCTTGGCTCAAATATTAAGAGTGGCATTAACATAAATTAAAGCACAACGAATAAAAATTCTTTTATTTATTTGTCGTGATCTTGGAACAAAGAATGGCCTAGGATTGAATAAAGAACATGATTTTTTATTTAAATAATATTTTAAGTCTAGTCTCCCAACTCAAGTGTACCTAACATTTCGTTCTTATTAAACAAATATATTTTTATATTCATTGAATTTATTATAATCATTTAATAACTAAAAAAATTATTTCCATTTTTTAATTGTAAGTTTAAAACAATTCCTTTTAGAAAACTATTATAGAAAATTTGTCTCACACTAAATAAAATATCTGCGTAACACAAACATTAAAAAATAAAAAAACCTAAATTACTTAATATATACTCCTCTTTCGATCGATTAAATAAATGGGAGTGCTCTGAAGCCGCTGCCCATATAAAATGTTCAAATCATTAAAATACTTTTACTGATTAAAATTATATCAATTTTACTTTTTATTGTAAATCTCACTTTTGCAACGTGGCTTCATCTGGATGAAGAATTAAATATTGGCATTTAATTATATGGCTATTAATTTGTGTAGAGGAAAAAGTGCAAATATATTTTATTTATTTGTCTCTTTCTATACCAATTCTCATCCCATTTATTTATACAATTATGAGCATTATAAAAAATTTCCTTCCTCTCCATGGAAAATGACAATCACTTGTTTAATGTGGGCCAAACTATATAAATAAAAGCATTGGTAGCTCCCAAATATTAAAAACTATTAAATCAAAGTGCATTGTTAACTATTTTTTATTTCTTTTATCATGAAATTGGTGTGTTTTTCAATTATTTTTTATTTTGTCATGAAATTGGTGTTGCAATCAATAAATCTTGGCCCCATTAAAGCAAAACAAAACAAACCAAACTGAAATGAAATGAAAGATTATTGCTAAGAATGAGACGATTGGGTCCAAACAAGATATTTTTGTTTATGAATTTATTTATCCTTTTGACATTAATAGAATAAGATAAAAGTTAAAATATGTAAAGTTGAATCCAGCAAGGTGTTGGGAAACTTCTTCCTAGTTTACAAGCAATTCCTTTATTATTTATTATTTATTTATTTTATAATTGACTTGGCTTAAGCAATTCTATGGCCCTTATAATTTTATTGGGTTAGTTTAGGGAGCACATGAGCTTAGTAGAATTTGATGGATACGAGGACTTAAAATATGGGGCAAGGATGAATTAAATTAAAGTTAGGTCATGTTCACAATCTCCTTCAACCACTTAATATCGTTAAAAAAACTTTCTTCCACGTTGTTTAATATTTGTTTGACAAGATTTTAAAACTATAATCTATTTAGATTTTTATACCCATTGTTCCGCACGTCATTATTTTAATTAGATATTCTTCGCCACCATATTTGTTTTTTTTATATTTGGGCTGCAAGAATCTTGTTCTTCTACTTGGTGTAGTTTTTTATTTATTCATTCTCGTCATGTTTGTGAACGGAGTTGAATTTTGTAAAGTAATATTTTATTAAAATCCTTTTTGTTATTAAATGTATTCCAATTTTAAATTTGTCACCATTTCAAATGTGATGTAAATAATCGCACAAAAGATTTTGTCGAATGGAAAAGTAAGTAAAATAATTTTACAACCTATAACATATTCTAAAGTTAATGTGACCTTGTTGGACGAGCTTAATTATATACAGGATACATATATTCTAGAGCAATATAAATTGAAAATATTATTTTAAAAAAAGTAAAGAAGGAATCATTAGGTTGAGATGCATTTCATAATGGTAGTCAATTATGAAATAAATAAAAATTAAAATGTAATTGATAGATATTAAAAAAATCAAATCTAGAAAATTAAAGTTGGTATATTTAATTTTTAAATGATTTATGTAGAAGGATGGTGAGAGATTGAAATTTAGATAAAATAAATATTAATTTGACAATTATTTTATTAATTAGATATAGTCAAATTACTTAAAGTTAGTATATATTTTTTAAAATAATTTATGTAGAAAAATATTGAGAGATTTAACATAGATAAACTATTTGTTCATATGATAATCATTTCATTAATTATATTTAGTTAAATCACTTATAATCAAATAAAACTAGTTAAATCATTTACATTTATCTTCAAATCTAGATTTATGTGAAAATATTTAGATGTTCTTTTGAGATTTGGACTTGGATCTCTATAATGAGAATTCGATGCTTCAACCAATTAAGCTCAACCCCTTGGACTTCTGGGAAATAACTTGGCTAAATCATTGCCATTTTATCCAAAATTCATATATGAACACATAGATCCCCTTTTCATATCAATTTAACATAATCCCAGAGTCCACAAAAACTATAGGCAATGGATATGTAAAAATATTGGCATGTCATCTAGAGGATTGTATGTGATGAAGTCATTATCATTGATTTGCCTCTTAAGATCGGCCATTTTTTGTAACAATGTATTCAAGGTAGAGGTAGATATAAGAGCAATGCTAAGGGGGTATGCAAAAGAATAAAATAAATGTAGTGAAAGTTTTGGGTGAGGGCTAAACATGATCATGTACTAATGGGTGATATTATAGGAAGGATTGATCACATAGTGGGATGGAGGAATAGTATGAACCATAGGTTGAGGAGGAATGAGGTATGGTATGAGACAATGAAAGGAAGGTATAACACTAGTGATTATTTGAATGGATGAATGGAACATCAATGGAACACTTGAGGAGATGCAAGTACTAAAACTAGGTATGGTGGAAGTATAATGACAAAGTAACAAGCCTTGCAGAGGAACAGTGCTAATGAAAAAGGTGGAAAGAGGGATGGTAGTGGTGAGTGCTACATTAGGGGTACTAAAATTAGTCACAAAACTGGTAAGAGTAGAGATATAGGATCACAAAAGAGATAGTGATGGATATTGTACATTTTAAAAATAATTCAATAAAGATACAAGTTCATCTAGAATATTTGTACCATATGGATCCCATCGCTTGTCAATGCCTTATAAAAAAGATTAGATAATTGATGAGGAGTTTTAACTTGAGTGAATTAATTAATAAGTGATTTCTTAGCAAGTGAGAAATATTGATTAGCCAAGTGTACCTTGTGATTATAATATTTCTAATCATCCAAAGAATATTGAAAATGAGCATCCAAAAAGTGTATTTTTTTTCTCCTTTTGCTTTCTCTCTTCATCCCGATGATGGATCATGAAGTGTGATCCGAAATGTTGATGAAAAAAAAATTCACACAATCAAATCCAGAAGAAGCACTCAAATATTGTGATATTAAATTATCAAGATTAAACTATGTAGTTTTCAAGTCAAACTCATTAACCTATATTTCATGAGTAGTGGTTCACCAAAACCATCTCTCATGACAATGAATGAAATACTTAACACTCATTGTACATCTAGGTGATGTTCACAAAGTCGAAGCGTTCAACCTTCATGAGAGGTCACCCATCCTAGTTTTACTCCAACTCAAGTGTGCTAATCCATGGAGTTTCCTCCAAGGTTAGAACCACTTAGCTTGCTACCCCATGGTTAATCACACCTGAGTTACAATATTATTGGGATGGGTGATCTCCTAGAAAGGCCCGATGCTTCACCTCTATGAACCTCACCTAGATGCAATGAACACTAAGTGTTTGATTCATTCTCATGAGTGATGCTTTCTTGTGAACCACTACTCATGAAATATGGGTCAATGAGTTTGACTTGAAAACTACATCTAGTTGAATCCTAATAATAATATCATAATTTGACTTGTTGTGGAAAATATCTCCTAAATGTGCAATCATAAAAAGATTAAGACAAACACTTGGGGTTGGCCCTATGGTGTAATGGTAAAAAAGTGGCATGTTGTTAATGATGCCACAAAGGTTTGAATCCCACAAAGGGTAAAGAGAAGATGAGGAAGAAGAGAAGGATGAGAAGGAATATGTGAAGGAGATAGAGGAGAGGAGGAGGAATAAGAGAGATGTGAAGGAGATAGAAGAGATGGTGTTGGGGGCAGTGACAGTGGCTATGGCAGTGACAACAACTATTGAAATGGTGGTTATGAAAGTGGCACATGTGGTGACAAAAGCTTATAGTGGTGAGGTGATGACAACTATAGTGGTAGTTGTTATGGAGGAAATGATGGTAGCTATGATGGTGGTGGTTATGAAAGGTGGCGCGTGTGGTGGTGGATATTACAATGGTGAGGTGATGACAACTATGGTGGTGGTGGTGCTAGAGGTTATAGTGGTGAACACTTGTTGGCGACATCAAAGAGATGTTAGGAAAGATAGTTAATGCCAAGTAAACATTAGTGTGTTAATACTAGGGATGGGCCTCTTTGATTATGGTCTCACCTAGAGTAAGGGCCATGCTAAAAATCTTTCATATCACCAATAAAAAAGATTAAGACTAACAATCCTTAAACAAATATTACTATCCTTAGTATCTTGTGGCATAAATAATGTACTATATAAATAAGAAATATGGATATATTGTAATTTATAAATCATTCTCAAGTTTAAAAATAAAAGAACATAATGGTATATATAATCTAAAAATGAAACCCCAAGAGGAACCCTCTAAATATGGTAGACAAAAGTAATGTGACATAATGAAGCACAACCCCTTAAAGGAAAGATATACTAATGAAGTACATAATAAATAATAGCATAAACTCTAATAATATCTAAAAATGAAGAAAAGTACAAAATTTGAAGACCTAAAAGATACGAAGGTATAACCTTAAATAAAACCCTAGGGTATTGTAAGATTAAATGAATTCACAAAAATGTAAATTTAAAAGTAATCTTATTGGACAAACCTTGGTGAATGATATATACAACAAAGAAAAACACAATTTTTTTATTTAATATAATACAAAGATTACAAAATAAAAATGCAAGGGAGGATAGTGAGGAGTGCCAACATAATCTGAATAGTTGTCACATAAACTACAACAAAAAAAAGCTATCAACTATAGTAACAATCTATGTACAAGGCATAATTTATAACATGCTAAACAAGACAATTGCATGACACAAAAGTTTCTTATAGTCTAAATTTGAAGTAATATTGTAGTTGGGTAGAACACAAGTAGTCTTTTTTATGCTATCTGAGAAGTTGAAGTTTGAAAACATAATTAACCTATGTAAATCATAAGAGCGAGAAATGATAAATTAAAATTATTATTTTAAAAATCAAGAGAGGTAGAATTAGGGTACTTAACTTAGAACAATGTTGAATATTAAAATCTAGTGCAACAAAAAATTGGTTTGCCAATTCCTAGAAAACGATATCCTTAATGTGCTTATTATTAAGTAACTACAATAACCATTGAATTTTGTGCAAGTTAGGTTGGTGGTATGTGCAATTAATCCCACACTTTGTAGAAATATTTTGAAATGTGGAACTATTTTACAACCACAAGATTCATCTAGTTCATCTCTCTCCTAATTGTCTACTAATGCATTAGGACTAGTGTTTTTTTATAAATATCTAAGGCAAGCTCCTAGATTGCAAAAGCCATGTCTATGATGCTTTAGGACTAGTGTTTTTCTAAATATCTAAGGAAAGTTGCTCTATTGGAAAAACCAAAGACTTCTTAACTATCTCATTTGAAATATCGACGTTGCAACCTTTAATAAGTATTGTTGACATCAAACAAACACACAAGACTTTGAATGCAACTTTTAACAATTATGTGGAGAGGCATTCTATAATAACACCAAAGACACCCTATTTATGTCATGTATAAAATAATACTAAAATATAATAAACAAATATTTTAAAAACTAAAACTATAAATAATTACTATGTAGGCATTTGTTTGCATCAATATTTCAAATCACACTCCATAATTGATCACAATTCTTAAATATATTTAAAATAAAATAATATAAATATTAAAAAATAAAAATAATTATTTAAATAAAATAAATAAACAATATAAATAATTATAAAATTAAAAAATCTAAATACAAAATTATCTATTAAAAAAATAAAAACTACAGCAATATAAAAAAATAAAACAACTTATAAATAATTGTAAAGTGAAATAAAACCAACTCTTAAATAAATAAATGAAGACCTTTTAATATACATATATTTAATTATGATATTTATAGCAGTGACTTACATTCTATTTGATTTTGAAACTCTTATATACTATTTAACTTTGGAATATTTATTCTATTAAAATACATTTGATGACATATAAGTTTCTTTTAAAATAACTGACAATCTAAATGAAATAAAGTATTAAAAAAATCATCGATTAAAAGAACTAAAAAATACAACAGATGCAGATAGATAATATTATAAAAATCCTTTTACTTTAACTCGAATTAATAAAAAAATGGAGCACTCCTTTTTTCCTTTCACAAAACTCCATATATTGAAACAATATATTTGTTTTTATTTCTCGAAGTTAGATAAAACGTCATTTCCCCATCGATAAAATAGGTCCACTAGAAAATACTGGAGTCTCTTGAAAAAGCTTTAGAAAACTCTAAAAGACTCTTTCTTATATATTATCCGTAAGACATTATATAACATTAAATCTTGGGGCCACTGCTACTCAAGTTAAATTCAAACTAGAAGCGCCTTTCTCTCATGGCTCAAATTTCCCATTAAAAATGCAAAAGCTGACCAAACACAGTTGTTTATTTAACAAAGCAGAGCTTTATTGTTATAATAATAAATAATATTAGTTTAATATTTGTTTCGGTCCACCTGTGAGTCTCATCAAAGAATCCTAGGGCATACGTCAGACCCAATGTGTATCGAGTTTGAAAGAGAGATCTCTTGAAAAAGAAATACCTAATCAAAAGAAGAAAATATTCCATTCGGTTCGTCTTCTCACCGTTAGTTTTTTTTTGCCCGTTGGGCTCCACCAGGGAGATCGCATTAAACTATTGCCGCCGTGACACGTGTCCGATCTGCGAGTGTAAAACAGAATAGCAATCTTTTTATCCTGCAGTAAGAAGCGATCGCAAGAGTCCTCTGCCAGTCTTTTCTGACGACCGTCACAAAACACACACGAAATCTTTATAATGTGAAGAGTACTCGAAGAGGATAATTTGGGCCGATGCAGAGCGTCCGATCGTGTTCGTACGCTAGATCTCGGCCGTCAGTTTTTGGGAATTGAAAAATCATGTTAAATAAGTCTTTATCCCATTTTTATTCGGTGTATGTTTTGACTAACGAACGCTTGTACTAGGAAAACTGTTGTGGCATCGTACGGTCCGATCGAGCTGCGTTGCCGAGGTGGCGATCGTGGACCGTCCGTTTGCAGGGGCTTTGGCGGGGAGTATAGAAACGTATGAGGATGAGACGAGGTGGACAGTGGAGGCGTGTGTTTTGGTCTGTTTTGACCAGATGATGTGGCTCTTCAGAGGTGTCTGCCATGGTGGATTTCGGGTCTGAAGAGATCGGACCGTGGATGGGAATGGGAGGCAGCTGGGACGATCAGAGCCGTGTGATGAGGAGGATGATGTCAGCTCTAGGCTTGTTTGGAGTTAGCCTTTGAGAAAATTTTTCATACCCTCAAGAAAGCAAAGCTAGTGCTTTTTGGTTCTTTAATCCACTTTGCTGCAAATTTAGAGGCCGATTCCTTCGACTTCACACATTTTTGTGTCCTTTTTCGTAATCTGCGGAGTGTTTGGATCGGAACGGCCTTTTTCGGTGGGAAAGGTTGAGCGAAGTTCTGTTTCCGGGTCGAAATTTGACGCAGGAGTGTCTTTTTTCTCGTTATTGTTGGATTTCACTTCAATTTCCTGCATTTATGCTCGTGATTTGCTCAGGGCGGACTTTTTGGGAGAAGAAACTTGTTCGGAACTTTTTTGGTTAAAGGTAGGCAGGAAATGCTTGCATTTCAGCGGTGTTTTGAGTTTTAATCGTTGTTTTTTCCGGCGGGAGGTTCGGAGGTATATTAATGACGGAGAACTTGAAATGTTTTTGGAATTTTCGCTTGATTTGGGCCCGGCTCTGAGGAATCCGAGAGTTTGAGAAATTTACGACATTTTCGGAAGTGGATTTGGTACAGGTCGTGAACGGCCTGTGGATTCGTTTAGGACTGTCGGCAGGAAAACTGAAACAAGCTTACACACACTAAAGTGAAGATAAAAGTCCTGAAAATAAGTTAATGGTCCATGACTGTGAAAGGAGATGATATTTCAGCATTTAACCTTAAATGACAGCTTGCTAGAGATTGCGCCAGGAAATTGTCAGGTTTATTTCTAATGGATTTAATGGATTGTTAACAGAAATATTAATTAAGTTTGTTTGTCTGTGTTTAAAGGCTGCGGGAAATAAACTTTAGGATTTGAAGGCAGAGTGTAGGAATGGTCAAAGTTTCTGAAAAAATCGCTTCGTTTTGTTCGAATGTGGATTTTATTGTGATTAATGATCGGAAATTGTTTTACGGCCGCCGTAGTTTGGCAATAGATCTTTCTTTTTCGATTTCAGTGCAACTTTTATGATATTTAATGTTCTTTGGCGGTGACTTTTTGCAGTTTGTTATACCGATTTAGCTCGGTCTTTTACCTAGTCGATTGTCTCAAGTTTATGGGGGAGAAGTGGATTTGGTAAAGCTTGCACAGCGCTTCTCAAATTCGTTCTATTGTACGCTTGATTGCCTATCTCATTACTTGAAAATGTGATTCTTAGCAGCAACAGTTTCGTATCGTTTTTTTTCTTTATTGACAATTTTTTCGTTTAGAGTTTTACATGCTTCTTCCTTTGTTGTTTGGGCAGAGTTTCGCTTTGACTCCAGCGGAAAAGATTCTAAACATTTTGACGAATTTGATAGATTTGATGAATCCCGGCCTGGAGGCTATGAAAGAGAATGGATTTGCTGGAGTTTGAACTAGAAGCCCTCTTGACAGTGGACATGGAATCATGGATTTGGTGTAGAAATTTTGTTTGGAGGAAGAGTTTTTGGATAAATGTGGAGTAATTTTTTCTCTTTGTTGAATTTCTGCCGGCGATTTTGAGGGTTGCAGCTTTTTTTGTGTGTGTTATGTCGGTGAAAAATTATGGAGAAGAACCGTGAAGTTAGGCGTGGGGGAGTTGTTGGTAAGAGGCATGTTTCTGCAGCCCGTAGATCCAGGGCTTCGTCTGGATTCAAGTATCCTCCAGGTATATAACGAATCAAGAAAATACTGTTTGACTCCAGATGAGATGAATTCTAATGTTGTTTGGACCAAAATGGTTTCTCAGACCTTTCGTAGTTTGTTCGCTTTTGTAGAAGATTGTGTCTAAGGAGTGTTACCCATTTAGGCCAAAATGGTTTCTTGGATTAGAAGATTGTTCTATTGATTATTGCCCATATAGGCGAAAATGGTTTGTAGAACCTATCGCTAGTTACTTAGTTTCGAAAATTGTGTTTTTATTGACTGTTATCTGATTCAGAAATTTCCAGAACCAAAAAAGAGGTTTGTTTTCAAGAAGTGTTTGATCTGAAGCTTTTATACTGCCCATTTTTTCTCTTGGTATGGTAGCAAAATTCTTAGAAATTGATCTTACTTACGTTCAGTTTATAATACAGCTATCAGTAATGAAGATGGAGATGACACGATGGGGAACAATCCCAGTACAAGCCCAAGATTGCAAGATAGTAGATCAAAGAAACATGCAGGACGCATGTCTCCCTCCTTGCAGGAAGATGATTCTTGTAGAGACCTAGACAGATCTCAGAACAAGAGGAAGCGTCCTGGATTACAGGAGCCTCTAAATCATTTGTCGACTAGCTCTGCCGTTGTTATGGATGATAACAGTGATGATAGCGAAATGGGCAGGTCTGAGGACGATGATGATTTGCCACCACCAACTGTTCAACGGCGTCCCTGGAAGCTGAAACTCCATGGGAAGGTGATTGTTTTAATGAATATGAAATTTGTCCATCTTACATGTGGTTTTGAGTTTGAATGTTTCGTTGAATCTTCTCTTGAATTTGGTTTCAGCCCCGGGAAGATTTAAGTCCCATTGACCCAGCAGCAGTTCCTCGCAAGCTGCGAACAGGTTTGCGAAGACTCATCCAATTCTGGTCAGAGGTTTTTAATATGTTTGGCAATGCTTTTGTTCGTTGGACTTAAATTACTAACAATAGTGTTTTCCACTGAAACAGCTATGACAAAACGGCAACAAGAATCCATCTCACATATGCATGTAGCTGATATTCCAAAGCAGCACCTTCAGAATGATGCTACTACAATGTCCGCTCCATTTAGTTCCAATGCAGCTGCTACTCCTAGTCGAAAGAAGGTCAGTACCCAATATTCCTTTTTCATAATGTATCTGCAGATTATGAATGAATTTCTTTTCAGTTTTGTCTCAAGGTTTCAGTGCCTTGGGCTTCTTTCATTGCAGAAGCCTGACAATCTGAAGCCTCCAACTGCTAAGCTGGCAAAGGTATGCACCACTGACTTTAAAAGAGAGCTCAAAAGTTGGATTGAATTTATTTTAGGCAATTCTGAACATTGCACTATTTTATGTAGACATCCTCCGCAAAAGTATCTAAAGCAGAAGTAGAGGTTGCAGAAACTCTGTATGATCTTGCAAGAATGTTCACAGCTGAAACAGTGCCCTTATGTCCAGAAAAAATAGCCGAGCCATTATTAGCAGCAAAATCAGGATCAGCAAGTAGTTCTACCGAACCTGATAGGAAGAGAAGCCCTGGAGCAGCAACTGCTGATGTGGCTTCCCCATCATCCTCCCTTGCCCAGAGCCAACAAGGAGGTATTCTTTTTTTGTTCATTTGGTATAATCCCAAACTTTGGCCAAGAGTTCATGTCTGAAGCATTCCCATGTTACTAATTTTTTTCTGTGGTTGCAGTTGTGAAGAAGAAGCGTCCACGAATGAATTCGGAAACAAAGGATGAGGAGCTCACATCAGTTACTGATCCATGTTCATCAGCTGGCCAAGCTCTTTGTCTTGACTCTGAGAAAAGCCAATCACAAATGCAGTCTAGGACAAGCCCTAAAGAAGGTACTCTAGTATCAGCTGTGACAGGTTTGATGGCAGCTTCTGCCAGTGTGAAAGTCAAGATGGAAAACCCTGTAGACCATGAGGCAAAAATAATGATAACAGAAAACAACAATAATCCTCCATCAATGGACATCCGAAGCACTAGCGACCCATCAGAAAAGCTCACTATTTTAAACTCGGCTGTCCCAGTCAATGTGCCCAACAAGGGTGCTGAGCTCACAGAAGACCTGGATAAAATGGAAGCTATACAGAGACCAAAGCTTGAGAATAGGTAAGTTCTATCCAGCTGACACCTTTTTCTTTTGGGAGGTCTGAGGGATAAATTTTTCATTAGAGTTGAAATTGAAATGCAGTATCATTAATAGATGCATAAGTTCAGGGGTATGAACACAGGTCTACTAAAATTCCTAGTGTTCCATCAACCGCTTTTCCAATGGCTGGTTGGTGCTCCTCTGTGAGTAACCTAGTTATTTATGGAAACTTATTAGGAGGGTAGATGGTCAAATAAATTTTATTCAGGCATTGCCATCTAATCATCTCTTCTGCATTGTTGCCAGACCATTAGAACTGGCTCCAAAAGATGGTGGTCCAGTTAACAAGTTTGAAATAGATTTGATGGTATGCTGGGTATTCCTCATTTGACTTTTGTTTATTTTAATGCAAGTTAGGATTTGTTCCTTTTGTTCCTTTTGTTCTCTAGTTCTCTATATTGGCTTGAAGCTGTAAGCTTATTGGCAATCCTGTACAAATGTCATGTATTAGGCCCTGCATTGACTTCAATATGCAAGTTTTAAAAATCTTAGATCTTAGATGTTAAAAGCCTTACAAAGGTACTTAGCTCTGCAGGAATTCCTGATAAAAATTTCCTGCTTTAGCTTGTGTATTTATTTTGCTCTTCATTTTATAGGCACCCCCACAAGGCATTGACAAGGTTTACAAGTTTATTGACTCAAACATGCCTGATGTGAAGGAGAAAGAACAGGTTTGTACATCAGTAACATAACCTCTTAACATTATGAATTGTAAATTTCTTAAATTCGTATACAATATAGCATCAATGAATTCCTTGATTTTCTGTGTTAATTTCTCATTGAACCAATTTTCTTCCCTTCACCTTTTTATTTCATTATGCATCTTTTTGCAGGCACTTCCTGATTATCACAAAGGTGATGACAGTTCAAATTCAAATATCAATAACGCTGCTGAGAAAAATGAGGTTAGTCCATCATTTTGTTAAACTATCTTACTATGTGCTCAACTAACATATGCTCGCATTCATTTTGTGGAGGCATCCTTTTTCTGTGTTCGGTTTTAAATATGTTATTGTCACTCCAGAATACACTTTTCTCCCCATTAATGTTGGCTGCAGTTTTCTCAGCAGTTGTTTATTTCCTTTTCTTGCTTCCTGCCATTTCAAAATTAAATTCAAGTAAAGATCTGACTGGGATATTGAACTTATGATTTCTAAATGACTTAAATGCTGATGTCACTTTGGTCTTGGCGCATTATTAATTAGCCACTAGTAGTTTGGTTCAAAGTTGTAATTGATTAGATTCTTAGACCTTTTGTTAAGACTCAATGCCGATAAAGCTCCTAGGTTACTAACTTTTTGTATGGGATCAGTGCCAGGTGGATATGGCAACCATTCGTTCAGCTGAAATCGCTTTAGCCGACGAAGAGAGAAAGCAGGTGGAAATTTCCAAGAACATAGAATTAGATAAAGAATTTAAACAACCTATTGGAAGTCCAGCTCATCATAAATGCAATGATTGGACAACTGAAAAAGATAATGGCATGATCAAAGAAAAGAATAATAAGACAGATGCTCTGAAGGATAGGGTCAAGCAGGAAGTGGTTCAACCAACACTCAATGGAACAGGGAACAATGTCAAACAAGATGCAGTCATACATAAATCTGGTATATCTGTGTATCTGGAAAGATTAAATCACTTGACACTCTTCTGTATTTGCTTTCCATCTATAATTTTGGTGTCAGACAATTCTAACTTGTAATATTCTTACAATGGCATTCAGATTCAAATGTTTTGGCGAAGTGCACTACCACAAGTAACCTAAAAGGCATGCCCCCACCTGCTTCTGTGGCTGGCTGGCCTGGAGGTTTCATGACATCACAGGTGATATCATTTTCTCTAGTTTCAGTGTAGAAAATTTGAATTATTGTAGAGTAATTATTTAAGATTTCTTTGGTATTCTTCTTTTAAGCAGTAAATGAACAAGTGGGATATTATTTTTGCATGGAGAGCTTTCCATTAAATCATGTTGCTCTCTATGTTCCAATATAGATGTTTATCGAAAATCCTGCAATTTTCACCAAGCCAGAGAAAATGTAGATTATGTTATCAACAATGATGTGTATAATCTGTATTCATAAGCATTGTTTTTTATAGGAAAATTTTGCTATGTTAGTTACATTTAGAGTTAAGATTTACTGATTTTATATATCACATTTGTTAAAAGTTTAAATATTTTTTAAATTATTGAGAAAATAACTAATACTGCAGTTTTCTATAACAAGGTTCTATATACTCACCATCAATTACCACTAATTCATTTAGCTATATCGTTTCTTAATTTTTTTATTCAGTATTAGCTAATGAAAAAAATTATGATTAAATTTTTTTGTGCAGCTTCCTTCATTTCCCTTCCCACCACAGCAATCAAGAAAGCGCTGTGCAACACATGTGTATATAAGCAACTTCATTGATAGGCAACAGCATATGAAACCTATTTCATTATGGACAGATGCTAATGGAAGTCCAACGGTTCTGTATGGGAAAGGGATAATGGGAACACCATCATCTAATACTCTTGAACCTGGATCTGTGGGATTCCTTAAGGAAAAAGAACCTATTGGGGCAGCTCCGGCTGCTACAAATGTAAATGGAGCAAAAGAGAAGGTAGTAAATTCAGTCCTGGATACTGTACAAATAAAATCTTCACAAAAGCAAACTCAAAATGGACAAAAGAACCACTTAATACTTGTTGTGGTATTGGAATTTTAAATGTGACCATCTGTATATGGATTAAGTTTTTATTATTACATTTTCTTATAGATATCTTGTTGGGTGCAATTTATGTATGTTTTCTGCAGAATGAACCTGCTGTTGGTTTGCCCGTTACTGTATCACCTGCAGCTTCTGTTAGTGGTAGTGGCACAGGAACTGCTAACGTGGCAGTAAGCAATATTTTGGTAACTGCAGCTATGGTTTCTGGTGGCAGCTCTGCATCAACCTGCAATTCTTCTGTAAGTAGCATCGGGAATGGCTTATTAGATGGAAGCGTGGCATCTGCTGCTGTTTTACAGGCTCAACTAATGAATTCAGTTATTCAGCAACCTACTTTTCCTTTCCCTATTTCAACTGATCCCTTTGGATCAGCTTATGGACATCTTATATCACAACAGGTTGATGTCTTATTCTTCAACAATGTCTCTTAGGCTATACTGGCCAAGCTTTCAAATTTTGAAAAGCATCAGTATATTTTGTCTTCATCAATTTTAATTCTTGAAGTGATGCAAATCTTTTGCAGGTATCTCATGTTTATAGCAAACACCCTTTCTATGACACTCATATGGTGTCTCAACAATTAGCCAACACAACCTCTCCAAGTGCTACTCAAAAGCAACCAAAGAATTTTCAGGGTAGTTTTACTGCTGGATCTTCCCAGCTGCAATATCAAGAGGCTTTTACATCACAAGCTACTCTATCTTTAAGTGGAGCTGCATCACATCAACCAAAGCATTTGAATGAAAAGAACAATACAGCTGACAACAGGTCAGGAAAAAAGCAGATACCAGTGGTACAGAGAAATATTTATAACCAACATTTTACAAGTTTGAATTCTCAGCCGGCAGCACTTACTGGTTCCACAGCTGCATCGCCAATCATTTCACAGGATTTTAGCGTGGTGGCAAATTTTGGAGGAAAGCAAACAGGTAAAATAAAACAACAGGCACAAGCACAGCCGCTGCCCCCACAACAAGTAACAGCTCAGGTACAGAAACAGCAGAAAGCCTATCTTGTGCCACAATATCACGTGACTGCTTCTGGTTTGCAAACAGATTTGAATGAGTTTGATTCAAGGGTATCACAGTCACCTTTGAATAGAGGGTCCATTGGGCCTGATTTGGTGGGGATACCAGGTGTTGCATCAATCATGACATCACAGGGTGAGCTACTCCAAAGCATGGCTGATCTTGCAAGGGGGCATGCCCAATCCCAGAATTCTTTACAAAATCAGACAAGTTCTGGTCAATTGCACCAATATAGCACGCATGTTTATCATGATCAAAAGATGCACCAACGACAAAATGCATCGATGGAAAGAGTGGGGGCAGCTAATACTGCAGAGACTGGAAGAACCGCCAATGAAGGGATTTATGTTAAATTTGGACACGAGGAAAATCAAAAGGATCCTATTAAATGTGAATTGGACCAATCAAATGTTTTGAGATTCGAATGGGATTCTTCTCGAAACATGCCAGGTTCCCAAACAAACACAGACCCCAAAAGAGCGAGCACTGTTAATTCAAATGTGATTACATTTTCAGAAGGCACAACTGGAAAGCTTTCTAGCAGACAGGGTATACACATTCCCTCGCAAAATGTAAGTCTTGGTAGCCAAGTGTTGAGACATAGCCATGTTATGCAGGATTCAGGTCAGCTGAAAAATACTCATATAGCATCAGCAGGATCATTATTGGCTGCAGCATCTAGCACTCCACCTCAAGCTATGCATGGGGTCACAAGTAAACTTCAGGGGCAACAGTCAAGGAGCGAACAGCCTGCAATGAATTCAGT
This sequence comes from Chamaecyparis obtusa, assembly GCA_027943335.1. NCBI lineage: Eukaryota > Viridiplantae > Streptophyta > Pinopsida > Cupressales > Cupressaceae > Chamaecyparis > Chamaecyparis obtusa. Next base: position 899,928 of record BSBK01005761.1, read on the forward strand.
TTCAGTAAGAATAACAACTGCTCCTTGTATAGCTTCATCTGCCTCTACAACCTCTCCTTTGCCTTCTCTTCACTTCGTGTCAAAGTCTGGGGTAGGTGGCTCCACTAAAAATTCTGTGTCAGTCAAAGATTCTCATTCATCTCAGCAAAAATCACCCATGACTTCTACCTCAGCTAAAGGAGTTTCAGCGGCAAATATGGTATCAGTCTTAGTCCCGGGTCAAAACCATTACAGTATTCAGCAGCAACATCAACAGCATACACGGCATCCACAACCTGTACTACAAAATTATCACCAATCAAATAAGCATCCTTCAACACAGCAGCAACATCTTCAGTTTGGGCAGCATATTCTCATTCACCAGCCTTTCCAATATGATACTAGGACACAGTCTCAAGTACATTCCCAGCCTATGTCTCAACAATCAACACTGCATCATCAACAGACGTTGCAGCAGTTACAACAACCTACAGGGCAGACTGCATCTCTGACACAGCAGCTTGGGAGCATACAACAGCAACATATTAAACATCTCCAGCCAGTTCTTACAATGCCGTATGGGGTTTCTACAATTGGGAATCTCCCACATAATACAGGTGCTGTTGATGGTGGAAATGCTTCTCGAAGTATAATTTCTGATGGTGGGAAAAGTACTGCAAAATCAACAGGGGATACTAGTTCCAAAACAAGTTGTAATGATAGATCTACTCACTCACATAACCACAACTCTGCAGTTTCAAGTCTGCAGCACGTTAGCAGTAGCAATACAGTTCCTGTATCTTATCCAAATTCACTATCACAGCCTATGCCTAATACTGTTGCAGTTGAAAAACTTAGTGAAAAGACCAACCAATGATTTGGTAATTAAGGTGCCTAGTTCAATGACAACTAGATGGTATTTAATGCTGGAAAGAGCATCACTCTAAAGATATTTGTATATCTGTTCCTCAGCTGCTGGGTAATTGCCAACATTTGAACAGGCAAACAGATATCAAAAGTAACAGATTCATTTAGATCTTTGCTAAACCTCTATCAGGTCTAAGGAACCATTCCGTTTCTTTTCAAAGTGCCTTGGATAAACTTGAGCTCTGCTATATCAGGAACCACTGATGTGGGTAGTTGTGTAGTTTTAATCTGTGTAGATTATGGCCTAGCCTGGTTATTAATGCCATTATGATGTGGCCAAGGCACGCAGAGAGTACATAATTAGGTGGTTTCCTGAACAAGGAAGAATAGCCATGGACCTTGATCAGTCATCAGAGTGGATAAAGCTACTGGAGGAAATTATGGAACTATCTGGCATCAATGCTTTTGGCTTATCGAGCAGATGCTACAACCTGAAGTGAAGAATCCTGTTTCATTTTGTTACATATTGATGCAATACGATCATCTTGTAAATTTGTGTTCGCAGATGGATGCAAAGTTTCTACCAAACCGTTTGTCCATGTAAGGAAGAAGTATCTCTGCTTGTTTGTCACATTCAATTATTCTCTCTACTTAACACTATACTGGCAGTGTTGCCAGGGAGACCAAACTAAGTGCTCTTGCCAGCAATTGATGCGGGAGATGGAATTACTGTGAGTATATGATAGGTCTGCTAATTACAGAGGCATTTGATACTTTGTATGAAATAATCTGTTACAAATTTTGTTTCGATGTGTCATTAAACTGTAAAGAGAAGTTGTCATGTGTAGCTAGGTTGAATTTAAAGGAACAGAATTTATCAATGTAACTTAAGATTGCAAATAGGAACAACATTTGCATTCAATTAGGTACGGCTGGTTGCTGTACACTACATTTGTAATGTAATAGATAGAATCAGCTCTCCCTTCTCATCAACTAATAATATTTAATTCTTAGGAAAGAAAGAAAATAACTTTTGGATAGTGTGATACTGCTATCAGGATTTATCAGGATTCAACTGTGTAGTTTTTGAGTCAAAACTAATATTATTTGTTTGCCAAGTAGGTTGATTTCTGTCTACATGAAACTATTGGGCTTTTAAGGTTTGCAGGGCCTGTGTTGATTCTTCCAGCAATTTGGTGTAGTCCCAGGGTTGTTGGGCTTGCTATTAAGCGACCAATGTATGCAGTCCATTGACCTTGTTTTGAACTTGGATGGGCTAATATGCATTCGGCTTAGTGTGCTTTTGAGGCCGCACTTTCACTGGCACAGAATCAAAATCATTTGTCATTGTTTCTTGTCTTGATGTTGAACTATATATGGAGTGTGACTCAAAATGTTGATGCAAAAATTTATCAGTCTATTCCGAGAGCTCTTCTAATTAATCTCATAGATTGTGAAAACTTGTAGCTCACTCAATTAGCTTGTGTTATGCTCCAGCCATAGTCTAAATTACCGTGGGCCAGTGTTTGATTCCTGAGCCTCACCAAGTCAGAATCAAAATCTTCACCTTTGAGGGAAACTTGCATTTGTATTCAAAGGGATTAATATTACTTAATATGCAAGGGAAAAGGTTAAATAAACATGCTTTTGAGGAAAGAGAGATTTTAGAGAAATGATAACATCAGGGACGCTTTCCACATTGTTTTGTCAAAGTAGATCTATCTTTGAAACTTACCATTTATTTCATATTAGCGATGTTACCAAAAGAGGATATACATGTGGTTCAAAAATTGTAATATGGTCTAGCTAAAACTACCCCGATTAATTTTTTAATGGCGAAAGTTTGGATGAATTCACTCTCCAACTAGTTTCCATCGCATGGGAATCATGGCGATCTGGGTTTTCTCTGACCATGTTTTATGTGAAGTTATATATATATATATATATAATTCGTATGCTGCATACAACCGGATAACTGTATAGTCATAGACAGTGACGCAGACGTGGGGAGACCTCGCTTTTTGTGCACGTTGCCAGATATGGCAGTGCATTGGTTTTGTTTTACATCTATTGATTTTTGTAATAATATTTTATAATTAAGTACGTGGTGTGATTGGCATCTATTGTTTTTTTCACTATCTTTTTGGTTAAATTTATGGCTTAAGACAAACGATAAAACTAGTTGACAAGTTCAGCTCAAGTCATAATTCTTTTGCGGTTCTTTTATTGCTTTTTCGTCACTTTTCAGTGAGACACTGGGTCACTTGGGAGTCGGGGTGCCTAGAATATATTTTACCTCCTCTTTCTAATCGAGGGAGGGATCTTAATGTAATCGAATACAAAGAATATGTCTAGACTTAACTGGACATTCTATATTTGAAAAAGTTTTAGAATTTGGGATGGATGGGATATCTTTAAAGTTGGGGAGCATATTATGTTTTCACATGATAACGGTTTATTTACATTAATGTTGGGTATAATTTCAGCAGGAAAATCTTTTATAATTTTTACATAATAATGTTTTATTTATATCGTAGTTCGATATCTCAGTTTAGTATGGAAAAGTTTTTAATTTGAAATAAAATGTAAAGTAAATAATTTCACTTGTTTTTATTTTTTATGAAAATGAAACTATAATTTCTATTTCTTATTGTATGGTGAGGGAAAAATAAAATAGGATTTGTAAAATATATAGATAAATTAGTATATTTATAATTGAAAAAAATTTATGTAAAATATTAATGACAAGAAATATTTACAATCTATGCTAATAAGATATAGTAGTTTTTGGATTAAATTGTGTACAAGAGTTTAGTATCATTTCATATCACACTATGTAATCTATAGTAAGGATGGAGAGAGCCAAAGGAATCAATTATGAAATTATGACGGTGGATCATAGAATTGATCTGAAATGTTAATGATGATGCTAAAATTTTGCACACAATTTGATTCATTAACTTTAAAAAAATAAAATCTTATGTATAGTATGTCAAGAGATAAGTTTATAAGGGGGGCTACCTTGTTGTCTAAAAAAATTGTGAGGTACACAATGGTGCAAAATGATGCATGTCTAGCTTTCAGTTTTGAACATCTTTATGTATTCCCAAAACACTATGAGCATGCAATCAAATTGTGAGTGACTTGAGTACAATTGTATTAAAGAATCTTACACAACAAAAACAATGACATTTCTATAAACTTGGCACCTTCAAGTTTTTATAATGTCTAAAATTTGACAAAATCTCCTAAATAAATTTAATAACATTCAAATTGAAAACCTTAAATAGAGCCCTCTATAAGATATCATAATCACCTTCCTGCCAAAATAAGAAATTATTCTATAGTAAGCAAAGAGGAATGACATAATTTTCAAAGCTTCAAAACAAATAACACAAGCCTTCAACAAAATCCATTTCTAATAATGGTTAAGTGACCATCTAATCCATCACATGGTCATGGACAAAACCTTCCCAACATAGGATAGCCAAAGTGGTTGCTTCACAAAAATAATACAATTGATTTAAATAAAGAAAAATAAAATATTACTTTGTACACACACACACATCATAGATCTAATATCATTTAGCAAAAAAAAAAAATCAATACAATATTTATAATTTAAAAAATTAAAAATTGATATATCGTTGTTATAATTTTTAAATATAACATAATTTTATAGTATTAACATAATATTTTATCATTTAAAACTAAATATTTAATTTAAAATAAATAATATGACATAATATTATTATGTGAGTATAATTAAAAATTAAAATATATGTCTATGTATTTATGTAATGAAAAAATAGTTCTAGGTAAAATAAAATAACTCTAGAAAATGACATCTTGAAATTACTATTCCTAGATATATGAGAAAATTTTTTTTTGATGTAATAGCTAAACCAAAAATTATTAACCAAATCTAATCAAAAGTACATATTGAAGGATTAGGAGGAAAGCAAAACAATTCAACTCCCAATCACCATAGGAAGTTTAATGAGGGCAAAGTCCTATAAACACAAGTTCAAATGGGCATGGCCCAAAAACAACATATAAAAAACATAAACAACAAATAGAAAAGCCCTCAAGCTACCAAAGTAGTGGCAGATGGAGGTGGAGGGTCTAGATCATCTTTCTTTTCTCCCCAGCCTGAAACATGAGTGGGCCCTAGGTCTTGTAGTGTCTAACCATCAACATTGTCATTGTCCTCCTTTTCTTTTCTCCTTGGAGAGATAGCCAGGGCTAGTCATGGGAAATCCTTGCTAGAAGAGGGCCATCTTGAACCCTCACCAGTCGACCAGCCAATGGTGGGCGCTGGTGGCCAAGTGGGAGCTGTTGGAGCTCGCCTACCAAAGGAAGAACCTTAGAGGTGAGGAGGCACAATAGAACCCCATGGAGAATGACATAAAGAGGGAAACCAGTGACAAGGAGGCCTAGAATGATATTCGCTTCACCTACTAGAGCCACTTATGCCTCAATGCCGCCCATGAGAGGTGGAAGGAGCACTTGAAGTGGAGGCATCTGGAGGAATTCTAGCCACAGTACAAGGAGCATTTCCCCAGTGTTGAAGAATCTCTTGTAAATGAGAAACTTCAAGCACAACTTTGTCTGCTTGAACTTGAATATGAAGCATTACATTATTGCAAATACTAGCTTTAGCAAATAAAGACACTTTAGTATCAATTAAATTATTAGAAAATAGCACATAATTTTGTTCTTTCCAAATAGTAAATAGAATCTCTATTATGAAAATGTGCCATATCTACAGGAAGGGAAAGGGAAATGAAGGATTGTCTCCCAAAAGGATCATTGACCAAGTAAACATGGCTAGATGAAAGGGATAGAAAAACTATGAATCCAAACTCAATAATTTTGTGCCCTACGAAAAAACCAGAAATTATGAAGAAAAGTTTTAGGATGACAACAAAAAGGGCAACAAGGATATGTAATACCCAAATGATTTTGGTGTGAACCCAAAGGTAACCTTTGAAATAGAAGACACCAATTAAAATGTGCAATTTTGGGCTTTGTAATGCTAGATCAAATAGTAATAAAACACAATCTCCATAAAGAATGTAAGGATTGCACATGCCATCTTTGGTTTAAGACCTTGACCATAGGAAAATGGTGAGAAAACCACTAGTAGCCTAGTCTTGGTTGGTATATGTCAAAAGCAATATCTGGGTACCATCTCCTATCTTTCCACCACAGAGAACGACTAGGGATGCCAATTTTGTGGAAAAGTTTTGGTGGAAAAAGGGAAACCAGTAACTCAAATGTGTCAATTTTGAGGGGTAAGACCAAAATGAGACCAAGCATCCTCCCACTTGCAGAGAGACATTGTTCCTATGCAGAAAAGATCATGTGGAGTGTGAAGCCCATGTCTATGCAAACACAGAGCATGAAGATGAGGAACTTTGGCCAAGGGAAGTCCTCACATCCTAATTAAAGGTGATCACCATAGATTCTGTTGATTAAATGAGAGGCCATCTTGAAAGCCAGATCCATGCCAACTAAGCCAAGGTTTGATAGCCTCCCATACACGCCATATGCTATTTGCCATAAATGAACCGTAAATTTGTACAGGCTCTCTCATCATAAGCAGAGTTTGGAAGCCCAAATCTCTCCAAGCTAGTCGATGCAAAGGGTATCTAGAGGAGATGCAATGCCTCAAAAGGACTTTCCATGCTTAATCTCCTATGATAATGCGAACTATCCATTTAAAAGAAAAAAGATTGACCTTGCATGTGTGTAGAAATGATGCCTAACCCACTAGAATGTCAAGACATCAATACTCCCAGACAACATGGTGGAAGCCATGCCTTTGAGCATCCGAGGCCCATAAGAAATCTCTCAGAAGATTCTCTAACTTTGCATATGCTTCTTTGGAAGGAGACCGACATGAAGATTAGTAGATATGTGTGGCTACCAAAATCTTAGAACAAACTTCAAATTTTCTTGCCAAAGAAAGAGGTTTGGTAATCCAATATGCCAACTTGGCCTCAAGTTTTGAGAGTACCACATTCTACAAATCTATAAAAAAAACATGAAAAACACAAGGAATTCCCAAGAAGCGAAAAACCTGGCCACGTTGAATCTATTTCCAATCATATTGTAAAATTAATTGACATGGTGGAAGAAAAGACTGACGATAACAAAGAGTTTTATGCCATTGAATGGCTAAACCAAAATCCAAGAAAATGTATCCGGGTAGTGAAGGGCTTGTTGCACATTGACCTCATCTTCAATGAGAGTGAGAAAAGAATCATTTGTAAAATGGCCATTGATAAGCTATGAGGAGGATTTGGGTAAAGAAATCCCATGAACTCATTGTTGTCTGACTTTTAGTCACCCATTTTTTTTGGCAATATTGGAGTCATATGGTCATGTCAAGTCAGTCTAGTCATGATGGTGTCTAGGTCTAAGTCTTCCCTAGGATAGGAAGTCTTTGCCGGGTTCCCCTGCCATTGCCTTCTTATTTCAAGCCGGGTGGGTTGTTATCAAGGTCTCATTATTTGGGTAGGTTGTAGATCCCAACCCGGCAAAGATCATGGTGCTCCAATTGATGATCTTTTCAGCAAGTGGAATGATGTTTGGGAGTAATAAGTTTCAGGCATTCAAAAGAACCATGAGAAGATTCTTCATGTGAGGGATGCAATGACAGAGCTAGCATTGAATCATTCAGATTTTACTCTATATAGCAGTGTGTACACTTCAAGTGAAGAAGCTCCTCTTATTCTTAATAAGTGCATCAGCAGGGATTGCAGTCGAAGACTTTGATCTATATTCAAATCTGCAGGCTAAGGAGATATCAAGAAGTGTTCCTGGAAGTTTGCAGAATGAAAAGGAGATTGCATTGTTATATTTCACCTGGTATCAAGACCCACAGGTTCAGAATATCAAATTACTTCAAAATATTGCATCTTAATTACAATCGAAGAAAATGGCAATGAGTCTATGTTGAATTATAATGGAATCAAGGGACAGTGTGTAGTTGTTCTCCAAAATTTCCCTATCATTCCCTTTTTGGCCGCATCCTATTTGTTCCAAGAAATGCTCAAGTGTCAAAGTCTAGTGTGTTTTCTGCCTTTTGGCTTGAAAACCCAGTGTGTTTTCGACCTTCTCTCTGAAGGTTCAGGATGTTTTTGACTTTCGGTTTGAAAATTCTCTATGTTTTCGATCTTCGGTTTGAAAACCCTCTATGTTTTCGACCTTCAAGTGCGCAACTCCGACCAAGTGGGTCCCAGTTTCTAACGTCACCGCGGGGCTAGTCAACAGTCAAGCAAACAATAAGCCGCCAGCGGTTAGTGGTTAATATCTTACGGTTGGTCGCATGATCGCATGGGCTCTTTCGAGCCCATGCGACCATGCGACAAACCGTCAGCGGTCACAGTTAATAAAGTTCTAAACGGTTTGCGGTGGCAGTTAACACTTTGTGGTTGGTCGCATGATCGCATAGGCCTTCCTGGCCACATGCGATCATGTGACAAACGGTCAAGCAGAGGCTTTTAGCTCCAGTGGTGGGTCCTTGGGCGGTGACTTGTCTGGTTTTCATTGGCCGGCGGGGTAATACATTGATAGTGGAGGTCCGGGTAGGTAAGAAAAGTCAATGACAAGATAGTGAAAGCCCTGCGATAGGTGTGTGGTCACAAGATCGCATGACTGAGAGAACTGTCTTGCGATCATGCGAGATGAAGACACGTGGTGGTGGGTCCGAAAGGTTTGTTTGCGATGTTAAATCAACGATTCCTGCCATCCCGCTATGGTATCAAAGATCCTCCAAGGCAGAGCAGTCGCATGATCGCAATAGTTTAAAACATGCTATGCGATCATGCGAGATGAAGACACGTGGAGTGGTGGGCCTGAGAGAGAGTATTGTCATCGAGCTTGGGTTAAAAGAGAGCATCGTTTATTATTAAAGTATTCAATATCAATATGAGGATCGAGATTCCAAATCGGCGGTTCCCACTTTGTCGCTAAGCCGTGGAAGATTCATTGCGACTTAGCAGGATCCTTCCACGTGGAGCGGTGGTTCCAAAGACATTTATACTGTACGACGTTCTAAAGGAAGATCGACGGTCCTCGCTTTGCCGATATGGTGTGGGAGATTGATTGCGGCAAAGCGGGATTGTGACGCGTGTCCAGTGCACAAATAAAAAGCAATTAAAAGATTATACTTTTAAAAGTATTCAGCATGCAAAAAGTTTGTTTCACACACAATGATGTCATGCCACATCTTCAAGCTCGTGTTGATTGGTGAAAGCCTGTTCATTTCACCTTCCCAAAGGTAGGATAGATGAAAAGACATAGTCTTTTGGCTCTTTGAATTGTAGTTTCAAAAGTGGTCTCCAGTCTTTCCAGATTCTGGAAGTTGAAACACTTCATATTCCCATAAAAGTTGTATTTTGTAATCCCTATATAAACTGTTGTAAAAGCAAATAAAAGGGTCGGCAAATTATTAAGGTAACAAGACTTGATATTGTAGAGTCAATACAAGGTGTTTTTATGTCAATAATTTCTGTTCCAATTAGTTGTTGCTTCTGTGTGTCTTTCTTTTAAATCTGAATTGCAGGAAGTAAGAAAGGATGTTTCTTTCTTTTTGTTATAAGGATATGAATTGAACAGAGTAGGATGTGCTGTGGGAGATTCAGGGAAGGATTCATTAGAAGCTCTTTATGTTTCATTTGCATTTCTGTAGGTAGTTGCTGAGCATCTAAATTCATAGGATTTGTGAGTTTGCTGCTTGGTCTTAGATTAGAAGCTTTTCCTGCCTGGATTAAGTTCTGGCTAGACTTAGTTCGGTTTGCGTCTTCTGCTCTCGGGTTAAGAGCATACCCCATGTTAGTTTAGGAGCAAAACATTATTCTTTGAATATCATACACATAGGGAGATGTACCTACCAATTCAGAGAAAAGCCAGTAATTAGAGAAAGGCTTTTCAACTATTTGTAAGTAGGTTTTGTTCATAATTTGGGCATTGAGAGTCATATTGTCACAAGGAACAAGAGGGACAAATCTGTTTACTAACAGATTTTTGGCGACTCTGCTGGGGAGTTGGAAAAGAAGATCAATGCTGGAGATTGTATTTCTAGTTTTATTTTTATCTCTGCTTGAGATTGGTGACTCTGTGTCTTTAAAAGAATTCTATTTCATATCAGAGTTTGAAGGATTTGAAAGTTCCTATCATTTAGGTTCCTAGCTTATGTTTTTGGCAACTAAGAGGAGGAACATATTAATTTTTCAAGCTACATTATTAATTTTCTCTACTATTCAGAGATTGGCGACTCCATTCTGGTTCTCATAACCTTGTTTGAGAAGTCCAGTGTTTACATTTTGAGATTTTATTATCTCTAACTTGCAGAGATTGGTGACTCCGTTATAAAAAAACCCATGCCTATTGAAATAGTGAAATGGAAGAGACCAGACCCTTCCTTTACAAAACTCAGCCACACTATTGATCCTGTGTTGCATGATATGTATGAAGCCTTGTTAGAAAACATCAGTTATGGAATAAAGATGAATCTGAGTGTTAAAGAAGATCATGCAACTGTGTTGTTATGGAGAAGGATTTGTGCGAGATATCACTTGCTGAAAGAGGAGGAAGTGAAGACAAAATTTTTGCAACTAATTGAAGAGATTGCAATTGATGAGGATCCTACACTTCAACTACTTTGGAGTGGATTTAAAGAGAGTATCAGCTATGCCACAAGAAACAACTTAAGTATAGCCCAAGACCATCAGTCTAGAGAATTGTGGGAGCTAATTGAGGAGAGATTCTATATTCTCCAGGATTTCAGACATAAAAACTCAGATGCAATTAAAATATCAAGGAATGATTTTGAGTGTGATGGAAAACTTGAATTTACTTCATCCTCAGTATTACCATGGATAAGTCATCAGCATGAAGAAAGTGATCAGCATGAAGAGCATTTCCAACCTGAATCATCACAAGAAGAAGAAAAGGTTGTTTTTATCCCTTGTTTCTCAACAGTATTTCCTTTGGAATCACTAATTTCACCTTTGGGTTCATCATTTGAGGTTGAAAAGGAGACTTTTTCTCCTAATGATGAGCATAATGAAAAGGATTGGGAAAATGCTCTACCTGTGTCTGAATACCAAGAGCACACCACCCATAGTTCAGATGCAATTATAGAAGAGAGTGAGAAATTAATGATTGAAGTTGGAGATAACGCTGATCATAGACAGAATGAGCAAACACTTCTCTTAGTTGAATCACTTAAAGCTGTAGAAAACTTTCCTAAGGAGGATATAATCAGTGAGCAGAATGAAGAGCCCATATCAACCAATGGTTTGATTTTTGGAAAGCGAGAGATGCCCTGGTTTTCGGAAGCACAACTTTTAGTGAATGAAGGCATCCCTCACAGTGATAAAGAATTGAAAGTGAGATCATGTTTTGCCAAATCTGAAAATATGGTTGAAGAGATGACAAGCAGAGTTGAAAGAGAAGTAAATGGGGATCATGCTTCAAATTGTTGTTCTCCTAAAAATTATCCTGAGATCGATGTGCTATCAACAGATGGAATTCTTGAGGAACATGGTAGGGTTGACTCTTCATCCATTATAGCTGATAGGAATCCAATGCAAGAACCACTCTGCTTCCAAGCTAATGCAATATTGGGTTTTCTTAATCATACGGATACACATGAAAAGGCTGCAATATGTTTTGATGATCATCCTACTGAACCTGAGAATGTTGTTGAAGAAATTAATACAACAATAGATTTTGAAAAGGAAGGGATTTCAGAAACTAATGAGGTACTGTAGCATCATGTAGAAGGTAACGAGTCTGATCACAGTCCTCCTAGTCTCAAAATGGAAATTAATCAATTCATGGTGCCAGTCACATGTGAGTACTCTTCTAAAGTCAATTCAGGTATTGAAATTATGAATTCAGATGAACATCTTGCAGAATTGATAACTGCAACAAATGAAGAAGATGTCTCAATCTGGATGGAACCTGTGTACAATGAAGAATCCTCCTGTTTCAGCCCCGGTTTGAAATCTGAAGTTGCTAATGATAGTACCTCTGTCTGGTATGATGCCATTTCACTTCCAGAGGCTTTTCAATTTTTTGATTTTGTTCATCCTGATTTGTATGTCGATATCTCTACTAAGGGTGATAATGAAGTAAACGGATGTGAGTGTTTTCCAGCAGTGCTTCCAGAATCTATTGAATACTCTGAAGTTCTCCATCCCAGTTTTGATGATGATATTTCTGCTAAAAGTGATATTATCGATATAAGTAGATGTGATTATGTTCCAGTAGTGCATTTAGAATCATCTAAATATCCTAATCTTGCCAGTCTGGATTTGAATATTGATATCTTTGTTAAAAGTGATAAGGTTGAGGAAAAAAGCTGCAAGTATTTTTCAGTGATGTTTGCAGAATCTGGTGGGTTTTCTTCTCCTTCACAGAAGATGATAGAACATGTAAAAGGTAGTGTGCAAAAAAGTACAGAAGAGTCAGAAGTCTACGATGAGGCATGGCTATTTGGAAAGGTCCTGGGGGTTACTATGTTGCAAATTGCTTTTGGACTTGAGTTTAGTAGCGAAGGACTTGCCAGAGGATGTCAATGTTATTGCAAGCTGGTGAAGCATTCTCCTCTGTGCCGGAAGGGTTCATACTTCTCTCTTCTTGTAAATGGACATGTATGATTCCTTTCTTTCTCTCTATTCTTCAGGTGAGGTCTCCTCGCCTGTGCTGTAGGATAGGTTGTTGCTTTCCAATTTTGGTGTGTTTTAGTGTAGTCTTTTCTTGCTTTCATAGTTGGTTGTTTTCCTATTTAGTGTGTTTAGTTTGCCCTGCTCCCCTCCGCCCTCCCTATATGTAGATTTTTGTTGTTCTATTTGGTCTAGACTCCGCAACCCAATGCTTAAGGCACTTGTCTCACCAGAGAAGCTAAATTCTTCATGCACTTTGTAGTACATGATCCCCCAGTCGGAGCCAGCTGTTGTCTAACTTTTAGTCACCCATTTTTTTTGGCAATATTGGAGTCATATGGTCATGTCAAGTCAGTCTAGTCATGATGGTGTCTAGGTCTAAGTCTTCCCTAGGATAGGAAGTCTTTGCCGGGTTCCCCTGCCATTGCCTTCTTGTTTCAAGTCGGGTGGGTTGTTATCAAGGTCTCATTATTTGGGTAGGTTGTAGATCCCAACCTGGCAAAGATCATGGTGCTCCAATTGATGATCTTTTCAGCAAGTGGAATGATGTTTGGGAGTAATAAGTTTTAGGCATTCAAAAGAACCATGAGAAGATTCTTCATGTGAGGGATGCAATGACAGAGCCAGCATTGAATCATTTAGATTTTACTCTATATAGCAGTGTGTACACTTCAAGTGAAGAAGCTCCTCTTATTCTTAATAAGTGCATTGGCAGGGATTGCAGTCGAAGACTTTGATCTATATTCAAATCTGCAGGCTAAGGAGATATCAAGAAGTGTTCTTGGAAATTTGCAGAATGAAAAGGAGATTGCATTGTTATATTTCACCTGGTATCAAGACCCACAGGTTCAGAATATCAAATTACTTCAAAATATTGCATCTTAATTGCAATCGAAGAAAATGGCAATGAGTCTATGTTGAATTATAATGGAATCGAGGGACAATGTGTAGTTGTTCCCCAAAATTTCCCTATCATTCCCTTTTTGGCCGCATCCTGTTTGTTCCAAGAAATGCTCAAGTGTCAAAGTCTAGTGTGTTTTCTACCTTTTGGCCTGAAAACCTAGTGTGTTTTCGACCTTCTCTCTGAAGGTTCAGGATGTTTTTGACTTTCGGTCTGAAAATTCTCTATGTTTTCGATCTCCGATTTGAAAACCCTTTGTGTTTTTGACCTTCAAGTGCGCAACTCCGACCAGGTGGGTCCCAGTTTCTAACGTCACCGCGGGGCCAGTCAGTAGTCAAGCAAACAACAAGCCACCAGCGGTCAGTGGTTAATATCTTATGGTTGGTCACATGATCTCATGGGCTCTTCCGAGCCCATGCGACCATGCGACAAACCATTAGCGATCACAATTAAGAAAGTTCTAAATGGTTTGTAGTGGTAGTTAACACTTCATGGTTGGTCGCATGATCACATAGGCCTTCCTGGCCGCATGTGATCATGCGACAAATAGTCAAGCAGAGGCTTTCAGCTTCGGTGGTGGGTCCTTGGGCGATGACTTGTTTGGTTTTCATTGGCCGGCAGGGTAATACATTGACAGTGAAGGTCCGGGCAGGTAAGAAAAGTCAATGACAAGATAGTGAAAGCCCTGTGGTAGGTGTGTGGTTGCAAGATCGCATGACTGAGAGAACTGTCTTGCGATCATGTGAGATGAAGACACGTGGTGGTGGGTTCGGAAGGTTTGTTTGCGATGTTAAATCAACTGTTCCCACCATCCCGCTATGGTATCGGAGATCCTCCAAGGTAGAGCGGTCGCATGATCGCAAGAGTTTAAAACATGCTATGCGATCATGTGAGATGAAGACACATGGAGTGGTGGGCCCGAGAGAGAGTATTTTCATTGAGCTTGGGTTAAAAGAGAGCATCATTTATTATTAAAGTATTCAATATCAATATGAGGATCGAGATTCTAAATCGGCAGTTCCCGCTTTGTCGCTAAGCCATGGAAGATTCATTGCGACTTAGCGGGATCCTTCCACGTGGAGCGGTGGGTCCAAAGGTGTTTATACCATGCGGCGTTCTAAAGGAAGATCGACGGTCCCCACTTTGCCGCTATGGTGTGGGAGATTGATTGCAACAAAGCGGGATTGTGACGTGTGTCCAGCGCACAAATAAAAAGCAATTAAAAGATTATAATTTTAAAAGTATTCGGCATGCAAAAAGTTTGTTTCACGCATAATGATGTCATGCCACATCTTCAAGCTCATGTTGATTGGTGAAAGCCTGTTCATTTCACCTTCCCGAAGGTAGGATAGATGAAAAGACATAGTCTTTTGGCTCTTTGAATTGTAGTTTCGAAAGTGGTCTCCAGTCTTTCCAGATTTTGGAAGCTGAAACTCTTCATATTCCCATAAAAGTTGTATTTTGTAATCCCTATATAAACTGTTGTAAAAGCAAATAAAAGGGTCGGCAAATTGTTGAGGTAACAAGACTTGATATTGCAGAGTCAATATAGGGTGTTTTTATGTCAATAATTTCTGTTCCAATTAGTTGTTGCTTCTGTGTGTCTTTCTTTTAAATCTGAATTGCAGGAAGTAAGAAAGGATGTTTCTTTCTTTTTGTTATAAGGATATGAATTGAACAGAGTAGGATGTGCTGTGGGAGATTCAAGGAAGGATTCATTAGAAGCTCTTTATGTTTCATTTGCATTTCTGTAGGTAGTTGCTGAGCATCTAAATTCATAGGATTTGTGAGTTTGCTGCTTGGTCTTAGATTAGAAGCTTTTCCTGCCTAGATTAAGTTCTGGCTAGACTTAGTTGGGTTTGCCTCTTCTGCTCTCGAGTTAAGAGCATACCCCATGTTAATTTAGGAGCAAAACATTATTCTTTGAATATCATACACATAGGGAGCTGTACCTACCAATTCAGAGAAAAGCTAGTAATCAGAGAAAGGCTTTTCAACTGTTTGTAAGCAGGTTTTGTTCATAATTTGGGCATTGAGAGTCATATTGTCACAAGGAACAAGAGGGACAAATCTGTTTACTAACACTCATCCTACTGAAATAAAAAACACGAGTAAGTAGCCAAAACCCTCAACAGCTATGACATACAAAGCATGTGCAAGAGGACATTGTTGATGGATTGATCTATGCAATGAACAAGTGGTAGAGTGATGACCATTAATGGTAATGCAAGCATTTTGAATCTACAAAAATTATTTTAATAGAAAAAATAAATTGAGGACAAAAACCTAAAATAGACAACATAGCAAGGATAAAAGGCCATTCGGTACAATCATATGCCTTGGCAAAATTTATTTTCAAGAAAATTGTAGGTTGGCCAAATTGACGAGCCCATTCCATACCCTCCCAAACAACAATAATATTATCAAGGATGAACCAGGATTGAATAAATCCAATCTATTTAGGGTGGATTATTTGAGGAAGCAAATGTCAAATTTTTAATGTCAAAGCCTTTGCTATTATTTTATATGAAACATTGAGAAAGGTGATGGGGTGCTAGTTACAAATGGCCTCTAGTTAGAAACTTTAGGTATGAATTTAATGTTTCATTTATTTATTTTAATTCCTAAAGTTATAGTTTGTAGAGCTTCTAAATAAACATTATAGAGGCAAGAGCCTACACAATCCCATAAGGCTTTATGAAATTCACAGGGAAAACTATCACAACTTGGGGATTTATCACCAGCCATTAAAATGTGGTCTCCCTAAGGTCTAGAAGAGACAATGTATTCTCACAAAAATCTCTTTGAGAGTGAGAGAGACAATTGGGGATACAAGCTAAACAATCCTCTAGAGCCTTATGTGAGGCTAGAGTGAGATCCTAGGCTGTGAAAACTTGCTTGTAATGAGAAACAAAAGCTTAGAGAATTTTTGGAAGCTCCGTTAGAATTGAATTCCCATCTCTGATCATTTTAATACCAGAGGTGGAATTTCTAGGGCATAGCGAAGTAAAGAATTATTTACTAGCACGGTCTCCCACCTTCCACCAATACAAATGTGCCTTTAGTCATACTCCCTTGGAAAAATAAGTGTCAGCAACTTGTTTTACATGATAGTTCTGCCACCTTTAACTATAATTCTGCTGAAAAAGGATGAGTTGCCAACTTATCAACTATTGCATGCAAATCCTTGGTGTTTCTAGCATAAGATTGACGATGGTAAAAGGCCAATTGTTTTCCATAAAAGAGAAGCAAGTGAGTGGTGCAAGTAATGGTAGCGTTCCACCATGAAATCAAACTTGTTCATTGAATGGGCCTCAGTTGAGGATTCCAAACTTTCCTAATGTGGGTTAGGGTTGGTGGATGGTTCAAGAATGACGTGTTAAAGAAGAAAGGAGCTGGCGAGGAATGTGACATGTAGACATGCCATTCAATAGAAAATTTAATGGGATAGTGGTTTGACAAAGTAATGTCTAATAAACATAAAACATGCAAAGCTTGGGTTGTCCCAAAAGAAAAAAAAAGATTGAGAAGAGATCATGACACAATAAACCTTTTAAATACCCCGTTAGATCCATCTCTGTAATTACTCTAGGTATGCCAAACCACATGTGGGAGGTGACAATTGATATTGGGATCATAAAGCCCTATTTTATTATACATGTAAAAATAGACCTCATGTTTTCCATCTATCCAATGAAATGGAGAGATGCCATCCTTATCATAAGCCACCTCAACTATGTTAAAATTATTGCACAAAACCTAAGTCACAGATGGTAATGAGTCAGCTAGCTATCTCCACAAAAAAAATCTCCATTGCATCATTGAGAGCATAATGATTAATAACACCAAAATGGTGATTATTAATAGTATAAAGAAGCCACACCAATCTATGCATGGGATCCTCTCCATGGTCTACAATTGCACTTCTCCAACATGGTGCCAATAGTGTCACCACCCCACCTCTACTTGCTTCATGGGAAGAAGAAAAAACCAAGCTTTGAGGCCATATGACATAAGAAACCACTGAAAGAAGAAAGCCAACTATCTTGATTTCTTGAAGGAAAATAATATGTCTTATGAAATTGATGGCGAACATCTATGAAAAAGTATTTTTGATGGAGGTCAGTAAGACCCCTCACATTCAAAGAAAGAAAATTCATTAGAAACCATCATTCATGGTATCTTCATCCCCAAGCAAGGAGAAATTGTTGTGCAAAAATTATGACTCAGAGTGGAAAGCTAGGTATAAATCTCCTAGAAAGATCAGCTTCTTCCTTGGCCCAGTGTCATTGAGTTCATCATGCCCAGAGGGGCTGTGAGAATGATAATGCAAAGAGGATGAAGAATCATGAGGAGCTGGCTAAAAAAATAAAAGTAGCTAGGAGTCCATGAGCTCTGTAGAAATGCCATGAGAAAATTCTTGTGCCTCTGTAGAGGGTACCATTTTCCCTTGAGAAGTAGGGTTGGAAACTACATTTGTGGCTTTTGTTGGAAGTGGCAGAATTGTAGAAGTTTTCTTAGGTTGAGAAATTGCACTTTGTTTCCCCTTATGAACCATAGTAGTCCAAGTGGAATCATCTTTGGAAGCCTCTAGAGCTTGAGAAATAACTAGATCCTTAGGAGGAGACCTAGGCAGTTTGACTATGAGAGGGAAATCTCTAATCTTATGACTCACAAAGTGGCAACAAAATCAAGTATTGGGTAAATTGAGATACATTACTTTCTGGGTGAAACACCACCCACCAACTTGAATTTCAATTGACTCCCTTAAGTCCTGTGCAAGGTCAACTTCAACACAAACCCTCTTCTGTGGGTGAGCATGAAAGAAGTGCTCTAGTTTTGAGCAAACTACCCTACCTAGCAATTGAGCAATATTTTGTAGGAAAGGCCAACAAGGCAAAGGAAAACCAGGAAATTTGACCAAATGGGTACTTTGAGCTTTTTATCATCAAAGATGGTAAAATCTCTCAACCAGGGCTGAAAGACAAGGAGGGAAGCGAAAACAAACCAGGGGCCATGATTGAGAATACCCTCAACATGGGAAGGGTTACAAAAAGGGAAAAATCCTTTGGTGAGATTCTAGACAAAATCTAAGTGCACCCCATGAGGGAGCCAAGATTTGGTGACCCAATCCTTAAGCACATTTTCAAATGGAACTCTACCCACAAAATATCCAATTAAAGTGATTTTCTCTAACCATTCACAAACCTTGTCAAAATCCGGCGAAGGCAAAACTACATCAGGGTTAGAAGAGGACTTATCTCATGGAATACTTTGGGGACAAATTTCCTAGGATGCTTTCTTAGAGGAGCCATTAGCACCTATAACCAACACTTCAATGCCAATAACAATTGTTGAGCCAAAAGTGGCCGAAGCCATTGAACAAAGAAAACACAATTTTTGAAAATTAATGCAGAATGAGAGGAAGGTACAACCACCCTAATGAAAACCCTAAAAAGACCTTTATGGACACAGTTGAAAGATAGAGTTGCAAAGCAATATCCTCTCTATCTAACATATATTTAGATATCTATAATGTTTAATTATATTACTTCCTCACTATATATATTTTCACAAATTCCATAATCTCTTGGAGGAGGTTGCTTCTCCTATTTGTTGTTGGCCTAAGTTTGCTCATACAAAATTTCTCATGTGTTAACTATTAGTAATCTTTCTAGCAATTTCTCAAATTTCCTCTTGGAAATATTTATTGTAACTCTTATCTGAAGGGCAGTATAAGAAATGATGAGTTTCTTAACAAAATTAGTAAGTGACCTCTTCTTACCTTGAAATTTCTCATGGTTTATGAAATCTAAATTTACCATAAAATTTAAGTAGATAGTAATAACTAGAAATATTTCACCATTTTAAACATATTGGTGATCTTACTAGATAAGATATCCATCTAATTAATGTTACATTTCCATTTGTTAAGAACATAATTTATTTTTTTCAAATTTGCTTAGCTATAAAGAAATCAATAACAAATTTCTCAACTCTACATATATTACAATGATCAACCTCTTTATGCATGATTTTATAAGAAAGCCTTTAGAGAAGGAGCCACCTAAAACATGTTCTTTTTGATTCAATAACATTTTCCCAAGAACTAAATATAATATATTTCTAAGCTTTATTAGAAAGAGAAACATTTCAACAATTATTGCATTGGTTTCATGTAAATTATATTTATGATTTATTTTACATACAAGTATAAACATATTTTAATTAACATATTAATATAATAATCTCCTTAGACCCATTGGACCCAACTTTACCTCTTGTGCACAATCTCTTTTGGTTGCTTGGACCTCCTCTGACTATCTTGATCTACTGTAGCCTTTGTCTGTTCTCTAGTAAAAGTATTATCTAACGGTTGTCTCCTGACAAAGAAAAAATTGCTCTTCAGTCTCTCATTCTCCTCCCCATGCTATAGGTGAGTTGTCTTCTTGACGTGGGTTACTAGTTGTGCTGCCAGTGTGTTGTTAATTACCTATTTTTGACCTTCTTGTAAATAATTATTTGGGCTTTAGATTTTAATATAAAAAATATATATACAAATCAAAACACAAGAAATGCAAATTTAATTCTTACCAATATATTAATTTTTTTGATTTGAAATCATAATTAGTTCAAATTTAGAAATTTTTTTTCTAAAAATTTAAAATATAGATATAAAATTCAATTAAAAATGAACAAATTATTATGAATTTGAATATACAAATATTTAATGATTATTTAAATTTTTATAAAATATGTTAAAAATTTAAAAATATAATATAAAACATTAATTACAATAGATAATAAATCTAAAATAATTTAATATTTTATTCTCCAAATTTTTTCACATTAATTAAAGCACCATTTTAATGTAAATTAGGGTTACAATTGATTATTGTACAATGCTTATAAGAGAATATTGTTTGGTATAATTGAAGTTGAATTTATTTTTTTGAAAAATTGTCTAATAAATTGTATATTAGTAATGGATCTACACAAAATTCGTGGAGCCTTTTTTATTTGTCAATGAAATTGCCACTAATTAATTTTCAAAAAGTATGTATATATTATAAAAAATATTTTTCAAAAAATAAAAAAAATACTACATTCAAATTGGTTCAAACAATTTTTTATTTTAATAAAAAATAAAAATAAATGAGATGACTTCAATAGTACTAGGCTTAAGAACAATTATAATGACAAGCACTAGGTGGTGTATAATTGCGTAAGCATGTTAATTGTTAACAAAAATATTTAAGTAATTTTAGAAATGAAAAGATAAAAATAATAAGCATAAAATATTTAAAAAAATACCTCACCAATACAACTTAATATTAAAAATTTATATAATAGAAAAAATAAATAAAATGAAGGTGAAGATTTATTAATAATATCAAACACATGGGTTAATAAGTTTTCACCTAGTTAAAACAATTTTAATTTTTACTTTCAAAACTTTATCATACATAATATTCATTTTTATTACTTTGACATTTATCTTTTAAACATATTTTAGATAATTTACTTTCTATGACATTAATAATTTCGAATATCCTACTCATATTTTATTTTCTACATTATTAAATACATGATAATTCAAAATATTAAAATATCTAGCCACTTTTTCTATCTTATATTTTAAATATACCAAGAGCCACTTTTTAGTCATATAATGTAAACACATCTTTGATGTGTATTAAATAGATGCATTTTATTTTCTACACTATTAAATACCATGATATTTTAAAATATTAAAATATCTAGCCACTTTTTCTATCTTATATTTTAGATATACCAAGAGCCACTTTTTAGTCATATAATGTAAATACATCTTTGATGTGTATTAGATAGATATCTATGCTAGTGAAAAAAATTAAAAATTAAATGTGTTAGTTTAAAATTTGATAGAGGGAACATTTGAAAGATGTTAGTTGATTTGAATGATACTCTAGAACTTTAATATTAACTAGTGAAGATACACATATTTTGTAAAATAATTTTTTTTTTTGTCCTAGATCAGTTGCACAAATATAACATTGATCTTTGTGGTTGTGAATCTAAACCTGTGTATAGACTTGATTTGAAACTAGTGAATCTAATCTTACAAAGTGTGAACTATAAGGATTCTTTCAACTTAGTTTTTATTATCTAAGGTGCACAATGATGAATGATTTAAGAACACCTTTAAGGGATCTATTGGATTACAAGGGTCAACTTTTCCTTGGTTAGACCTCTAAAAAATCAATTTTATGGCTTTGAGTGTAAGGTTAAAGAAAAAAGTAAATTGTACCATGTGTTAGACAACTGAGAGGGGTGGGTGAATCAGTTAAGTCCAGTTATCCTACAGTCTCAAATTCCTCCATTGATGTATAAAACAAATTTTAACAAATAAATAAACTAAACAACTCGGTAAACACTTGACTATGTCTTTCTAATTCATTAACCGACTGTTAGATAAATTATCTAGTATATATACTGATCAAACCAGTTAGTGTAATGTGTAAAGTAAAATAAAAAATCATCACATGCATACACATATAACACTTGATTTTTAACGTGGAAACCCTGTTAGGGGAAAAACCACCTGGGACCAGTACCCGAAATATTTTCACTCTTCTGAAGTGAGCTCGGTTAAGAGCCAACCCTGTTAAAGGTTACAAAACACACTGTAAGGTGTGAACTTGTTAGAGGATTTATCACTAACAACTTTCTGTGACCATACATTCACTTGGGTCAACAAGAAAACAAGCAACATTCACTGAATGTCATAAAGAAATAACAAAGACGGTTAAGTCTCACTTGGTTAAGAGATTTTGTCTATAGAAATGGTTAGAAAGAAATAATATATGACCTGATTCAAATGCAACTTCACTTGCCAATATTCAGATCTATGCTAATCTCAATATATCTCTAGTCATCATAATCTCTTCAATCTCTTTTCTTCCTCTAACTCTGTTCTGCTCGGTTAATTCTCTTAGAATGCTCGGTGTTGTCTGCAAAATCACTTGGTTCTCACTTCAACCTGTTAGACCAGCTTCACATCTATGCAGTCTTCTTCCTCACATGATTTATTCCTTTGGATTTCTTGTCTCCTTATATAGACATGATAAACCATTTTTTTCAGCCATAGATTTTTCCTCTTAATCTCCTCCTTTGATTTTGCCTCTTTAACCTTCCTTAGAACTTGTTCCTTAAGATGTTTTCAATCTTCATCATTCGATCAAACTTGAATTTTTTCAGCCATAGATCTTCATAACAAACTTTATCTTTATCCTTAGAATCATCTAGATTCGTCCAACTCATCATCTCATGTCGATAATCATATGTTCCTCTTTATTTCTCCCATTCGGTCAATACCGTGATATGTCGATTTCTTCCTGCTTGGTTAATACCGCACTCAGTATACACTACACCTTCTCAGTGTATACTACATCTTCTCCATGTACACTAAGCTCTTCATCTACCAACCTAATTAACTTGCACATTCTTGATCTTCAATACTTAGTCTAGAATCATGTAAGCCAATTAAATCACTATCATACCGCCATAGAATCATCAATATGTTACCCAATGAATACCATATTCATAACTTACTCATACATCTCATCTTCATGCTAATATCACATCTCCTTCACCAATATTATCTTCTTCAGATGTTTGTAACTATCATGATAAGTACAATCAAAACTAGTTGACATCAATGACAATATAATAACCAATCTAATATCTCACATATACCTTAGTAGCTTGGTGATCATCTTCACATTCTATTCTCCAAGTAGTCAATCAGTTGTAGCTTCAACACCATGGTCTTAAGGTGATGTGCTTTGATAATTCTTTGATAAATGTTATTACTTCTTTATCCCATTTTGCAAATTAGATTTTAGATTTATTCAATAGTTTCAAAGACTATTGAATGAATTTATTTAAATACAAGAATGTTAAGACTTGCAACCTTAACTATTTATCCCAAATTAGTTACTTTTGTACTATGACATACTAATAAAATTATTAGATGCACATTCTTTGTAAGTTGTCCATTTTGCTGAATTGGTTTATTCTACACACTTGAGAAGAGACAATTTCTTTTGTGAAAGTATATCATCCTAAAAAGTAAGCACCCTTAATTAGGTGCTCATTTTAGCCCCATTTTAGTGTATATGGGTCCCCACATTGATTTCACATTCTTCTAATGCTCATTACATCTTTATTAATTTAAATCAATATTTAAATTAATATTATGAGTCCCCTCTTAATTGATTTTCACCAAATTATTCCATCTCCTCACTTTAAGATGGGTCTTATCTCATTTTAAAAGTTCAAGGAGTGATTTTGATATCTATCGATCTCATATCTTCATGTGGCTCATCTTTCAGGACCTAGAAACTGTCAACTTTCTCCTTGTAAAATTTTACTAAATTTTGCTGGAGGTACATGGTGATTTTTTGGGTACATGTTGGGATTGATGAGATGTTCCCAACACTTTCTCTTGAAATTTTAAGGGTGAGATCTTATGGTTTCACACTTCCCAAAGGTGGCCCCATAGGTCATTATCATTTTTCTAAGTTGGCCTAAAGTTAATTTTACTTTGAGATCTCTATATAAAGTCCCCTCTTTTCCATTCTTTCACAACAAAAACAAGAAGAAGAATAAGGGTTACAACCAATCGATCAAGAAATCAAGCCATTAGAGCATTCTCAAGATATTCAAGGCATTCTTCCTTCATCAAGAATTGTGGAAAATTACAACATCCATTATACAAGACTTATGTTTCATGATTTCCATTGGTTTTTTTTGGAGTTTAAGCTATTGCATCAAAATTTGTGATCACATCCACTGAGGCATTGCATCATCAAGGTATAAGGTGATTTATAATTCAGATTTAGTTTCTACTTCATCTTTCCTTATCTTCATCTTTCCTTATCTTCAGATTTAGTTTCTACTTCATCTTTCCTTATCTTTCATCAAAAGTTCAAGGAGTGATTTTGATATCTATCGATCTCATATCTTCATGTGGCTCATCTTTCAGGACCTAGAAACTGTCAACTTTCTCCTTGTAAAATTTTACTAAATTTTGCTGGAGGTACATGGTGATTTTTTGGGTACATGTTGGGATTGATGAGATGTTCCCAACACTTTCTCTTGAAATTTTAAGGGTGAGATCTTATGGTTTCACACTTCCCAAAGGTGGCCCCATAGGTCATTATCATTTTTCTAAGTTGGCCTAAAGTTAATTTTACTTTGAGATCTCTATATAAAGGCCCCTCTTTTCCATTCTTTCACAACAAAAACAAGAAGAAGAATAAGGGTTACAACCAATCGATCAAGAAATCAAGCCATTAGAGCATTCTCAAGATATTCAAGGCATTCTTCCTTCATCAAGAATTGTGGAAAATTACAACATCCATTATACAAGACTTATTTTTCATGATTTCCATTGGTTTTTTTTGGAGTTTAAGCTATTGCATCAAAATTTGTGATCACATCCACTGAGGCATTGCATCATCAAGGTATAAGGTGATTTATAATTCAGATTTAGTTTCTACTTCATCTTTCCTTATACAATTTCCTTTAATTTTCAAGGTTGATTCCTAAATAGGGGGTTTAATGAGGAAAACCACTTTAGCCAACCTTCTACCCCATTTTTTTTGTGTGTGTAGGAACAGGTTATGGAGCCATCAGATCAAATCAGGGCATAACAGGTATAATTGTAGAATCTGTGAAAGTTTCAACTGAAAACACCAGGAACACATCACCATTCTCATTATGTCCCTACCATTTTGAGCTTATATTTATGTCACAAGTAGGTTTCATCTTTAGGTCTCCATTTTCATCAATTTCAACTCACCATCTGTCTATTACAGTCTATTTTTATCAGTTTTTCAGTAACTTTCCTAACAGGTCACCTACATTTTATTATCTTATCATTTCCATTTTCACAATTACATAGTTAGAGAATGAAACATTATCCCCACTTAGTGCCTAAGTCACCTCTTGATCCTATTGGGGGTATCTTCCATCCTAATGTGCAATTGTGAAATGAGAAGTGATTACTTATCTACATATCCCATTGCTTCCATTTCCTATCATACATTTTGGCGAAGCCAACTCATAAAAATTTCTCTTTTGATTTTGGTAGTTAGATTGTATGCATTTGTGCTTCTTAGATACATTTGATATTGATAGTTAGATTCTCTTTTCATGATCTCCTTTCTATGCATTTAGATATATCATAATTTTGATTTAGTATCCAGATCTACTTTGTATGCATTTTTTCTATCATATATTTGCTACATCTTGCATTTACATTTATTAAAAAAAGTACAAAAATAAATCTTTCATTTCCTGAATGTTGATATATATGCATTTCTTTCTTTCTTCTCAAATTGCAAATTGTTTTAGGGCATTATCCCGAAACCATTCCATCACTTTTGAGATAAAACAACATCTTCCCATCAACTTTCCTTTACATTATGTTACCACTAAAAAGAATCAATTTAATACATGCAATATTGCTTTCACTTCTCTAGTATCACCTCATAAGGATATATTAGAGTGAAAAGGTTCTTTTAACTTTTCCCTCAATGATCTTTCTATTTGGGGAGAGGCATTGCGGGTTGATGTTAACTCTTCTCCTAATGTAATCCTCACCTATGAGAATGCATTAGTTAAGGATGATGATTCCACTTATTATACTTCACCTTCTATTTCTTTCAATGACTCATTATTTAGGGATGAAGCCTTAATGAGTTATTATTACCTCTCTCCTAAAGTTTTTTTTATTCATAGAGACATTTCTATTATTGATGATCTCCCTATTTGTGATGAACCATTGGACAAAAAATGTTGATTATTCTCTCCCCTATGAAAGATATTCTTGTTGGAAAGTGGCTAACATATGTGCACATGGATTTTTTCATTATTGGAAACACTTATCCCTCATATCATCGCAAGGCATCCTAATACTATTTTGGTAATCGATGATGTGAAAAATGCCTAAGTCCATAGTCAATTCCTGGTAGACAGTCTCAGTATTTTGGCCAGTGAACATGGTACACAGATATCTAAGCTATGCGTAGTTATATTTGGGTAGACAAATTTATGAAAGACACTCAGGCAATATTAAAATTTGTTTTGTTGCAAAATGATAGAGATACAACTCTCTACGTGCATGTGAAGACATGAAATAGTACAACATGAAAAGAGAAGAAGTATAATTTTTGGTCAAATTATGTCATGATGTTTTGTATTTTATTAGGGCCCAATGATATTGTAACATGGGAAAAGCCGCACAATATAATTTATATTTTTTAAATGTCTAAGGATATGATAGAATACTGACCCCAGGGGTTATACTCTTAACTGGGTATAAGTATGTGATGATATTTTGTATTTGAAAAGGGAGAGACTAAATGTGAACATGATCAGTGAAGTGCAAGCTGAGAAGAGAGTGAGAATATAGATTGCATGATATGCAGAGGTAAAGTTCTCATGTATTTATTATATTATCTTTTGTAATACTGGACAAGAAGTCCAATTTTGTAAGTGTAGTGTGCACAAATTTTGTATACCTCTAACAAGGTTTATGGTTCTCTAACAAGGACTTGCCTATTGTAATACTTAGATCCCAATAGGGATAAGACTCCTAATAGGGTCTCAATACTTATAGTGCAGATATTTGTGGGTACCATCCCCACCAGGGTTTTTCCTTGGCTAGGGTTTCCTTGAAAACAAAATTATGGTGTTATGAGTTCTCTTGTGTGTGTACTTGTTGTGGATTATTGGATTAAATTTTTTATTTGTTAATTGTTTAAGAAAGAATATAAATTTATATGATATTGATTCATCCCCCCTCTCAGTATCACTTAATCCTAACAATTGGTATTAGAGCATCAAGCCCTTGGAAGAAAAATTTAACAACTTAAGGGAGATCTACATGGATGTTAACAGTTTAAATAACTATGAAGCCACACTAAAAGATCTTGATCAGGCTAATGCAAATAATGCAGATATAAAATTCAAGATAAGAGGGGCAAAAGATTTCATCAAGAAACTCAAGGAGCCATTGAATCATGCAAGAAGTTTAAGGGAAGAACTTGTCAAAATTCAAGATGAACCAAACAAAGAGAATTTTGATTCGGAACAGGTTGAAAAGCTTAAGGAAGAAAATGAATCACTCAAGTATGAATATGAGATCTCAAAGATACATATGATTAAGGAGATTGATGAATAAAAAGATAAAAATAAGAAAATGAAAGATGAGTTACAATCAATGAAGCCAAAGGCAACAAGACTTGAATTGCAGTTGGAATAAATGAAAGAAAAATATCAAAAGATTGAGAAATACAATATCTTGGTGACTTGCAAACTTGAAGAAAGAGAGGAACACATTAAGAAACTTCATCAGAATAGTTTGAAGATTGATGAATAGTCTAACATGCAGAAACCAATTGGAGATAAGACTAGAGTTGGATTTGTCAAAGACATATCTCAGAATACGGATCATGTAATAATCAATGATGACTCACCTAAGAAAGATAGATCCAAACTTGAAGGACCTAAGTAGGAACAGACCAAACCCTTAGATGACAAGCTCCATGAATGCAATTAGGAAGGACACATGGAGAAAAATTGTAAAGGTATAAGCAGTAATAAACCCTTTTCTGGTTATTTCTTTAATTGCTTTAATTATGGTCATAAGGTGAAGGATTGTAGAAAACTAGACATGAGACCCAGAAGGCCAAGTAATTCTAATTTGAAAAAGAATGTTGAGAAAGAAGAGGAAACCAGTAAGCTAGAAGAAACTGAGAAAATAGATGAAAAATAGGTCATCCAACCTGATGCAAAAAAACCCAAGGAAAGTGAGAAAGATGCAAAGAGACCTAATGGAAAACCTAAGATGATTGTCTGTTACAAGTGAAACAACTTTGGACACATTGCAAGGTTCTGCAAATTACATATTGATTACAGTCAACTCAGACCTAGAAGAAAAGTTACATGTTACAAGTGCAACAATGATGTTCACATTGTGAAGTATTGAAAATTCAACAGACTAGTAAAAAGGACATTCAGACCCTTGGAAAGGAAAAGGGAAATCAGTAAAGATGAGAAAACCTTTAAAGAAATGAAGGAACAATAAAAATAGAAGTGGTTCAAGAGTAGATACTTAAAGGAAAATAATAATGAGCCAAACAAATGAGAAAAAAACAATTAGGAAGACTCAGTAGACCCTACTGGATGCTCCCATGAGGTTAATGCATCTTCATTGGCATGAAGGTCCATGCAAGACCTTAGGGGGAGCAATGAAATATAACACCAGTATCTCATATTGACCCTATAATTTAGAATGGACCCGTGTGAGCTCACGTGGAGTTGTGAATGGACATTTAGTGACTTCATTTATCATTGCATAGATCTATGTTTCTGGATTTGTGATTGTAGGTAATTGGCAGATTACCTAGAAGTTATCGGCTTTATGGTTACATAGGGGTTTTTGCATTGTGAAATATAAGTTGTTATACTTAGAATTTTTTGACACCATTTCAATCAAATAAAAATAGAGACCCGAGCTTTGGAGCTATATTTGTGAAGTGATTGTGATCTTGTTCATAAAGTTTGAAGACAAACCCTAGATTTCATTGGTTGCGTACAATGTATTTGTGAAATCTATTTTTGATCTTACAAATTTCTTTTTATAAACACATAGAGATGGATGCATCTAAGTTAATTGATATCAGGGATAGGAAAAGGTCTGAATTCAAGAAACATCCATATAAGTCTATGGAGGATGACCTTGGGGGTGCATTCTCACACACTCCGCACAAAGTTATTCATGTAAAGGATATTAGGGCTTACATCCATTGTAAATATGATAACATAGGATAACTAGAGATACTTTATTAAATAAAGGACATGATTGATGATGGTGATAAGATCAAACTTTAATTTTCCCATTTGGAAAATCTAAACATACTGAACTACACAAAACACTTTGAGTTTGAAGAAGAAGAATGGATTAAGATTGTGTTGAGAAGATTTCATGACCAATTCTTTTGGTTGGGAGGCAATCCTATAATGATCACTAAGGATTTGATTCATGTAGTAACAAGGTTACCTATTGGAGGTAAGTTGTTAATCTTTGTGAAGAATACCAAGAAGAAGGTAGAAACCCTAACTAGCTACAAATGGAATAGGAGAGACATGACAGTTAGGGATATATCTCAAAAAGATGTAAGAGTCATTTCTATGATTCTTGGTTACAAAATGCAGTATAGAAGAATATTGAACTCAATTTTTGCAGGTTTCATTGACATGGAATATCAAATTGTTAAAGAAGGTGAACAATATGATATGTGTGAGTTATTGAGACAATAGTTGATGTAAAACATTAGAAAGATAAAGAGGAACATAACATCTACATCATTCAGATTTGGATCATTAATCCTTTACATTTTCTTTCATATAACATAGAAGTTTCTTCGATTATACCTATGTTAGAACAATGTATGAATAATGAAGTAGATCAGTGAAGTATACAAAAACTAGGATGAGATGCAGAGGTATAACAATATTTTAGGAATATTCAAGGGATTTCAAAGGTAGATGAATGAGAGGTAAAGAATCCTTAGAACACTTGTAGAGAAATAAAAGGATACCATTTTATTTATGGTTGAGACATATAAAACTTTCTTTGAGGTTGTAGAGCCTAGGACCATTTGGAGTACACATATGGGATATGAAGTTGATAAGAAACTATTGGAAATACATGTTGAACATATGCTTGCAACACCTAGGGACCCCAATGCAGAAAGATGGGGAGATTACTTTGAGAAATCCCAATTTGTACAAGAAGATCTCACAAAGATGAAGAGATAAAATAAAGTTGAAACATTTGTTGACAAACTACCTAGAGAATAGGGTATAAAAAAGGAAGAAATGAAAAAATTGAGGAAGATGACAATTGAGTTAAAGGCTACAACTGATAATTCTAGTAGTAAAAATAAACCTGAGAAGGAAAGACCTTCTATCTAACCTATACCAATGGTCATAGTTGAAGAATCCTCTCCTACACCCCCTAGGAGAACATCACAAAGGTATACAACAAAAAAAAAATGAAGAAGGAATCACCTAGTTCAGTAAGGCTGAGACCTAAGGCAAATGCCACCAAACCACAATAGAAGAGGAAAGAAAGTAAATCGCCTCCAACAAAAACTCTACAAAATAAGAAGGGAGATGAATATAAGATGAAAGAAGAAGAAGAAAAGAATAAGAAGGAAGATGAACAAAAGAAGGAAGAAAATAAACCAGAAAACAAGTGGAAGCCAAACCTTCCCATGCTAGAGAAAATAATACTTGGTGAAGGTAAGTAAGCCTTATTTTCCATATATTATTGTTGGTGAATAGATTTGTCTTCAAATAAAATGATTAAAAATTGACCCTAAACACCCGAACAAGAAGACTTAATCTACACTAATAGTTGGGCCACTTCGCGATTGGACAATGTAAGTGCCCTCTGAATTATTTTGAGTATAGCTCCCTGCACAAGATTTGCAATGAATTCATTTAAACTACAAATTGTATTGCTCTTAACCCAAAAGAAAGAAAGGTAAACCAACATCTATCCGTAAACACATAATAGATGTGAAGGAACTAAAGAAATGAAAAAAAGGAATAAATGATACAAAGACCATTTATCTGACCCTAACATTACAAGGAACGCAGAAAGAAAAAGATGCATCCATTCTTCCAAATACATCAATAACTTTGGTTCAAAGTCCAAATGATAAACACATCCATGATTGAGTGAAATAGAATAACTTTAAGAGAGAATTGAATTAATTCATAGATTAGTATCAACAAGAAAACAAGCATTTGGACTCAAAGATCCAATACACAAAAACTTTCTTCCTCTGAATCTACAAAAAGATACTACAGATCCTCTGTTTCTGCATTCACAAATCACCTAAAGAGACTATCCCTTTCTCCATACCACTACAAATAGAAAAGAAAAATCCCTCATGTAGCTCCAAGTCTCCCAGGTAAGGTGGAATCCAGAACCTCTTCCCCCTCTGTCGTTGGCATCTTTATCTTCCTTACCAACATTTTTTTTTAGTTATGAAAACTGATTCTTGTGGTGGTATCTAGATAATGCTTTTCTTTTAAAAGGATAAACATTGATATCTTTCTTATTATTTCACTTTCACATATTAAGTGTGAACCCATCTCGTAAACTGCTGGCCTAGATATTTTGGGCATATGAACTTCTTCTACCAATTTTGTGTAACATGACAAGAATGCTTCCACATATAATTTTTCAACAAAACCTGGAAATTATAGGCACCTACCATTCCTATCGGATGACACCTATCCTTAATTTGAGTAAAGATTATAGGAAATTTAGGGATTGATACAATAAAATAAGAAACTATGAAGCCAATTTTAACTTCTTAGTAATGCTGGCAACATATTTCCCTTGGTAGAATGCTTGATCTAGCTCCAATTTAGATGGTTGATGTGAACCATCTCTTGCATAAGTTCCAGCACCATAGGTAGAACCACCTTTCACTTCATTTATTTCAAACATGTCAGCTCCATAAGTGTACCCTAGAGGGACAAAAATGATCCCATGATGAGCCAACTATGTAATGACTGTCAACGCAGTATTTTCCTGGCCACTGCCATGAAATCCTGTACTCCAAAAGATGCCAGCAGGTTTACCAGCTAATTTCTAAGACTTCCATAGCTCATCTGTAGAATCCAAGAATGCTTTAAACTGTGCTTCCATTATTCCAAAGTGTGAAGGAAATCCAAATATGAGACCATCTACTTCTGCCAACTATTCAGGGGTAATAATGGAAACTTCCTTTTTTCAAGGGGCTTTCATCTTATCAAGCACCCTGTCTAGAAGGGTTTCTGTAACCTACCAAAGGATAGCCTCCACACCTTCCAATGAATTGGCACCTCTGTAAATCTCTTCTGCCATTGTTTCTACATTGCCATACAAGGAATAGTACATAATATAAAGCTTTGCAACCATTTTCTCTGATTCTGATTACCACCAAGTCTTCAGACACAATGAGAAATTTGGCAGAATTCCCATATGGAAATTCTTTAATATTGGAATATTTCCAATTTGGGAAGTATTCCTTGTGTTAAAAAAAAATCATTGCGGTGAGTTTCCTAAAGTGTCACATCAAGAGGATTAAATATAATTGTGTTTGATTTTGAGTTTGTTGTTATCCACTTTATTCAAACTAAGCACATAATGCCCATCTTTGTGATAACGAACCCCCAGGTGATCAAGCATCCTCTTCACTAATACATCATTTTTTTATCACTGTCATTAAAAAAGAATGGTATCTCCTATTTCACTGTGTTGGTAATTCCTATGCATAGCGTGAAGACACTATGAACACTTGGCATTACTGATCGTTACCATCTATGCTGAGGGAGTTTGTGTTACTTCACATTCACAACTTTCCTTGGTGGCATGGGTTCAAAAGTTGTTCATGTCATACCATAAAAATAAGACATTTTAGGAAATTTTATTAGTCACAAGATCGACTTTGAATTCTTTGGGTTTCCATATCACAAGATGCATGAGATATTGAATTAATAAACACGGTCTCCTTGAAGGCACAAGACTCAGCTGTAGTTTGACTTGGAGTCATGGAAAGTGTTGATCCCATATTGCTAGGTAGAAATCATAATGAGCTAACAATCTTTTGATTGATTTATCTAGCTCAAGATTTCATTGTCTTCTTCCTCAAACTTGGGTATGTATTTCAGGGATTGAATGTGAAGACTTTGTGTTTGACTTGCCTTTTGTAGGCATCTACAAAGCCAACAACTAGATTGCATGATCCGGCGATTTCTTTTAAATGTTTAGATAGGCCAATTTTCTTCCTCTGTTAGACTGCTAAGAGGTCAATTATATCTCCAAGACATGGCATCGATTTGAGATTTTTTGAATCTTTGAGACTGCACATGTAAACTTGAAGTTGAACCACTGAGACCTAATCCTACACTTTTGAACTAAAGAACACCATCTCAAACTAGGACCATTGATTTGGGGTGTTTGAATCTGCATGCTAGAATCTTGAACCTGGCCCTCAAATTGAGAAAACTCAAATTATGAACTACAATGATGATCATGTCTTCGAGCTGAAACTTGCATTTGAACCTGCACTAAACTAGGCCATATTTGAACTCAACGAAGCTCCTGAACTTCTGAACCTGCGAACTTACTTCTGACCCATTTGTACCTACTAAATTTAGTTTATTGAGGTTTCACACATATGCATGACATATAAATGTTTTTCTTGAAAGGGATGAAATGGAGGGGGCCCGAGTTTTAAAGATTTCAAATTGGGGTCAATATGAAGGCTAACATGAGATCTACAAGGGGACTACTTTTAATACAAAAGAAGAGAACTCCAACATCTCTAGTTAAGGAAGAGTGCCTAGTATCGATTGGGTAGAAGAGTTAGAGCACAAAGAAAAGGAACTAGAGCTTCTTGCAGGGAGAGGATAGAGAGGAACAGGGAAAACACCAAAACAAAACCCCTAACTACCAAAACAAACTGGAAACAAGTAGGCTAAACTAAGCACGACCAAAACTTGCAAAGAAAGAACATATTTACAAAGATATACATAGGCAGGAAGCTTCTACCACAACAACTCCAAAAGAAAGAAAAACTTACACAAAGCCATTCACTGGTTGGGAGAAATAGGATCCTCTCCAGAGTAAAGGATTGTATTCAAATGGAGTGCCCTGAGAGAAGTGTTCTCTGACAACTTCTTTGATGCTGAACCTCAAGCCAAAGACATACATAAATATGCTGACCAAGCACTCCTTCCCAAATAGCCATAAACCATCGTAGCACTCTTTTTCCCCCAAGGATTCATCTTTAATATTCATTAGACTGGATTTCATTTCAAACTGAAAAAAATGAAATGTAGAAACCTCTTCAAGAAAGGGTGCACCAAATCCAGAAATGTTGTCATCAAGACTCACCTTTTTCATATGGCTTTTGACGCAATGGTCAATTTGTTGATAGAGAGATGCCTGGTCTAGCATAGGATCAATTCTCAAGTATACATTCTCTTCATTTCTTTCAAGAATCAAACTATCATCAAACATGCAATGCATCCTATCTTTTTTCTTTCCAAAAGTGCCATCACATTTTCCAGCATTACTTCCACAATCCAAATTAGAAAACCATACATAGAAGGATGAAAAGAGGATTCATCTATCAGTGTTTCATTTTCAACTTGGTTTGGGTTGATACTTGAGCCATTTTGAGAGAAATCATCTAGTTTAAACAATGATATAAATTTGTGTATAATCTTCTCTTCTTCATTGAGAAGAGCATTATTCAACACCTTAGCCAAGTCACCAATAGGTTGGGAGTTAACTTCGTAACCCCTTTTGTCAATAAGAATTTAAGCATGAGAAGCTTTAGCAAAAGGTATCTTTATCTCATCACCACTGGAAATTTTATTTTCAAAATGACAAGATTCTCCAATGAGCTGATCACCAGTTTCACAATATGACTATATACTTTCATCATTTTCATTAAAAACAAAAGATTCAAAATCCGGTGATATGCTATTGTCAGATCTTTCACAAATACATTTTTTTGAGGCTAGATGAAAATTATCACTTGCAAATCTGAAACTTTCTAAATCAAGAGGAAATAAAGATTCAGATGCACCTTTATCATCTTTATCCATGGGTTCTTGAGTGCCATCGTGATCACCAAAGACTGCATAATTATGAGAGATGAAGTAAGATGATATTACCAGAGGTTCCCAATCATCGACTGTCAACTCTTCTTGTAGCCTTTTGACCTTTCCTTCATACTCCTTCAGATCCTTGAGTTTGTGGAACTCAGCACAAAGACTTTTCCACAAAAGAGTGCTGACATGATCATCTTCTAGACTAATATTTTCTTTGACAACCTGAGAGATACTTTCTTTGAAGCTAGTCAAGAACTCATGCAACACTTTGTCATGCATTGGATAGATTTCCATAAGGGTAGGATTAGGCCTTTTCTTGATCACAATCTTTCTGGTCTGCATGATGGATTAATAGAGTCGCCAAGCCTGTATATACATATATAATATATAAACCAAGGAAATAAATGTAGCACTAGACTTCGATTCCATCACTAGTAGAGTCACAAAAAATTTGTTGGTGAACATATTTATCTTCAAAGAAAAGAATTACAAATTGACCCTAAACACCCGAACACGAAGACTTAAACTGCACTAACAGTTGGGTCTCTTCATGATTGGACAACATAAGCGCCCTCTGAATTATTTTGGGTAAAGCTCCCCATAGAAGATTTTCAATGAATTCATTTAAACTATGAATTGTAATGCTTTTAACCCGAAAGCAAGAAAGATAAACCAACATCTATCCGTAAACACATCATAGATGTGAAGGAACTAAACAAATGAAAATAGAGAATAAATGATACAAAGATAATTTATTTGACCTTAACATTACAAGGAATGCAAAAAGAAAAAGATGCATCAATTCTTCCAAATACATCAATAACTTTGGTTCAAAGTCCAAATGATAAACACATCCATGATTGAGTGAAACAGAATAACTTTAAGAGAGAATTGAATTAATTCATAGATTAATATCAACAAGAAAACAAACATTTGGACTCAAAGATCCAATACACAAAAACATTGTTCCTCCGAATCTACAAAAAGATACTACAGATCCTCTGTTTCTGCATTCACAAATCACCAAAATAGACTATCCCTTTCTCCCTGCCACTACAAAAAGAAAAGAAAACTCCCTCCTGTAGCTCCAAGTCTCTAGGGTAAGGCAAAATCTGGAACCCCTTCCCCCTCTGTCATTGGCATCTTTATCTGCCTTACCAACATTTATTTTTCAGTTATGAAAACTGATTCTTGCTCTGGTATCTAGATAATTTTTTTTTTTAAAGGCTAAACATTGATATCTTTCTTATTATTTCACTTTCACATATTAAATGTGAACCCATCTTGTAAACCGTTGGCCTAGATGTTTTGGGCATATGAACTTCTTCTACCAATCTTGTGTAACATGATAAGAATGCTTCCAGATGTAATTTTTTAGCAACACCTAGAAATTATAGGCACCTGTCATTCCTATCTAATGACACTTGTGCTTAATTTGAGTAAAGATTATAGGAAATTTAGGGATTGATACAATAAAATAAGAAACTATGAAGCCAATTTTAACTTCTTAGTAATGTTGGCAACATATTTCCCTTGGTAGAATGCTTGATCTAGCTCCAGTTTAGATGGTTGACGTGAACCATCTCCTGCACAAGTTCCAACACCATAGGTAGAACCACCTTTCACTTCATTTATTTCATACATGTCAGCTCCATAAGTGTACCCCAGAGGGACAAAAATGATCCCATGATGAGCCAACTGTGTAATGGTTGTCAACGTAGTATTTTCCTGGCCACTGCCATGAAATCCTGTACTCCAAAAGATGCCAGAAGGTTTACCAGTTAATTTTTGAGACTTCCATAGCTCATGTGTAGAATCCAAGAATGCTTTAAATTGTGTTTCCATCATTCCAAAGCATGAAGGAAATCCAAATATGAAACCATCTACTTCTGCCAACTGTTAAGAGGTAATAATTGGAACTTCCTTTTTTGAAGGGGCTTTCATCTCATCAAGCACCCTTTCTGGAAGGGTTTCTGGAACGTACCAAAGGATAGCCTCCACACCTTTTAATGAATTTGCACCTCTGTAAATCTCTTCTGTCATTGTTTCTACATAGCCATACAAGGAATAGTACACAATACTAAGCTTTGCAACCATTGTCTCCGATTCTGATTACCACCCAGTCTTCAGACAAAATGAGAAATCCGATAGACTTTCCATATGGAAATTATTTAATATTGGAATATTTCCAATTTGGGAAATATTCCTTGTGTTAAAAAAAAATCATTTCCATGAGTTTCCTAAAGCATCACACCAAGAGGATTGAATATAATTGTGTTTGAGTTTGAGTTCGTTGTTATCCTCTTTAGTCAAACTGAGCACACAATTCCCATCTTCGTGATAACGAACCCATAGGTGATCAAGCATCCTCTTCACAAATAAATTAATTTTTATCACTGTCATTGACAAAGAATGGTATCTCTTGTTTCACTGTGTTGGAAATTCCTATGCATAGCGTGAAGACAATATGAACACCTGACATTACTGATCATTACCATCTAAGCTGAGGGAGTCTGTGTTACTTCACATTCACAACTTTCCTTGGTGGCATGGGTTCAAAAGTTGTTCATGTCATACCATAAAAATAAGACATTTTAGCACATTTTATTAGTCACAAGATTGGCTTTGAAATCTTTGGGTTTCCATATCACAAGACGCATGAGATATTGAATTAATGAAGATGGTCTCCTTGAAGGGACAAGACTCACCTGTAGTTTCACCTTGAGTCATGGAATGTGTTGATCCCATATTGCTAGGTAGAACTCACAATGAGCTAAAAATCTTTTGATTGATTTATCTGGCTCAAGATTTCATTGTCTTCTTCCTCAAACTTAGGTATGTATTTCAGGGATTGAATGCAAAGACTTTATGTTTGACTTTCCTTATGTAGGTAGGCACAAAGCCAACAACTAGATTGCATGATCTGGTGATTTATTTTAAATGTTTAGATAGGCCAATTTTCTTCCTCTATTAGACTGCTAAGAGGTCAATTATATCTCCAAGACATGGCATCGATTTGAGATTTTTTGAATCTTTGAGACTGCAGATGTAAACTTGAAGTTGAACCACTGAGACCTAATCCTACACTTTTGAACTAAAGAACACCACCTTAAACTAGGACCATTGATTTGGGGTGTTTGAATCTGCATGCTAGAAGCTTGAACCTGGCCCTTAGATTGACATAACTCAAATTATGAACTACAATAATGATCATGTCTTCGAGCTGAAACTTGCATTTGAACCTGCACTAAACTAGGCCATATTTGAACTCAATGAACCTCCTAAACTTCTGAACCTGCAAAATTACCTCTGAACCATTCGTACCTACTAAATTTAGTTTATTAAGGTTTCACGCATATGCATGACATATTAATGTTTGTCTTGAAAGGGATGACATGGAGGGGGCCTAAATTTTAAAGAGTTCAAATTGGGGTCAATATGCAGGCTAGCATGGGCTCTACAAGGGGACTACTTTTAATACAAAAGAAGAGAACTCCAACATCTTTGGTTAAGGAACAATGCCTAGCATGCATTGGGCAGAAGAGTCAGAGCACAAAGAAAAGGAGCTAGAGCTGCTTGCAAGGAGAGGACAGAGAGAAACATGTAAAGCACCAAAACAAAACCCCTAACTACTAAAACAAACTGGAAACAAGTAGGCTAAACTAAGCACGACCAAAACTTGCAAAGAAAGAACATATTTACAAACATATACATAGGCAGGAAGCTCCTAGCACAAAAGCTCCAAAAGCAAGAAAAACTTACACAAAGCCATTCATTGGTTGGGAGGAATAGGATCCTCTCTAGAGTAAAGGATTGTATTCAAATGGAGTACCCTGAGTACCCTGAGAGAAGTGTTCTTTGGTGGCTTCTTCGATGCCAAAAATCAAGCCAAAGGCATACATAAATATGCTGACCAGGTACTCCTTCCCAAACAGCCATAACCCATCATACCACTCTTTTTCCCCCAAGGATTGATCTTTAATATTCATCAGACTAGATCTCATTTCAAACTGAAAAAAATGAAATGTAGAAACCTCTTCAAGAAAGGGTGCACCAAATCTAGAAATGTTGTCATCAAGACTCACCTTTTTCATATGGCTTTTGACACCATGGTCAATTTGTAGACATAGAAATGCATCCTCTAGCATAGGATCAATTCTCAAGTATACGTTCTCTTCATTTCTTTCAAGAATCAAACTGTCATCAAACATGCAATGCATCTTATCTTTTTTCTTTCCAAAAGTGTCATCACATTTTCCAGCATTACTTCCACAATCCAAATCAAAAAAACCATACATAGAAGGCTGAAAAGAAGATTCATCTATCAGTGTTTCATTTTCAACTTGGTTTGGGTTGATACCTGAGCCATTCTGAGAGAAATCATCTGGTTTAAGCAATGATAGAAAATTGTGTATAATTTCTTCTTCTTCATTGAGAAGAGTATCATTCAACACCTCAGCCAAGTCACCACTAGGTTGGGAGTTAACTTCGTAACCCCTATTGTCAATAAGAGTTTCAGCATGAGAAGCTTTAGCAATATGTATCTTTACCTCGTCACCACCGCAAATTTCATTTTCAAAGTGACAAGATTGTCCAATGAGCTAATCACTAGTTTTACAATATGACAAAATACTTTTAGCCTTTTCATTAAAAACAAAAGATTCAAAATCCGGTGATATGTTGTCAAATCTTTCACAAATAGAAAATTTTGAAACCAGATGAAAATTATCATT
Source organism: Chamaecyparis obtusa (assembly GCA_027943335.1). NCBI lineage: Eukaryota > Viridiplantae > Streptophyta > Pinopsida > Cupressales > Cupressaceae > Chamaecyparis > Chamaecyparis obtusa. Next base: position 939,833 of record BSBK01005761.1, read on the forward strand.
TGCAAATCTGAAAATTTCTAAATCAGGAGGAAATAAAGATTTAGATGCACCTTTATCATCTTTATCCACAGGTTCTTGAGTGCCATTGTGATCACTAAAGACTGCATAATTGCGAGAGATGAAGTAAGCTGATATTACTAGAGGTTCCTCATCATTGACTTTGAAATCTTCTTCTAGCCTTGCCACCTTTGCTTCATACTCTTTCAGATCCTTGATTTTTTGGAACTGAGCACAAAGACTTCTCCACAAAAGAGTGTTGGCATGATCATCTTCTAGACAAATATTTTCTCTGACAGCCCGAGAGATACTTTATTTGAAGCTATTCAAGAACTCGTGCAACACTTTGTCATGCATTGGATAGATTTCCATAAGGGTAGGATTAGGCCTTTTCTTGATCACGATCTTTCTAGTCTGCATGATGAATTAATAAAGTCTCTAAGCCTACTTACACATATGTAATATACAAACTAAGGAAATAAATGTGGCACTAGACTTCGATTTCATCCCCAGTAGTGTCACCAAAAATCTATTGGTGAATAGATTTGTCTTCAAAGACAATGATTACAAATTGACCTTATACACTCGAACAAGAAGACTTAATATGAACTAACAGTTGGGTCACTTTGCAATTGGACAACATAAGTGCCCTTTGAATTATTTTGGGTACAACTCCTTGTACAAGATTTGCAATGAATTCGTTTAAACTATGAATTGTATTGCTTTTAACCCGAAAGCAAGAAAGATAAACCAACATCTATTCATAAACACAGAATAGATGTGAAGGAACTAAACAAATGAAAACAAAGAATAAATGATACAAAGACCATTTATCTGACCATAACATTACAAGAAACACAGGAAGAAAAAGATGCATCACTTCTTCCAAATACATAAATAACTTTGGTTCAAAGTCCAAATGATAAACGCATCCATGATTGAGTGAAACAAAATAACTTTCAAAGAGAATTGAATTAATTCATAGATTAATATCAACAAGAAAACAAGCATCGGGACTCAAAGATCCAATACACAAAAACTTTCTTCCTCTGAATCTACAAAAAGATACTACAGATCCTCTGTTTCTGCATTCACAAATCACCAAAAGAGACTATCCCTTTCTCCCTGCCACTACAAAGAGAAAAGAAAACTCCCACATGTAGCTCCAAGTGCCTAGTGTAAGGCAGAATCTGGAACCCCTTCCCCCTCTTTCGTTGGCATCTTTATCTTCCTTACCAAAGTTTCTTTTTGAGTTATGAAAATTGATTCTTGTGGTGGTATCTAGATAATGTTCTTTTTAAAGGCTAAACAATGATATCTTTCTTATTATTTCACTTTCACATATTAAATGTGAACTCATCTTGTAAACCACTAGCCTAGATGTTTTGGGCATATGAACTTCTTCTACCAATCTTGTCTAACATGACAAGAATGATTCCACATGTAATTTTTCAGCAACACTTGGAAATTATAGGCACTTGTCATTCCTATCTGATTACACCTGTGCTTAATTTGAGTAAAGATTATAGGAAATTTAGTAATTGATACAATAAAATAAGAAACTATGAAGCTAATTTTAACTTTTTAGTAATGATGGCAACATATTTCCCTTGGTAGAATGCTTGATCTAGCTCCAATTTAGATGGTTGACATGAACCATCTCCTGCATAAGTTCCAACACCATATGTAGAATGACCTTTCACTTCATTTATTTCAAACATGTCAGCTCCATAAGTGTCCCCAAATTGACAAAAATGATCCCATGATGAGCCAACTATGTAGTGGGTGTCAATGCAGTATTTTCCTAGCCATCACCATGAAATCCTATACTCCAAAAGATGCCAACAAGTTTACCAGCTAATTTATGAGACTTCCATAGCTCATTTGTAGAATCCAAGAATGCTTTAAACTATGCTGCGATCATTCCAAAGTGTGAAGGAAATCCAAATATGAAACCATCTGCTTCTGCCAACTATTCAGGGGTAACAATGGGAACTTCCTTTTTTGAAGGGGCTTTCATCTTATGAGGCACCCTATCTGGAAGGGTTTCTGGAACCTGCCAAAGGATAGCCTCCACACCTTCCAATGAATTGGCACCTTTGTAAATCTCTTCTGCCATTGTTTCTACATGGCCATACAAGGAATAGTACACAATATAAATCTTTGTAGCCATTGTCTCTGATTCTGATTACCACCCAGTCTTTAGACAGAATGAGAAATCTAGTAGACTTCCCATATGGAAATTCTTTAATATTGGAATATTTCCAATTTGGGCAGTATTCCTTGTGTTAAAAAAAATCATTTCCGTGAGTTTCCTAAAGCATCACATCAAGAGGATTGAATATAATTGTGTTTGAGTTTGAGTTCGTTGTTATCCTCTTTAGTCAAAATGTGCACATAATGCCCATCTTCGTGATAATGAACCGACGAGTGATCAAGCATCCTCTTCAAAAATAAGTCAATTTTTATCACTGTCATTGACAAAGAATGGTATCTTCTATTTCACTATGTTTGCAATTCCTATGCATAGCGTGAAGACAATATGAACACCTAGCATTACTGATCATTACCATCTACATTGAGGGAGTTTGTGTTACTTCACATTCACAACTTTCCTTGGTGGCATGGGTTCAAAAGTTGTTCATGTGATACCATAAAAATAAGACATTTTAGGAAATTTTATTAGTCACAAGATCGGCTTTGAAATCTTTGGGTTTCCATATCACAAGATGCATGAGATATTGAATTGGAGTCATGGAAAGTGTCCCATATTGTTAGGTAGAACTCACAATGAGCTAACAGTCTTTTGATTGATTTATCTGGCTCAAGATTTCATTGTCTTCTTCCTCAAACTCAAATATGTATTTCAAGGATTGAATGTGAAGACTTTGTGTTTGAATTGCCTTATGTAGGTAGGTACAAAGCCAACAACTAGATTGCATGATCTGGTGATTTCTTTTAAATGTTCAGATAGGCCAATTTGCTTCCTCTATTAGACTTCTAAGAGGTCAATTATATCTCCAAGACATGGCATCGATTTGAGATTTTTTGAATCTTTGAGACTGTACATGTAAACTTGAAGTTGAACCACTGAGACCTAATCCAGCACTTTTGAACTGAAGAACACCACCTTAAACTAGGACCATTGATTTGGGGTGTTTGAATCTACATGCTAGAATCTTGAACTTGGCCCTCAGATTGACATAACTCAAATTATGAACTACAATGATGATCATGTCTTCAAGTTGAAACTTGCATTTGAACCTACATTGAACTAGGCCATATTTGAACTCAATGAACCTCCTGAACTTCTGAACCTGTGAGCTTACCTCTAAACTATTCGTACCTACTAAATTTAGTTTATTGAGGTTTCACACATATGCATGACATATTAATGTTTGTCTTGAAAGGGATGACATGGAGGGGGCCTAAATTTTAAAGAGTTCAAATTGGGGTCAATATGTAGGCTAACAATTATGAAAGATAAAATGAAAAAGATAAGGTCAACATAAAATAAATGATGATTAAGTACATGTTTTCTTTCAAGAAGAACATAATTGAATTGGAAGGAAGTATTCCTAAAGATCTATTTAAAAAATTAGAGGCTAGGAAAATAAGAGACATAGATGAAGATTCTAAGATAAGGAAAGATACCTTAAGAAGAGGAAATATAGTGATAACAGTGGAAGAAAATCAAAGGCTACTTGAAAAGATTAAGCCTCATTTAAGAACTAAACAAAGAATAGTCAAGACAATGGCTGGAATGTATGAGGAGGTTATTGAAGAAACACATAAGGAAATTGACAAGGTGTTACTGCTGGACACACCTGATGTGAATAATATGCAATGTATTCCAAATAATTCTAAATACATTAGAATTGGTGAATCATCAAAGTTAATAGATACACAAACTAAAGACAAAGAAAAAAGGTAAGGGAAGACAAAGAAGATAGCTTAGTGAAAACGCCTGCACTTAATTTCTTTATTGATGATATTGGCATTTATCTGAACCCATGGCTAGATGAAACAAGATCCATTTGAGACATTGGAGAAGGTCACACACTTTGCTGTAAATATTAGTGCAGAAGAGCCCAAGGATGGAAAACAAGCCATGGAAATAGGAGACAAGGGGAGTCCTTAATAGAAGGTGGATATAGATAAATATCAAACTTAGAAGATAGAGGAATCCAAGGAAATAATAGAGGAACCTCGCAGAGGTGAGGCCACTATGGTAGGTAAGGTAAAACCTCTTGTTATTACCTTTCCAATATTAGAAAGTGGTTCTAGATCACTAACTTACACCATAGAAGACATGAAAGAAGATGATCTAATGAATTTATCTATTTTGGCCTTTGAGAAGGCAAAGGAGAGGTCAGTACATAATTTTGAAAAGAGAGAAAAGGTAATGAACAAGACCATTACAATCTTGAGTAGAGTTCTATCATTTCCACCTACTAGTAGTGGAGGCACCTCGGTAGATCAACTAGAATAAATTTTGGATAGTTTTAAGGCAAGCTTTAAAACACTTGAGGAGGTTGCAAAGATAAAAGTTGTTAAGAAATTTGAAGAGAAGAGGTTGGAAGAGCTAACTGAAGGGTTGAAGGAAGACATGAAGACCCTAAATCTGAATGAGAAGGCAATCAATATATGTTTAAAATAAGGTAAAGATTTGTATAACACTTGTATAGATTCATTTAGACATGTAAAGAATATAATTAAAATAATAAAGAAGGAGGAGGAAACATTGGTTAAGTTATCCAAGGATAATACAAGTAGAAAAGTAACTGATATAAATAAAGAAGTTAGCCAAATTTTTGACAAGATCAGTGTATTATAACTAGAGAAAGGGATACTACTTAACAGATTCAGTGAGCTTAGGAAACTACTTTTTCCTAAGATAGAAATTTTGGAGACTACATTAGCAGACTTGGAGCTTGGTATCAAGTCTCATACTGGATTCACACCGATGGACCTGTACAATGCAGAGATATCAGGACACACCATAAATGAGTTACTACATGTGGCTAAGACATTCATACTATAAGTACATAGATATGCCACACAATTTTTCTTATACATACATTTTTGACACCTTTTCCATTGATGTCAAAGGGGGAGTAGTAGGTAGTGAAAAATGGGAATAATGTAGATAGAAGAAAGGGGGAGTATATACACTATATAGGAAGTTATAAGGAGTTACTCAATTTTGAAATTTTGAGTTTGGGTTGATGTTCTACATTTAGTTATTTTTCACTAAGTGTTTCCATCAATGCCAAAGGGGGAGATTGTTGGAAAGTGGCTAGCATATGTGTACATGGATGTTGTCATTATTGGAAACACTTATCCCTCAGATTATTGCAAGGTATCTAGATACTATTTTGGTAATAAGTGATGTAAAAAATGCCTAGGTCCATAGACAGTTCTTGGCAGACAGTCTCAGTATTTTAGGTAGCGAACACGGAACAAAGAGAGTTAAGATATGAAAAGTTATATTTGGGTAGAAATATGTATGGAGGATACTCAGGAAATATCAAAAGTGTTTTGGATTTGAGATGATAGAGATACAACTCTATGAGTGCATGTAAAGATAGGAAATAGTAAAATAGGACAAGATAAGAAGTACAAGTTTTGGATGACTTATGTTATGATGGTTTGTATTTGATTAGGGAAAAATGATATTGTTGTTGGAAATTTGGCTAAGTAGGGTATTAGAATGTTGTCATTATGGAAACATATACTCAGCATGAAGATATCATAATAGTTGGAAGCAGTCTTTAATGAACGCACTAGAAAATTATCAAGTACAATAGTATTTACCAGTCTAATCAGAGATAGTTTTGATTAGTGATGTTCATAGAAGAAGGTTCATTTCATGTGCACTTGAACATGGATCATTCTATGTATATCAAAGCCACATATGAGAGCACAAGTGATGCAGGAGCATCTTGGGTCTTTGAGCAATCTTGCATGAACCAAAAACATTTCCTATTTCTCTCTACCTGTATGTTGTTTGCATTATAATATTTGTATTTATTGGTTTCATGTTGTGAAAAGATTACATGATGTTGAGGAGCTATTTTGGAACCTTCTCCTATGAGCACATAAGGATTGGATGGACCGTTTCAAAGTTAGAGCTGTTTTGCATTGCTGTTGGAGTCGTATTTTCCTGCTTTCCACGTGCTGATTGTGCATCATGTAGCTATTGATCCTTAATGAATCAACATTTTAAATATTAGGTACTTCAAGAGGACCTAAATTAATATATTCACCGAATACCACAAATCCTAATTCATCATGAGTTAGGAGTTATGGCCATTTTCCTTGGGTATCGATTTTCAGCCAGTTTCATGCAAAACGTAGAGTTTTTCATCTTGCATGGTTCTGTATGATGAAATGGGCTCTTACTAAGTTAGGTACATGTTCTTGGATCATGTGTGCACCTAAATGTAACCTTTCATAAAGTTTTGTTCATTCTTTCTTTAGTTTTGGTTTACTCTTCCAGGTTGGACCTATAATGTAATTAAATGCCTGACTGGCTGACTTGTGGCTTTGTTGGATTTATATTTGGAGCTTGGGTTGTTTTAGAAGGAATTTATAAGTAGAGGATGGTAGAAAAGAAGATTGAATGCAAAGTGTGATTCTGATTTCATAATTCATTGTATAAGGTTGAAACTCGAAAGGCCTCATAAACGGGCATGTTGAAAGATTTAATATAATTGTACCAGTGTTGTTACCAGTTTCTTGTCTCATATCCACTGTATTTTCACTAATTTCATGTGGTTTTCATATTGCTTCCATGTGTAACCTTGAGCAAGGCTTGTTTGTTGATTCAAGTGGAGTCAATTCTGCTTGATTCTTCTTGAATCTACCCAGCCCCTGCGTCAGGTGGTATCATAGAAAGTTCTTTCTTGTGGATTGGATCATGGAGAACCTTATTGGATTGGTTGTAGGGTGGAAGATCTAATATTTTACCTATAACTTGCAGAAGGTTACGATCTTGCTGGAACCTAATTGTCAAGATGGTTCTAGGTAGAGGAAATGATAATGCTATCATGGATATGTTGAGGTAGATTGCAACTAGACTTGAAGCTATAGAGATTGTTAGGAATGAATGCTAAAGTGTTTGGCACCCATTCTATAGCACTTGTTGTTGCATTCATGACTATGATTGTCATTGATGTCAACATAATGTTTTACCGAAGACTTGCAGAGAAGCAGATAGTGTTTTGATTAGTGCACATGGTATATTGTTGATGGAGCTATGTGATTTTGAGGATATACTATTTGATATGTTATATGTCTATGGTTAAGAGTATAGATAGTAATTCTTTTATTCATGAAAGTTATGATCATTTTGGTGGAAGCAGTATTCAGGCAGTGTTCTTGAGTAGTGATTTTTGGAAATCGGATGATATCTCCTAATCGGGATGGAATTTGGCTTTGCACAGTTAAAGGGAAGTTAGAGACACATTGATAGTGATAGGGATGACAATGCAAACTTTGAAGTCACACAAGTGAAGATTTATTGTATTTGGAAGCTGATAGTTTTATGTAATTTTGGTGTAGTGTGTGGAAACTTTTATTTTGTAATTATGTGCCGACTCATTTGTAATTATTTGAATGTGATATAAAGGAAGAAATGTTTTTCCTTGTTGTAAAAAGAATAGGATAGTAGTGTATGAATATGAAGTGAAGAAAAGAGCTAAATGTGAGAGTGAATTGTGAAGGAAGACATGCGAAGTACAAAGATCTGAAATTGAGATCTGATGTAGCAGTGAGTGCGGTTTGGCACAATTAGAGAAGAGGTAAAATTTTATTCTATTGAATAATGCAAAGATTATTTGGACAGTGAGTTCAGTGATCTTACCCTGAAGCTGTTTGGGTAGTGGGTCCTTCTTTCTCCATAACTCTTAACAGGGTTAAAATCTTTTAACAGGGATTCAAAATCTCCTAATAGGGATTTATATGTACTGAATGTATTTCATAAGACTCCTAATAGAGTCCATCCTTTCACAAGGAATATTCATATTAGTGCATCTTTTGTGGGCATCATTCCCATCGGGGTTTACTCTTTGATCAAGAGGTTCCCTAGTCAACATATCTTGTGTTATTGTGTAATTGTGTATGAATATCTTTCTATGGTTGGTAATTATATTTCTTATATGATTTAGTGCTGTTGAAGATGATAAAAGTTATAATTATTTGATAACTAATTCACCCCCCCTCTCAGTTATCTTGGTGGACTTTACTTTCTAACAATTGGTATCAGAGTGGTAGGTCCTTGAAAGAGAAGTTTAACAACTTAAGAAGATCCATGGTGAATTTTAGGAAAGAAAGCCCTAAGTTTGATGGAGTACATTTTGATAGTTGGAAATAAAAGATGAAGACACATCTATTATATTTAGGACCAGTTTATTGGATGAATACAAAGAATGATAAGACTATCATTGAAGAAGATGATCTTAAGACATGCTCTAATGATGAGAGAGATCTATTCATGTGTAACATACTTGCAAGAGAAGCACTTTTGAGAACACTTCTGAAGAATGAATATAGTCAGGTAAAATGTTTGAAAAGGTCTCATGAAATTTGGAAAGCTTTGCATTCTACTTTTGAAGGTGATGAACATGCAAAAAGAGTTAGATTACATAATTGGATATGTGCATTTGAAGATATAAGAATGTTGGAAGATGAATCTATTAGAAGCTATATTGGTAGAATGTCAGAAATTGTTATAGGGATAAAATCTTGTGGAGGAACAAAGAGAGAATGAAGTGATAGGGAAAATTTTGAGGACATTGACTCCTATATTTAAGTAGACAACACAAATGATTGAACAAGTTATACCTTGTACTATGAACTTTACAAGAGAGACTCTTCTTGGAAGATTGGAAGCAACAGAGATGAACTTGAGGTTATCAGGAGACTTATCTAGAATGGAGATAGCATTCAGTGCTCTTAGTGTTCATCCTACATTGTCAAGAAGCATCAGTGTGAGTGGAGATTATGCTGGCAGCAACAGATCTAGAAATGAAGAAGACAAGAAGATTGAAGAAGGTATTGCCTTGCTTGTGAAAAGAGAACCAGACGGTAAGAAAATTTTTAAATGTTGGACTTGTCAAGAATATGGTCATTTTTCATCTAAATGTCCTAAGAGAGTTAAGAAGTACATAAATAATTTCAAGCCTAGAAGATCTAAGGAATGTTATTATGCTAATGAAAGACCTTGAAGCTAGTATTGAAAGAACTTTAAGTGAAAGCGATACTAAGAATAATGATGAAATAGGATTTGTAGCAATTAAAGAAGAAAATTCTGAAACTAATGTTAAGGAAGAAAAAGCCTTAGTTTCCCAAGTTGAAAAGAATGTTGATTTGATTATAGATAGTGGTTGTTCACATCATATGACTGGAGATATAAAAAAGTTCATAAAGTTTAACAATTATGATGGAGGAGTTGTTAGAGTTGGTAACAATGCACCTTGTTTGATTAAAGGTATAGGATCTATTACTGTTGATGGAAAGACTAATACTGATGATGTTTACTTTGTGGATGGATTGAAACATAATCTTTTGAGTGTTGGATAGTTAGTTGATAAGGGATATCAAGTTTGGTTTACTGAGAAAACTTGTGTGATAAAGGATAAAGATGGAAATTTGATTGGAACTGGATCAAGAGCCAGAGGTAATGTATTTCAGTTGAATCCTACTAAGATGACATGTTTGATTACTAAGATTGATGACAATTGGTTATGGCATAGAAGGTTTTGTCATATAAACTTTGATAATATTATGAAAGTGAGTACTACACTTGCAGTAAGGGATTTGCCTAAAATTATGAAGGCTACTAACATGATTTGCAAAGAATGTGTGATGGCTAAGTAGAAGAAAACTTCATTTCCTAGTAAGAAGTTCACATCGGTAGAGAAGTTGGAGATTGTTCATACAGACTTGAGCGGTCCTACCAGGACTAGAGGATTCTATGGAAAAAGGTATTTTATGATTCTTGTTGATGATTTTACAAGAATGATGTGGATTGTATTTCTGAAAGAAAAATTTGAAGCATTTGATAAGTTTAAGATCATTAAGAACAAAGTTGAGAATGAATCTGGAATGAAGATTAAATGTTTGAGATTTGATAGAGGTGGTGAATTTACTTCTAGAGAGTTTAACACTTTTTGTGAAGTGAATTGTATTAAGAGACAATTTTCAGCCCCTAGAACACCTAAACAAAATGGTATTGCAGAAAGAAGAAACAGATCAATGACTGAAGAAACAATAGCTATGTTATTTGAGAATGATTTAGCGAAGACATTTTGGAGAGAAGCAGTGAATATAGTAGCATATACAATGAATAGAGTACAAATCAGAGCAAACACAGACAAGACACCTTATAAATTATGGTTTGGACATGCACCCTCAATTAAGTATTTTAGAATTTTTGGAAGCAAATGTTATATAAAGAGAGATGATGATATTGGAAAGTTTGATCCTAGAAGTGATGAAGGTATTTTTCTTGGATATTCTTTAAAGAGCAAAGCATATAGATGTTACAATAAGAGAACTAAAACTATTGTTGAGAGCACAAATGTTAAAGTTGATGAAAAGTTCAAAATTCAGGAAAGAATGCTTGATTATGAATTTGATGAAGAATCTCATCCTAAACCTAACACTAAAACTACTAAATTATTCTATGAGACTGATAGTGAATTGTTGAGTGAGAGTCATGCTGAAGAGACCAGAGAGGAATCTAGAGAAGAATCTACAGTTGAAGCAAGATCTGAGACTATGACACCGAACATGTATTTATCAAGACATCAACCTATTGAACAAGTTATTGGAAGTTTGGACAGAGGAGTTCTGACTCGAAATAAGGTACATTTATGTTTGATTTCTCAAATTGAACCTAAATATACTAGTGAAGCTTGTGAAGATGAACATTGGATTAATGCTATGAGAGAAGAACTAGATCAGATAGAAAAGAACAAGACATGGGAATTGGTCCCTAGACCTAAAGACAAGAATGCAATTGGAACTAAATGGGTATTTAGAAACAAGATGAATGAACAAGGAGAAGTTGTAAGAAACAAAGCAAGATTGGTATGTAAGGGATACTCACAACAAGAAGGAATTAACTATGAAGAAATTTTTTCACTAGTAGCAAGACTTGAAGTAGTAAAAATGTTTTTGGCCTATGTAGCTTTTAAGAAATTCAAAGTATATCATATGGATGTGAAGTGAGCATTTCTGAATAGAGAATTGGAAGAAGTCTACATTGAGCAACCTGAAGGTTTTCCTTTGACTCAAGAAGGAGACATGGTATGTAAACTGAAGAAAGCATTATATGGACTAAAGCAAGCACCTAGAACTTGGTATGGAAGACTAGATAAGTATTTGTTAAAGTTGGGATTTTCTAAAGGAACAGCTGATAGCAATCTGTACATGAAAGAAATTGATAATGATTTGTTGATTATAGTTATTTTTTTTGATGACATTATTTTTGGAGGAGAAGATGAGACTAGTGAAAAATTTGCTAATGAAATGAAGACTGAATTTGAAATGAGTATGATTGGTGAGATGAAATACTTTTTGGGATTATAGATAACACAAAACAATGATGGTATCTTTGTAAGTCAAACAAAGTACTTGAATGATTTTCTGAAAAGATTTGGAATGGAAGACTGTAAACCAGTTGGAACACCTATGGTAACTAGACATAAGTTATCTAGCACAGATGAAACACCGACAGTTGAGCAGAATAAATACATATCCATGATTGGAGGATTGCACTATTTGACACACACAAGACCAGATATAGCACATTCAATTGGAATTGTAGCAAGATTTCAAGTTGAACCTAGAGAATCACATTATGTAGCAGTAAAGAGGATACAAAGATATTTAAAAGGCACAATGGTCTATGGATTGTGGTATGAAAAATCTGATGATTTTACCCTATGTGCATATACAGATGTTGATTGGGGAGGCAGTGTTGATGATAAGAAAAGCACCAGTGGAGGAGCATTTTTCCTTGGAGGAAGATTAGTTTCTTAGCTAAGAAAGAAGCAAAATTGTATTTCACAGAGCACAACAGAAGCATAGTGTGTAGCAGCAGCAAACAATTGTAATCGGATAATTTGGATGAAGCAGATGCTGAAGGATATTGGAATTAAATTTGTTAAACCTATTGTTATACATTGTGACAACACTAGTACAGTCAGTATGTCTAAGAATCCTGCACTACATTCTAAGACAAAACATATAGAGATCAAGTATCACATTGTAAGAGAGAAAGTTGTTGAGAAAGAAGTCAGACTGGAGTACATAAGCACAAAGGAACATATAGAAAACATATTTACAAAGCCTTTGCCTAAGGATAAATTTGAGTATTTGAGAGGTATGCTTGGGGTTATGCCCCAGCCTACTTTTGAGTAGTGATGCAGTTGGTTGCATCTGTCTAGTAATATATGAGCCCTATCTTTCTTCTGGACTGGATGTTGGTACTTCCTCTATGGGGGAGTATATGTATCTGAGCTGAGTCATGAGGACTCTAGTAAATTTTTTTTTTTCTTCTAAATAGTGTCTTTTGACATTGAGTTGTTGTTGACATAGTGATAAAATTTCTATCATTGATGTCAATGGGGGAGAAGTATGCATAAAAAAGAATATGAGAGAACTGAACAGGATAACGAAGCAAGATTTGATTGATGAAGAGGATTTGAAGAAGCAGTGTTGCAGTATTGGATTTTTGGAATATTGGATGTTTTTCATCTATGTTGCCATCAATGCTAATGGGGGAGATTGTTAGGAATGAATGCTAAAGTTTTTGGCACCCATTCTTTAGCAGTTGTTGTTGCATTCATGACTATGATTGTCATTGATGCCAACACAGTGTTTTACCAAAGACTTGTAGAGAAGCAGACAATGTTTTGATTAGTGCATGTGGTATATTGTAGTTGGAGCTATGCGATGTTGAGGATATACTCTTTGATATGTTATATGTCTATGGTTAAGAGCATAGAAAGTAATTATTTTATTCATGAAAGTTATGATCATTTTGGTGGAAGCAATATTCAGGCAGTGTTCTTGAGTAGCAGTTTTTGTAAATCGGATGATATCTCCTAATCGGGATGGAATTTGGCTTTGCACAGTTAAAGGGAAGTTAGAGACACATTGATAGTGATGTGGATGATAGTGAAAACTTTTAAGTCACACTAGTGAAGATTTATTGTATTTGGAAGCCGACAATTTTATGTAATTTTGGTGTAGTGTGTGGAAACTTTTATTTTGTAATTGTGTGCTGACTCATTTGTAATTATTTGAGTGTGGTATAAATGAAGGAATTTTTTTCCTTGTTGTAAAAAGAAGAGGATAGTAGTGTATGAATATGAAGTGAAGAAAAGGGCTAAATGTGAGAGCGAATTGTGAAGGGAGACATGCGAAGTACAGAGATCTAAAATTGAGATCTGATGTAGTAGTGAGTGTGGTTTGGCACAGTCAGAGAAGAGGTAACATATTATTCTATTGAATAATGCAAAGATTATTTGGATAGTGAATTCAGTGATCTTACCCTGAAGCTATTTGGGTAGTGGGTCCTTCTGTCTTCCATAACTCTTAACGAGGTTAGAATCTTTTAACAGGGATTCAAAATCTCCTAATAGGCATTTATATGTACTAAATGTATTTCATAAGACTCCTAAAAAATTCCATCCTTTCATAAGGAATATTCATATTAGTGCATCTTTTGTGGGCATCATTCCCACCGGGGTTTACTCTTTGATCAAGAGGTTCCCTAGTCAACATATCTTGTGTTATTGTGTAATTGTGTATGAATATCTTTCTATGGTTGGTAATTATATTTCTTATATGGTTTAATGCTGTTGAAGATGATAAAAGTTATAATTATCTGATAAATGATTCACCCCCCTCCTCTCAGTTATCTTGGTGGACTTTACTTTCTAACAGAGATAACCTAGAGAAGAGGTGCACATCTTGAAGATGTTAGTGATGAAGAAGAGGAAACATGTAATCTTGAACCTGAAGTTGAACAAGATGAGGAAAAAATATTGAGAGTTTTGTCTAAGGCTAAATCCAGACATGCAGTTGAAGTTTCTTGCTATGACGGAAGACTTGAGACCGATGCACTTTTGGATTATATCTCTGAGATGGATAAATACTTTGATTATGAACATACTCTTGATAATAAGAAGGTTAATATAGTAGTCACAAAGTTGAAAGGGAATGCATCTCTTTGGTGGAATCATTTGCAATCTGAGAGATAGAAGAGAGGAAAAGAAAAGATCAAGTTATGGATGCAAATGCTTGGAAAGACGAAGAAGAAGTTTCTTCCAGCTGACTACCAAGTGAGTCTGATGAGAAAAATGCAAAATATGAGACAAAAGGACATGATAGTGAAAGAATATATTGAGGAACTTTACAAATTGGATATCAGATCTAGACATGTGGATGATGAAGTTGAGAAGGTGGCTAGATATCTGAATAGCTTGAGGACATCAATTCAAGATGAGATTAGATATGTTAAAATAGATAGTGTGGAAGAAGCATACCAATTTTCTTTGAAGGTAGAAGAGCGATTAAAAAAAGACATGATCAAAGATAGAGAGGAAGAGGTGGCAGATTTTAGGGAAGTAGAGGTAGCTCTTATGGAGAAAGTAGCAGATGTAACAATGCAATACAATATAAAGGATGGAAAGATGAACCTACTGGTAGAAGAGGTAATTACTCTAGAGGTAGCTATACTGGTTACTCTAGGAATAACAATAATGGGAAAAGAGAAGAGAAATCTTGGTTTAAAGGTACTTGTTACAAATGTGGTGAAGAAGGACATAGAGCATTTGAATGTACTAACTCTGGAAAGAAGATTAGAGGTAATGGAAGAAATAATTTGGCTTGTGAAGAAGTTGAGGAAATTTCTAATGAATGTGAACATGGTGAAAACTTTATGCTAAGAAGGATCTTGTGGAATGAAGAAGTTGATGAGGAGCTTATTCTGAGGAAAAGTTTGTTCAGAACTAGATGTAAGATCACTGACAAATGTTGCAAGGTAATCATTGATAGTGGAAGTTTTGATAATTTGGCATCTGAAGAGCTGGTTAACAAGTTGCAGTTGTAGAGATTGAGACATCCTAAGCCTTACCATATTGCTTGGATCCAGAAGGAGCATAAACTACTTGTAAGTGAACAATGCCTTGTTAAATTCAAAATTGGGAATTATCATGATGAAGTCTTGTGTGATATTATGCCTATGGATTGTTGTCATATTCTTTTGGGTAGGCCTTGGAAATACGATAGGAAAGCTTTGCATGATGGTAGATTGAATCAATATACTATTTGGATGGATGGGAAGAAACAAGTATTATTGCCTTTAGTAGAGAAGTCTAATGAAGGTCACTATACTACAATCATAGTATGTTTGGTTGATAGTAAAAAATTTTCAAGAGAAATGAAAGAACAAAATATTTGTTTTGCTTTAATTCCAAGGAAAATAGAGAAACAAGATGAGTTAGAACATGAATTTGAGGTTAAATATTTGTTGATTGAATTTCATGACATCATTTTTGATAATGTACCTGATGGTTTGCCTCCTATGAGAAGTATAAGTCACGATATGGATTTGATACCTGGATCTAGTTTGCCTAATAAAGCACCAGATAGGTTAACACATGATGAAAATACTGAGTTGAATAGACAAGTGCAAGAATTTCTTAAGAGAGGTTTGATTAGGGAAAGTTTGAGTCCTTGTGTAGTATTTGCTGTGTTAGCACCAAAAAATAATGGAGAATGGAGAATGTGCATTGATTATAGAGCTATAAACAAGATAAAAATAAAGTATAGATTTCCTTTGCCTAGGATGGATGATATAAATGATAGTTTGAGTGAAGCAAAGTATTTCACAAAGATTGATTTGAAGAGTGGTTATCATCAGATTAAGATTCAAGAAGGGGATGAATGGAAAACTGCTTTTAAGACTAATGAAGGTTTGTATGAATGGTTGGTTATGCCTTTTGGTCTGACTAATACACCTAGTAATTTTATGAAGCTGATGAATGAAGTTTTGAAAAGATTCTTGGGTAAGTTTGTGATTGTATATCTTGATGAAATTTTGATATTCAGTAAGAGTAAGGAAGAACATCTTGAACATATCAGACAAGTATTGCAGAGATTGAAGGAAGAAACATTGCTGATTAATTTGAAGAAATGTTCATTTATGAAAGAGGAGATTGCGTACCTTGGTTTTGTCATTTCAATTGATGGATTGAAGATGGATCTTGAGAAAGTGAGAGTTATACTTGATTGGCCTACACCAAAGAATGTTGGAGAGGTGAGATCATTTCATGGATTGGCAAGTTTTTATAGGAAGTTCATCAGAAATTTTAGTTCTATTTGTAATGCTATGACTGGAACTATGAGTAGATATAAAAGGGATTTCAAATGGGCACATGGAGCACAAAAGAGTTTTGAAATATTGAAACAAATAATTGTAGAATTACCTACACTTGCTTTGCCTAATTTTAGTAAAGTTTTTCAAGTTGAATGTGATGCTAGTGGAAGTGAAATTGGATCTATTTTGAGTCAAGAAGGGAGAATTGTAGCTTTCTTTAGTGAGAAGTTGAATGATGCTAAGAGAAAATATTCAGTTTATGACCAAGAATTCTATGCTATTGTTCAATCTTTGAAGAAATGGAGACATTATTTGATGCCTAAAGATTTTGTGTTGTATACTGACCATAAAGCTTTGTAGTATTTGGGACGTCAAAATAAGTTGAATCAGAGACAAATGAAGTGGGTTGAGTTCTTAAAGAATTTTTCCTTTTCATTGAAGCATAAAGGTGGACAATCAAATAAAGTTGCTGATGCCTTGAGCTGAAGAAGAAATTTTCTGACAGAAATAAGAGTTGAGGTACTTGGTTTTGATGATTTGAAGTGTTTGTATGAAACTAACCTTGATTTTGTAGAGCCTTGGAAAGCTTGTAAGGAAAAAAAAGTGAGTGATAATTGGACTGATTATTTCATTCAAGAAGACATATTGTTTAAAGGAGTTTAGTTGTGCATCCCTAGAGGATCTATGAGAGAGAACATAATAAAGGAGAAACATAGTGGTGGACTTGCTAGACATTTTGGGATTGATAAGACTATGAAACTAATTTCAAAAGATACTTTTGGCCACAGATTTACAAAGATGTACAGAGAATGGTTAGAGGTTGCAAAATTTGCCAAACAACAAAAGGAACTAGTTAGAATTTGGGATTGTATACACCTTTTCCTGTACCTGATAGACCTTGGGAAGATGTGAGTATAGACTTTGTTCATGGATTTCCTAGAACTCGGAGAGGTAATGATTCTATTTTGGTAGTGGTTGACAGATTTTCTAAGATGGCTCATTTCATACCTTGTAAGAAGACATCTGATGCATTTCATGTAGCTAAATTATTCTTCAAGGAAGTGGTAAGATTACATGGTTTGCCTAAGTCTATTATTTCAGACAAATATACTAAGTTTACTAGTTACTTTTGGAGAACATTTTGGAAAAAGATGAATATTGAGTTGAAGTTTAGTTCTACATTTCACCCTCAAACAGATGGACAGACAAGTTGTGAACAAAAGTTTGAGAAACTTGTTGAGATGTTTAGTTGGAGATAAGCCAACTAATTGGGATTTAGTTTTGGCACAAGCATAGTTTGCATCTAATAATTTTGTGAATAGAAGTACTAAGAGGACACCATTTGAGATTGTTACTGGATTTCATCCTAAGGGAACCAAAAAGTTGAGAGATTTACCTATTGAGACTAGAAGAAGTGTTGAAGCTGAGGATTTTTCAGTATACATGAGAATTTTTCATATTGAAATCAAAAAGAATTTGGAGAACAGTAATCTGAATTATGAATAGAGAGCAGATAAGAGAAGGAGACATAAATATTTTGAAGTTGGAGATGAGGTTGTGACTCATTTCAAGAAGAATAGATTTCCAGTTGGTACCTACAACAAGATAAAAATGAAGAAGTTTGGACCTTGTAAGATTCTAAAGAAGTTTGACAATGGAAATGCTTATGAAGTGGAATTACCAGAGGACATGGATATATCACCTATATTCAATATTGTTGATATATTTGAGTACTTTGAATCAACTGCTGAGATGGGAGATGATTTGGATTATCCTAAGAAGAAGAATGATAGGATTGAGAAGATCTTGAATAGTGGAGGTAGAAAGAGTACAAGAGGGAAAGACTACATGGAATACCTAGTTCAGTGGAAAGATGAGCCAGTTGAAGATAGTTCATGGATTACACAAGATGAGTTGGATCTTTATGATTCAAATCAAAATATGAGTAGTTCCTAATGTGGACATTAGCTCTTTATTTACCCTAGGTGTTTGATGCAGGAGCATCTTGGGTCTTTGAGCAATCTTGCATCAACCAAAAATATTTCCTATTTTTCTGTACCTATATGTTGTTTGCATTTATTGGTTTCATGTTGTGTGAAGATTACATGATGTTGAGGACCTATTTTGGAACCTTCTCCTATGAGCACATAAGGATTGGATGGACCGTTTCAAAGTTAGAGCTATTTTGCATTGTTGTTGGAGTCGTATTTTCGTGCTTTCCATGTGATGATTGTGCGTCGTGGAGATGTTGATCCTTAATAAATCAGACTTTTTGATCTTATGGAATTCAAGAGGACATAAAGTAATATCTTCACCTAAGATCATAAATCCTAATTCATCATGAGTTAGGAGTTATGACCATTTTCCTCGGGTATCAATTTTCAGCTAGTTTCATGCAAAACATGGAGTTTTTCATCTTGCGCGGTTTCGTATGATGAAATGGGATCTTGCTAAGTTAGGGACATGTTATTGGATCATGTGTGGACCTAAATGTAACCTCACATTGATTTTTGTTCATTATTCTTTAGTTTTGGTTTACTCTTCTAGGTTGGACCTATAATGTAATTAAATGCCTGACTAGCTAACTTGTGGCCTTGCTGGCTATATATTTGGAGCTTGGGTTGTTGTAGAAGGGAGTTGTAAGTAGAGGATGGTAGAAAAGAATATTGAGTCCAAGCTATGGTTATGATTTCATAATTCATTTTATAAGGAAAAATCTTGGAAGGCCTCACAGCTAGGCATGTTGAAAGATTTAATATAATTGCACCAGTGTTGTTACCAGTTACTTGTCTCATATCCATTGCATTTTCATTGATTTCATGTGGTTTTCATATTGCTTCTATGTGTAACTCTGAGCAGGGCTTGTTTTTTGATTCAAGTGGAGTCAATTCTTCTTGATTTTTCTTGAATGCACCCTGCCCCTGTGTCAGCAAGTCTGTACGATGTGTACAGAAGAAGATATTAAATATTTATAGAGATAGTGTTGAGCCGACCTGAATAGAGAAGAAGACAACATATGATCACAATAAGTTAAGGGATTATTTTTTTTATCAAAATAATGGCTGAACCATGTAGGGACGACATCCTAGATGTTAACCCTAAGGAAACATGAATTGATTTTGTATTTTGAGAAGAGTTTATGTATTGTAAGTCGACTGGAAGTTATTAATTATAATAACTTGTATATATGTAAGAATTATGTAATAGGAAATGTACACATGATACATATAGAAATTGTAATAACTTGACATTTGATGTGAAGTTTTATATTGTAAGAAGGAAGAAAGAAATAGCTATATGTGAAAGCGAAGAGCCTACAAAGATGAATTAGAATATAAAAGCTATTTGGTAGCAGTAAAAGGTTTTATATTTTACCTTTGTATCATAAGCTATTATTGTATATTGCATGTTTGGGCAATGAGCTCATCTTGCAAACATTTTGTTTGTAATAGAAACTCCTAACAGGGTTGAGGCTTCTAACAAGGCCTAGAGTCCTTTAATCAGGACAAAGACACTATATGTATGTAATAAAATCCTAACAGGCTCAACATCCTTAACCAGATATCTTTTGATTAGTGGATAAGTTGTGGGTATCATCCCCACCAGGGTTTTCCCTTGGACAAGGTTTCCTCAAGAACAAACATGGTGTCATGAGTTCATTTGCTTTATTTCTATGCTTGTTATTCAGTTTACTTAGTTTAGTTTCTTATGCAAGCTTCAAGTTAATTTTTTATATCCATAATTGGGAAAAAGTAAAAGTTTGTGAAATACTGATTCACCCCCCCTCTTTGTATTTCCTATTTATAACAATTGGTATAAGAGCTTAGTTACTCAGAACAAAGTTATTCAGAGAAAGCCTAACAACTTGAGTAAGATCTCTATGGATATGGATCAATTGCAAAAGAATCTTGAAGGAGCTCTTGAACAGATTGATATTCTTACTGAAGAAAGAGATACTCTAAAAGAGAAATATGATGATGCAAAAAACTACATTGAGAAACTAAAAGAAAAGATGGAAGATCTGAAATCAAAGAAAGAACCTACAATTCAAGTCAAGGACTATGATGAAGTTTCAAAACTGAAGAAAGAAAATGAGATCCTTAAACATGAGTTGAAGATTGTAGATCTGAAGTTAAGCTTGAAAGATGAGAATAGTAAAGATGAATCAAATCTGAAATCTGAGAATGCTAATCTAAAATTTGAAATTACAAAAGTAACATCTGAACTTGAGAAAACAAAATTACAGTATGCTGAACTTGAGAAGTAAAATACAATTGTGAAAGGAAAACTAACTCAGTCTAAACAACATCTTGAAAAACTATATTCCAGTAGTGAAAAGATTGATGAAAACATTTCTTATTAGAAACCATCTTATGATAAAATTGGTCTTGGATATCTTGAAGATAAGTTCCCTAAGAAGATTCAAGAATGCAAAGAACTAGATCCCAAACACTCTGAGAGGAAAGATGAAAAGAAGTCAGATGAAACTAACAAATTTGAAGATATACCTAATCCACCTAAAGAAGATGAACCACCTAAAGATACATGAAGAGAATTCAAAGGTAGATGTTTTTCATGCAATTCTTTTGGACACATGAAAAGAGATTGTACAGGTAAGAAATTTAAACCTATCTCTAGTTATTATTATAATTGTCATGGTTTTGGACATAGAGCTATTGATTGTAAGAAACCTAGATCTAATGATAACAATAGTAGTAGAACATTTAGAGATACTAACCCTGCAGATAAAAGACCTATTGGAGACATGAACAAAAGGAATTTGGTTGTGTGTTAAAGATGCAACAATATAGGACATATTGCTAGAAATTGTAGATAACAAATCAATTAGATAGGATGAAGATATGGAAACAATAGAGTAGTTTGTTAGATATGCAACAATTTTGGTCACACAACAAGATTTTGCAGAATGAACAACATGAGAAACCCTAATCCTATAAACTATACAAGGAGAAATGTGAGAACAAACAATAGTTAGAGAGGATGCTGTATTAACCTAGAAGAATTTGAATTTGTTAAAGAAATAGATCAAGTGAGCACACTCAGTATACCAGGAAACCAGACAGGTGAAGTACCTAATAGTAACCAAGAACAACCTTTTGGCATGAAGCAGTAAAGAAATTTAATGAGATGTTAGAATCTTGAAAGATTTGAAGGATAAAAGCATATGATCGGTATTATTTGATCATTCAAGTGATTACAAGTGATAAAGAGAGCTAGTCAGTGGTGATTAAGAGTAGTTTGCAGGATTTGGAGGTGGATTTCTCGCTAGATCTACGCAAAGCCCTAAATCATGATTTCAAGGTATTTTGCTAAGTAATCACTATCAAAGAAGTTATTTTTTTATAGAATCATGGATGAATCACTAGCTCACCATGTCAAAGATTCAGTCAGACCTAGAATGAAGAAGGAACCTATGGAGCGTTTGGAAGAAGACCCTAGTTTAGCCTTGTCATCTGTTCTAGCTGGAGTTTTGCACTTAGAAGATGTAAGAGGTTATTTGAAATGTAAGTTTGAGACCATAGGAGATGGTAGCTTAATCATGTAATATGATAAGATCTATAAACAAGATATGTCATACAAAGAAGGGTTTGAACATTTGAGTGAGATTGATGTTATCAAGTATACACTTCACTATGAATTTCAAAATGATGAATGGACCAAGATAATTTTGAGTAGAATTCATAATGGAAAGTTTTGGTTAGATAAAAAAGTCATAGACATCACCATAGACCTTATTCATGAGGTAACTGGTTTATTAAATCAAGAGTGATTCCCTTAAATGAGAATAATGTCAAGAAAATATAGTGTTAGACAATACCAAATTGTCATACAATGGAAGAGGAATTGTTATAAGTAAGATTGAACAGGATGATGCTAGATATGTATGCAAAATTTTGACTTCAAAGCTTTTTGCAATTTCTAGAGAAGATGATATGGTAGCTGGCATTGTACATGGAGCTTATCTTATGTGTGTATAAAAAGTATAGGTAGATATGTGTGAAAATTTGAGGATTCAGTTGACAGAGAACCTTGAGAAGATCAGAAAGACCAAGAACTCACAATTTAGATTTTCATCTTTGATCACATACATGTTTTTTCATTTTTTGAGAAGATTCCCATACACTATAGGAGTTGACTAGAATGACAATAGAAATCCTATGGACAAAATCAACAAAGTGTACCTAAGACACCCTATAGACAACGTGAATGAAAGTGCTACTTTAGTGATTAAGACCTTTCAAAATGAAATGAAGAAAAGATCAAGGTGTATGTAAATTTAGATGTAAACTAATCTAAGTGAAATATTAACTAATCTAAGCTAATATAAAAATCTAAATTCTACTTAATGAAGATTACAAAATGATTAAATGAAGAACTATAAGTAAAATTACCTTCACTCAGCCATTGTAGCTTGTCTCCATTGTCCTCCTAGCCTTGATTTCTTGGAGGTGTTGAGCTCTCAGATTTCCAAATGAAGCTCCTTTCCCAAGATGCTCTCAAAGTGTGGAGATTGAGTGAATATATGCAAAATGGCCTAAGCTTGATTGTGAAAACTAATGGATAAAACAATATGGAAATGCTATGAAAATGACTTCAAAATGCTTGCTTGAATGCTTGGATGTTTGATTTCTTGATCTCTAGAATGCTTGAAAATTACTATTTCCTATTAGCTCACAAAGGGGAAATGAGGCTCCTTTTATAGATTTTTGGAGGACTCAAGCCTAGGTGGCACAATCTAAGGGTGGAGATTGAAAGGTCGAAGATCATAGGGCTATGATTGACTTGGTTGAAGGGGTTGAGAGAAAGGGGGATGTAGTTGGAATGTGAGAGGAAGAATAGGGAGGATGTTCCTCCTACATTGACATGGAAGAGAAGAAGGTGGAAGGGAAAGACACATGTCAAGTGTCTCACAAAGACCAATGAGAGGAAGAAGGAAGGAATTTTTCCTCATGAGGACTCTTGGTACAAGTGTCCCATGAGTCACCTTGAACTCTTTGAGGTGGCTTGAGAAGCTCCTTAGGAATTGGATTGGCTTCTTGACTTAGTGTAGGGGAAGACATGTAGTCATGAGACCAATTCTTATGAGGCCACATAACCCTTAAAAATAGGACATGTGTGGGTGAGGATAATGATTTATTAATAGTTAATAATAATTAATTACTTTAGCCAAGGTGATGTGTTAGGTGACTAGGTGGATGAGGTGGACTAGGGGACTGTCATATTTAGTGACTGTATAATATATTAAATCACTTTAATAAGACTATTTAGAAGACTTATGATAGGAGAATAAACTTTAGTGAATTTATTAAATAAATTGAATAGTTTATTTAATAAATAGAAGAAATAAATATTAATTAAATAATAAATATTTAATTAATTCATCAAGTCAATATTAATTAAATAATACATATTTAATTAGTTCATCAATTCAATATTAATTAAATAATAAATATTTAATTAATTAATGAAGTCACTTTTTAGTGTATACATTTTGCCCCTCTTTGAAATAATGTGCTGGTCACATTGTTTCAAAGAAAAATCAGAAAAATTCAAGCATTTTTGCTGCCCCAGACAATGTCATAGACGACCTATGCATGCCCCCTCGAGAGATTGATTGACAAAAAAGTATTTTATTTAATTTGTTTTTCTTTTTCATTTGTGACGATCAATCTCATGAAAAGAATCGAAAGAAATATGGGTGAAGATGGATTGAATTAGAAAGAAGTCGATAGGTAGGGTCCACATAGCAAGAAAAATGGGTCCACATGTTATAAATAGAGCCGAGGGGTCCACAATAGGGTCATTGTGTACACGTGTCATTTGGAGATTGGAGCTCGAGAGAGAGAAGAGAAGAGCTGATAATATGCTGTTCCCATTGTCAGATCATCGATTCAAGAGAGTCAGGCACTTCTAGAGGCCATTACATTCAAGAGAGCCAATAGGTGATTCATCTTGCTTTGTCAATTAGTGAATTTTTTTATGTTTTCATTGAATTTTAGCATGTTTTAGTGTAGATTGATCCTTAGGTAAAGATAAGAAACTTTTAGTTCTAGGACCATGAACAAATGCACAATTGCGGTGCATGTATGCACAACAATTGGTAACATTTGCATAGCAAAATGCTACATCTGTGCATATGTGTGGGGTACTTGTGCATTTGTGCCAGAAGAAAATTGGATGGCACATTTATGATGTGTGCAAATGTGTGTTCAGGGCATTTGTCACAATTGGTTGCACAAATGTTTAGGGTAGTTGCACATATGTTCTTTCTATGCAAATGGTAGGGGATTCTGCACAAACACTTTTCTATGTTGCGCTTTCATGTTAGATGATAGAATTTTGGCAAATTAGGGGGGTAATTAGATCAAACATCATATCGAGAGGCTGATTTGAGTTATCATCTTTGATTTTAGATCGATATTTGTCAAGATAGGAAACATTGTAGCATGGTTGCTAGTTAACCTTCTTGAGTGTAGATAAAGGATAAAAATATCTATTGGTCCATGTGATAAACATGTACTTGATTGATAGAACAGGATAGATAGATAGATCAATTTGATCAAAATCTGATAGTTTGATTGTTTAATGATTGTGATAGGAGGATATTATAGACACTCTGATGTCATGAGAGAGATATCCCATGACTCAAAATCTAAGGCCGACACTATCAGAGACTGATAGACTACTGATTAAAGTGACTGGATTATACCATATCATTTATGTTGGTGTTCAAAATGGATGCTTATGCTCTCAGGCTGCCAATATACCTTCAGATTGATTTTAGGATTGGTTAGTTCCAAAATGTATAAGGATGTTAGGGTGACTGGACCAACTATAGGGACAAGACTACCCTCTTCACTTTTGGCTCTGCAAAACCAAGGCAGGTGCACCTAACCCAGTGAAAACTATACTTCACACACCAAAGACTGGGTCCAAAAAATAGATTGGATAGTAAGAAAGTGCTAAATGCTAACCTCACATTCATTGAATCTCCATTACTATAGGGTGTTACTACTATCAACCAAATACAATTAAAACTTGAAAAGGTGTTGATATATGAAGATGGAAAGAAGTAAACAAGAGCTAATCAAGCATTGAACTCAACTGAATATACTAATCCCTGATCAGTGCCATTATCCATTGGGAAAATCTCAAATACAAACATTGAACATGAATCAACTACTATCTAAGACTCATAGCCATAAATACAAACATTCCAGCCCATCCACTACTTATAACATCCTTTTGTAGACAAATCAAAGTGAATCTATGTCCTATCTAAAGTATATTTCACTTGATCCTAGATCAAGAACTGAAGACTAGAACATATACAAAGGTAATCCTATGCAATAGATTAGAAAATCTAGAATTCACAAGATTGACACCAAGGAGAGACTTGAAAGCTTGAAATAATTGTATTAAGTATAATGAATCATGTACATGTTCAAAGTAGAGAAGAGAGAAAACCACTTCAATAACCTGCAAAAGACTACAAGGAAATTCTATTCAATCTAATACAATATGATACCGCCTGCTACAACTCCCTGGAACTAATCAAGATTAGAACCCTTTCAAAATAAAACATTTTACTTCTTATACCCCTAGTCACCTTGGAATCCTCAAAAAGGATGCATCAAGCTTCGGGTGATTAGGGTTAGGGTTTCAATAACTCAACCAGCCAAAAAATACATCAGAATTTATTGTAGGGGAAGAAACACAAGCAACCCAGAGAAATTGAATCTCAGACGGATCTGTAATCATCAAAATTCATGAGAACAGTACAAAACAATAAGGAAATGCCATGAAAACCAGTCAAATCGGCCACCTACAAACATATCTTGAGCACAAAACCATACTTCTCTTGGTACAAAAACATCATGCCACCTACCACAGGGACCCTTAGACCAGTCTGCAACAACCAGCTCCACCAAATCAATCGAAACCAGCTATTAAAACCATAAATTTTGGTACCTTCTATCACCTGAAACCCTCGGCAAATTTGAATTTGAACTTCAATGGTCATTTTATGGCTTTAACAACAAATTGGCAGTCAACATTTAAAATTAGATCAACCTTAAGTTGCAACTATTAGATCTCTCCCTTTCACGGTCTTTTATGATCTTAACTCAATTGCCACCTTGGGTTTACCCTCTAGCAACCCTACGACAATGCATTTCCAATTCACGAAAAGAAAACTTAACCCACCTTCTAACTCCATGACCTGGCGACCATAGGAAAACATTAACCTAGGTCCCACATTTAGCGAACTAGTGACAAAAGGTCACTACCAGTTTGCAAAACACTTTATCTATCTGCTAGAAAGTTTAGTGATTCCGCGAATGCTTGTTCGCTGAACCGCTAAAAAACTTAGAGAATTGCTGCTATTTCACATGAATGAGCGAAGCCTTCATAAATTTGTTAGACTGCCAAAACATTTATCAGAACCACTAAGCCTTCACCAGGAAGATCAACAGTCATCTGAAGTTCACATACCCATCTAAGATTCTATCAGATTACACGCCCACTATTAGATCGAGAATCTCCTCCCATCTCTGGCAATCCTCTGACACAAAACAAAATCAACGGCTGTCGCAAGATCTTAAGCCTCTGACACACTCGATGAGATCATATGCCATTTTTTGATTCACTGATAGGATCAGGACCCTCTGACAAGCCCAGGAACTAGGTCCCACTGACAACACTCCACTTCGTACTCCCATGGACCAATGAGATACTGCCAAGTCAACACACTTGGCAGTGGACCCACTCGAAAAGAAAGGCTATGTCACGGAAAAGAATCAACAGTGGACGCAGCTTCGCATACCTCGGACAAAACCCTTGTGCTTTAGCGATAACCGTTAGATGGAGATGGTGTCAGAGAGGGGCCCGGGAAAGTATTAAGCCGAAACATAGGAAAAATTAAATGCTGAGACTTAGGCTTTAAGGAAAATATTAGGCCCAGGGGACTATAGGAAAAAGATTAAATTCACCGGGGGTAGAAACTTAGGAAAAGTTAACACTGGGGCCGACCAAAATATAAAGCATGTGCATTAAAATTTTTTTAAGTGATCTGAAAAGGTAACACAAAATTAGAAAAGGGCCAGGACTTTTCAAAGGGTTTTTGTATGCAACGGCTATATTTTCAAAAATTTGAACCAGGGCTAAAGGCAGAGACCTAAAAATAACTGCAGAGCCCAAGGGAAAAGGGCTAGAGCCATGAAATTTTTTGCACGTGCTAATAGTGGCTCATGCTCGGGGATGTGTGTCTCCTGCAGATACAACGAGCAAGCTAGAATCTCCTGGAAGAGAAAACCAACTCAAAACTTCAACACACAAAAAAAACAAACAAACGACTGCACAAGGGAAAACCTAAACTACTGGTCATGGAAAAGATACTTCAGGAGAAGTAAAACTTTAGGAATTGTCCATGAATAGGCAATTCCAAAGTACCACCAGTTAAATCTTTTAGAACATAAGAATCTGTCCCCCATTTGCTTTCAATAAGATAAGGGCCAACCAAATTGGATCAAACTTTCCATGCTTCCCCTTATCTTCCAACCTTGCATTCCACATCAAGATGAGGTCATCAATTTCAAAACTTCTTTGGGTGGCCCTCCTATCAAAAAAATTCTTACATTGTCTCTGTAATACCTCATTTCTTTCATGTGCATCCCTCCTTACCTCTTCCAGTTGGATCAGTTCATCCATTCTTACTCTCATTTCATCATTCAAGTCTTCATCATATGCTTGGATAAATTTGTACATCTGCAATAGATTATTTTGAGGCAGTCTAGCACCTATTCCATATACCAAATCAAATGGAGCACAACCTATGGCCCTCTTTACAGTTACCCTATCAGCCCACAGTGCCCACCATAACTGGAGAGATGAGTGGAGAGACTAGAGATTGAGATGATAGTGATCAGACATGAGTGAGATGTTTCCATAGAGCAACTAGTGGAGGTTGAGACTTTATTGGATGAGCTTTAGATGATAGAGGCATTAGGACCTCATGTAAATAGCTTACATGTGATGGTATGAGATGGTAGGGAGATCACCTATTGGAAGGATGCCTACAGATAGGTTGTGCCTAGAGATTAGTGGATCGGGAGTTTTAGAGATAGCTCCTATGCATTCAGGATAATTGTGCAGCATAGGCATGGGATGACTGATAGAGGAGCATCATCATCACATCCTCTGAGACCTCCCATAGGTTTAGGAAATCTAGCAGCACCAGGACTTATTGCATCACACAGATAGTGATAGGCTGAGTCTAGATGCAGTGGCTCGTAGTCATATTGTATACACTTGTATCATCATTGTATCAACATTTTTCATCATGTTTATGACTTGATGGACATACTTGGACACATTATCATTTTATGAGATATCATTGGACATTTGGACATTTTATTTGTTTATATGGACTCTATGTGATGGACTATTTATGCATGATGCAGTGCTATTATGATTTCTTTGATGATTATATATACATGTCCATATTGACATATGCAGGATGTGATGATTTACTTTGATATGCATAGTACTAATGTTCTATAATACAAATAGTTTACTTTCGTTTGGATGCATAATGGTTAATGATCTATCATGTGATGATGATGTTTATATAAATGCATTTCCTAAATGATTGTTTATGTAATACTATGTGTTTCTAATGCAATAAATGAATGTTAATAATTTAATGAAATAAACAATAATGAATATGAAAATGTAAATAGTGTATAATGAATGAACTAGGGATAATGCATGTAATGGATAACAAATGCATGATATGATTAATGAACATGAATGTAATGAATGAAACTGTACCTTATGAAATTTCAAAAAGAGGTGGAAAAGTTCTAATGTGATAAAATAAGAGAAAATGTAATAACCTATAATATGATAAGTGAAAGTGATGAGATAATAACTATAATTAAATGGTAATTTAAATGATTAAATAAGCATGTTAATATACAATGGTTATACAGAAATGAACAAACCTAATGAAAATGAAACATTCATAATAAATTATGCAAAGTGATGAAGTTTGATAATGAAGATGAAATATGTAAAATTTTAAAATGCAAGATGAAATTTGTATTTTTATTACCCAAATGTCCTCAACTTAAATAAAAATGTGTTCAACACAAGAAGAATGGATGAAGAGAATAGATAACCTGATAAGAAAAATAACCTACAAATCCCTATAAAAGGAGCATTGCTATGCAACATGAGTCATCTAAGTGTAATGAAAAATGAAAAATGAAATGAATATCTCCACAACTTCACAAAACATCTTAGAACTTCATAATAACTGGAATTTGATTATCATCATTGAGCTCGTTATGTTGCAAGGAAATGCAAGCATCATGGTATAATTAAACTAGGATGACTTGAGCACTTCTTGCATGGAGTTTAATATAGAAAACTTGACAAGTATCTAGGTATAATTAAACCTAGATGACCTGAGTTTCATTTGTATAACAGACAAGGAATATATGAATGCATAATCTATAATAAATCATTCTAACATACCTTCCATGAATATACATTTCTTTGCTAAAAGATAGTGTTAGGTGTATTGATAGGTTTGATTGATGTATAACCATGTCAAATGCAAAGATGAGTGGTCATGTTTGAAATATTGATCATAGATTACGAGTCATTATGAGGATATCATTATGTAAGAATGTTTGATTGTGTTTTCTTGTCTGGTGAAAATACTCCATTCTATCCTGTAAGAGTCATGACTATCATAGATCCACTTCCCAAAATAGGATGAGGAAATGCCCCCATCTAGGTGATGGACTAACTTATTATGGATAAAGAAGGACACAAAAAGACTAGGAGGAAGGCCAAGATAATAGACCAAACTATGGTGGGGTTTTATTATGGATATATATAGTGGATAGTATGCTATGAACTGGCCATTTTATTTATGATATATACATAGTGGGAATGGTGACTGATTAGTCATTTTATTATGGGTATACACAATGGGATGACACGCTAGAAGAATCCTAATAGAGAGAGGAGCTAACTTGTCACACATGGTGCCTATTTCCAGGTTTTCACCACATTTTTTTATTGCAATTTTCTTTTGGTTTTTTTGATGATTTTTTTGTATTTTTTAATTTTATATATACATATCCCTTGCATTTGGATTTCAAACATAGAAATTTTTGAGGTGCATGCTGTCAAGAGGCTCATCCAAGAGATCTCCCGTAGACATGGACAACTAATAAGCCCCAAAGCCATAGACTGCTATAATCACAAAAGGACCTAACCAGTTGGGTTCAAACTTTCCCTTCTCACGATGTTGCTGATTTTTGGGATTCTCACAAAGGACTAGATCACCCACCTGAAAGTCTCTAGGTTTCACTTTACTATTGTACTAGTGAGACATCCTCTGTTGATAGACCTTCAAATGATCATAGGATTTTTGACGGTGTTCATCCAGAAATTCCGATTCAGTTAGTTGTGCAACCCTATACTCTTCATCTGGAATTAAATCTGTTAGGGATACACAAAGAGATGGTAACTCGACCTCGAGGGGAAGAATGACTTCAAAACCATAGACAAGGGAATACAGTGTGCCACCAGTGGGAGTATAGATGGAAGTACAATAATTCCATAAGGCGGGATTCAATTGGACATGCCAGTCATGACCAACATCATTGAGAGTCTTTTGAAGGATCTTGACAATGGTTTTATTAGATGCCTCAGCTTGGCCATTACCCTGGGGATAATAAGTGGTGGAATAGTGGTGTGTGATGTGGAATTTCTCACATAGTTCATCCATGTCCTAATTTTGGAATTGCTTCCCATGATCAGTAATAAGATGCATAGGGATACCATATCTGCAAATGATATAATTAAGGATAAACATGGATATTTGCTTTCCAGTGGCGGTGATTAATGGAACGGATTCAATCCACTTGGTAAAATACTCAGTTGCAGTGATAATGTACTTATGGCTATTGGAAGATGGAGAGTGAATTGTGCCCACAAGGTTGAGTCTCCACTGACTGGATGGCAATGTGGTTGTAAAAGGATGTAGGTGCTGTGCTGGTGCATGAATAAGATTCCCATGTATTTGACACTTCTTGCATTTCCTAGAAAAATGAAAGGAATCTTTCTCCATAGTAGGAAAATAGTAACCCATATGCATGAGCTTCTTAGCCAAGGAAGGACCACTCAAATGTGTCCCACAAATACCCTCATGAATGTCTCGTAAGGTAGTTTGAGCTTCATCATGTTCAAGACATTGTAAGAGAGTACCGTCAAGACCTCACCAATATAGGGTGTCAAATATTAGGATATAATGGGAGGCTTGGTGTAAAAAGGTATTTTTTAGTTTTGGGATAGGTCAGGTAGGATGGTATTGTCTTTCAAGTAGGAAGATATCTTTCCCTAAGCCAAGGAATCTTGTCTGATAATATGACATATGATACTTGTATTAGAATCATCATACGTGAGATAAGTCAAAGATTCCACTAAGAACTCAAAATGAGCCTTTGTATCCTCTACATCAAATAGAGAAGCAATTGTATCCATAGCATCTACAGCTTTGTTATCATGTCTTGGAATTTTCTCAAAGGTGATGATTGAAAAATATTGCTTAAAGTCATCCACCATATGTTTATATGGTAACAACTTGTCATCCCTTGTCTGGTATTCATTATTAACTTGATTGATAATCAATTGAGAATCTCCATAGACATCCAATTCAGTGACTTTCCATTGTAGAGCCATCTTCAACCCAATCATCAAAGATTCATACTCAGCTACATTATTTGTACAAGGAAAGAGTAACTTGTAAGACTTTGGTATTGTATATCATTGTGATGTAACAAATAACACTCCAGCTCCCAAACTGTGTTGAGTATATGATCCATCAAAATACAACTTCCATGTCTGTGTAGATAATGTTAGGATATGTGCATTTGGAAATTCTGTATGTATAGGTTGATCATTTGTTAGTGGTGCCTCAGCTAATTGATCTGCAATGACTTATCCTTTGATGACCTTTCTATCCATGTACTCAATATCAAATTCACTAAGTAACATAACCCACTTAGCCAATATTCTTGTTAATGCTGTCTTGCTCAAAAGATACTTCAAAGGATCGGTCTTTACAACAAGCTTGATAGAATGAGACAACATATAATGTCACCATTTCTATGAAGAAAAGACTACTACTAGACATGCTCTTTCAATTGGAGAATAGTTTAGTTCATATCCCACAAGGGTGCAACTGATATAATATATAGCCTTTTCTTTTCCTTCTTAATCCTGTTGGACCAAAAGACCATTTAGTGAGACTTATGTAGCTGAAATGTAGATCAAGAGTGGCTTCCATAGAATCAATGACATAAGAGTAGGATGATTTGCTAAATATTGATTGATCTTAGTGAAGGCTTCCTCACACTTATCATCCCACTTGAATAAGATGTCTTTATGTAATAGGTGTTGAAAAGGATGACTTCTGTCTACTAGTTGTGAAACAAATCTTCTGATTGATTGGAGGCATCCTTGTAAAGATCTTAACTAATTGATATTTGTAGGAGAAACCATCTCCATGATTTCCTTAACTTTTTCCTAATCAACCTCTATTCCTTTAGCTGAGACAATATATCCTAATAGCTTGGCCGATGTAACCCCAGAGGCACACTTCTTTGGATTAAATTTAATCTGGTACTTTTCCATCTAGGTGAATATTCTATCCAGCACTCTTAAATGACCATCTCTATTTTTGGATTTTGCTAGAATATCATCAACATAATCTTCCATTATAGTATGCATCATGTCATGAAAGATTGTGGTCATAGCCCTCTGATAAGTTGCACCAACATTATTGAGCCCAAAAGGGATCACATTCCAACAATATGTGCCCCAAGGACATGTAAAAGTAGTCTTCTCTTGGTCTTCTAGCACAATTTTGATCTGATTATAGTCAGAAAAACCATCCATTAGAGATAACATCTCATGACCAGCCATGAAAAAAACTATGGTATCAATGTTAGGCAATGGGAAGTCATCTTTAGGATAAGCCTTATTGAGATCGAGAAAATCAATACAAATCTTGATAAAATTGTCTTGTTTTGATACTAGTACAATATTGGAAATCCATTCAACATAATCAATGGCACAAATGAATCCAACATCTAGGAGCTTCTTCAATTCCTCTTTAACCATAAGTGCAATATGGGGATGCATCTTTTTGAGTTTTTGTTTAACTGGCTTAATTCCTAGTGTAATAGACAAGTGATGCATAATAAGATTAGGATCTAGCCTAGGCATATCAACATAAGACTAGGAAAAGTTAACTTGTTCTTTGAAAAACTGTGAAACAACTTCTTTCTCTGACTCTGTTAAGGATGCTGCTACTTTAATAATACACGGGGACTCCTCCATTCCAATGTTGAGAGGCAATGTTGGTTCAATAAGTATTGCAGATTTCTCTTGATACATATAATTGGGGAGAGTGTCAATCCTTCCATCTTCAGGTGCCTCAGAGAGGTTTTCACCCTCAGATAAGTCTTTTCTTTTTACTCTTTTAGGATCTAACACTACCACTGAGTGGTTTTCACCATTAGATCTATTGATTATTTTAACATTTTTACAACTAAAAGGATTGGCACCCTCTCCAAAATAAGCCAT
Organism: Chamaecyparis obtusa; assembly: GCA_027943335.1. Classification (NCBI taxonomy): domain Eukaryota; kingdom Viridiplantae; phylum Streptophyta; class Pinopsida; order Cupressales; family Cupressaceae; genus Chamaecyparis; species Chamaecyparis obtusa. The sequence continues at coordinate 973,917 of BSBK01005761.1, forward strand.
ATCATTGAGTTCTATCAGAAATCCTGACTTATGATCCCCTGGTGGTAGATGATCTTTGATTCCAAGATAGTCAATAATTACATCATCATTATGGAAGACATCAAGTTCTGGATTATTGGGAGAATCCCAATCTATAAGTTTAGGATGAACAAGTGGTATTGGATCATTTGGGTCTATTTCAAAGGTTAAAATGGTATTTATGGAAAATTTATCAAGGTTTATGATTGTATCAACAAGATCTATTTCCATACTCTCATCCCAATCATCTATCATAAGATAATTCTCACTTTCCTCACAATCACCAATAGTAGTATTATGCAAATCTAATCCTAATGGTTCCATCCCTGAACTCTCCCCCTCATGATAATTGTTACTATAGGTATGGACAACATCAAATCTGATCTCTTTAGTATAGTTAGATAATGAATCCCATTCACAATCATTAAAGTTAGAATTATCATCATCATGATCTCTAAGTCTATTAATAATTTATATTGCTATCCTCTGCTTTTTTGGATCCACATACATGCCATGTTTTTGGAACTGTAATGTAGGAGCCTTAGATGTCTCATGGAAAGGTGTGATTGTCAATTTTCCTTTAGGTTCTTTTGGTCCTTCTCCTTTATATCCTAACCCTGTAGTATCTCTTTGGTAGTTTGGATTTTTCAGAATTGGTTTTATAACTCCTCTCTACAACCCTATAGGTCCACTACCTTGGTATCCCATCTTTTGCAATAAAGTATATCCTTTACCATATACATCAGGTGATATATATTCATTTTTTTCATCTTCCTCATTCTTATGAGATTTAAGCAAATGGTTAGCATTACGCTCAACTGCTTCTTTTGATATAGTGCCCCCACTTGTAAATGTCTCATAAACAAGTGTAGAAAGGGGGTTCTGATTGTTGTTTGGTAATCAAGGATTTTCCATATGATCTAGGAGATAAAGGTAACTCTATGATACAAAAATTTTGACACAAAGTGTATTATCCCATACTTTTTCTTTTATATCTATCTTGATCCCATTAGATTTAGAAGTTGACGCTATATCACTTGGATCAATGGGTGTGGTTGTAGAAGATCCAACATGATTATAAGGTACTAAAGAATTAGGTGTTGTCTTCACAATGTTACAATACTGGAAAGGGTTCAGATCACCTTTGATAGTTATTTCTTGACCATTGTGGGGAAATTTCAAACACTGATGATAATTCGAGGGCACAACTTGCATAGAATGAATCCAGGGTCTCCTCAAAAGGATTTTATTTGCAAGATCCATATCAAGAACTTGACAAAGTACATCTTTGACAATAGGACCTACTTTGATAGGAAGAACAAAAGATCCCTTGGATGACCTCTCTTCTTCATCATAAGCTTTAATTGTGATTTTCTTCTTTGGATCTATGACATTTTTAGAAAATCCCAATGCAAGGACTAGTTTCAAAGTGCATATATTCAAATCAGCGCTTCCATCTATTAGTACTCTTTTAATTTTATGATTTTTTACAAGGACTTCTATATGGAGTGGAGCATTATGTGGTTGATTAATGGCTAGATCATCATGCTTAGTAAAATAAAGGTAATGCGGAGTTGTCAAATGTCCCACCATAGCTTGAAACTAGTCTTGATCTAGATTTGTAGGAACATGAGTTTCTAGGAGAGCCTTCTCAAGAATATCTTTATGAGATGGTGACAGGCACAAAAGCTCTAGTATAGATATTTGGGCTAGTGTTTTCTTTAATTGATCCAAAAGATTGTATTGATTAGAAATATTTGGCATAGACTTTGGAACATAGACATACTTTTTTTGAGAGGTGCTAGGTTTAGATGAAACACCTTGAAGAATAACCTTAGATTGGGCTCGAGTTGTAACATTAATTGGCCGACTCTTAGGCTTTTCTTTTATAGTAATCACATTGACATAGTATTGAGAAGGATGACATTCAGAAATGTGATTCACATACTTATAAGATGTGGTATTGTAGTTGGCTTGATTATCACCTTTAGCATTAGAAGAACTTCCTTTCTCATGTTTGGGAAGTGGATCTTTAAAAGCCATATGTGACTCATATGAGGTATGTCCATCAATACTTATTTCACCACTTTCAATCAAGTCTTGTATTGCATGTTTAAGTCTTTGGAAATCATTGGTTTTGTGACCTTTCCCTGTATGAAATTCATAATAATCGTTATCATTCCACCAAGAAGGTTTCACCCTAGGTTCAAAATCTCTAGTTTAAGGAAGTGTAATGAGTTTCTTTGTGATCAAATTCCTTAATGCAGATTCAAGAGATTCACCCAAAGGAGTAAAAGTTCTTCTATGTGGCATAAAAGATAATCTCAAATTTGATGAATTGTTGTTGGTATTCTGAGTTGTAGATTGATTTCTCTAAGTAGGTTGAGTAGCATTGGCTTTTCTTATGAGATTCAAAAGGGGTTGTGTTGGTTTAACATGTCGATTATCAAAAATCCCATCATTGACGATATTCTTGTTTTTGTTTTGAAATTTAGACTTGTCAGTGTTGTTGTTGTTGGGATTTGAATTTGAAGATCCAACATTGTCCTTGGAGTAAAGCTTAATCTCACCTTTTCTAACCATAGCTTCCTCAATTTTGATTCCATTTTCTATGAGCTTGTGAAAGTTTGGAGGACATTGCAATTGCAACCTACAACTCATTTATTGTGTAAGGTTATGCACAAAGATATCCATCTTTTCTTGTTCAGGAATTGTTCTTGGATACTTGGAAAATAATTGATGCCATCTTTGCAAAAAAGTAAGGAAAGGTTATCCATTTTTTTGATGTGCATTGCGAAGATCAAGCATAGTGACTTCATGTTTGATATTATATGAGTAATGAGTCACAAACTTGTCAATAAGTTCATTGAAAGACTTGATAGCTGGGGGTAGTTTGGAGAACCATTCTATTTCTTGTCCCCCTAAACTACATGGAAATAGTTGCATGAGATATGTATCATTGTGGGCAACTTCAATACAAGAAGCACAAAACTCACGAATGTGGTCTTGTGGATCTGAATTCCCTTTGTATTTCTCAAATTTGGGTACCTTAAAATGAGGGGGAAATGGAATCATTGCTAAATGTTTATCAAAAGGATAAGGACATATATCATCTAAGGAATACTTCTTGGTTGATGATCCAGTTTGAATGTCATGGATTTGTTGTTGAAGCATATAGATTTATTGTAGAATAGGATCCAAAGATGGTGGAGGTCCTTGAGTGTTTTGGGAAGCACTATGTTGTTGAGTGTTTTCCTTTGCTCCATGAGCATGTGTCTCTTGAGAACCACTAGGGATTTCTTGATTGTTTGTGATTGGTGGTTCTTTAAGAGTGGAGACATCAAAATCACTTGGTAGTTTTGCCCTTTGTTGAGAAAGCATGAGGAAATACATCTCTTTATCCATGTCTAAGAGTCTTTCCATGACATTATAGAACCTACCATCTTGCATAGAACCTCTTAGATCCTGATCTATGGGTTCTTCATTTGATGTAAAAATTGAATACTTTTTAGGAAGTCTAGATGAAGGGTTTTCCTCATTGTTGTTGATTCCTTCCATCTTGTCTACATATTCTAGATCAATGGTTTGTTTGAGCTTCTAAGATTGAGTTTGAACCATAAAATGTGAAAGATGAGCTTGGGATAGAAGAATTTAATGAAAGATTTGGAATGTTTTTGATTAGGTAGATGTAGAAATGAACCTAAAAGTGTTGAAATAAGTATAACAATTTGATTATCTAAGTCTATAGGAAGTATGGATCTCACTATGATATGACAAAGAGAATCAAAAGATAAATAACATAGGTACGTTTGTTGATTGAGGATGATAAATCCTGATATGATAACTCACAAAGATCAAAATCTGATAAGGTAATGATTCAACACTAATTGGAAAATTTTGAAGATTTGGAATGATTTTGAGGATTTTTGATGAAAGAAAGATGATGAATTTGGGTGAAAATGGTCAAACTGAAGATCAAAGGTTTGTAAAAATTGAATGTTTTTCCAAATTCATACTGAAGACTAAAATGGGTATTTGAAAAAGTGATTTTGAAAATCATAAGGTCCGTACAAATGCTCGCTGTTGTGTATGCACAAAAACAAATGCATAGGGCAGTTGATTATATGCATAGTAGGATAAGATAAATGCACAACAATATTGGCTAGATGCTTTGTGATAGTAATAAAAGCATAGAAGGTTTTAACAGATGCACAACAAGAAGTGATAAATGCATAGGTTCTGGTTTTTGATGGTTTGACTTGCAGTTTTTTTAATTTTCTAGTTTTTCAAGTGATTGTTTTTGGCAAAGTAAAAATGCATACACACACACATGCAAAAAAGAAATGATTTAATCTAATTTAATCTAGTATGAATGCACAAACACACTTATAATTGCTAAGGTTGGCAAGGACAATATCTGCTGAATCCCCACTTGGATAATAAAATCCAATCATGCAAATTCAAAGCGGACAACCTAGGAACTTGAAGGCACAGGCTCCTCCTTATAGTGCACTCACTTCTTTGACACACCAAGTTCTAAATTCAATGGGTCATTACTTCCCAAAGTACTACTATCTCTACTATGAACCATGAGTAATGTGGGGTGTCTTCACGGGCTTGGGTGACCCCTTGAGCTAGCAAATAGAGGATTTTTGGCCACTAAACAAAATTTTGTAGTAAGGACATCCATTTAGGTGGTTGTGATCAAGTCATTTTCCCAATTAAGGGGGCTCTCCCAATCCTTCCAAAGTAAAGTTTTCACCTTAACAATGCAGGGACTTTAACACATCACTAGGGTACTAGAGGAGATTTTGGTTGCCACAACGAATTCACACCTGTCCACTATGAGACTAATCACAATGGCATTTTTTATATACCAATTTGGAAGGGCTTGGATTTAGCCTATTACCAGTTGGGTCATTCCTTGGGGTGAGTACCTCTTTTCCCACCAAAGACCACCCTCTATAGATTATAACTGTTTCTCTTACACCCAAGATCCATGAATGGCGAGGGGAGAGGATACATTGTTATAATATGGAATTACAATTAAGCTATAAAAGAAAGACACAATAGACAGTTTTCTAAACTAAAGAAAATACATGAATTTGAAAAACATGTCGTATTTTAAGCCCAAACAAAAGTTATAGTTTATTTTTCAAACCCCTAGGAACCTGCAAATAAAACTGTTAATAATTTAAAAATGGTGTCTTCAAATTTACAACCTATGAAATAGCCTAAAATCTACAAGGACAAACAAAAACCTATTAAAAATGGTTAGCTAAGAAAAAAATGATTAGAAAACTAAAATTAACAACTGAAAATGATGAATGCGCAGAAATAAAATATGTATGCGCAAAGATAGAGAACAAATGTGCAGAATCAATTTATGCACATCAACAATGTATGAAAGCATAGGGTGATGGAATTAATGTGCAAAGATAGAGAACGATGGCGTAGAAAGATCAGAAAGTGAAAAGATTTAAAATAATGAAAAATGGCTGGCAAAAGCAGAATGGATGTGCAAAAGGAATGGATGTATGTGCAGGTATCGTAGATGAATGCACAAAAAAATCATGTAGAGTTCTGCACACAGAAAACTAAAAAACATAATGTTAATTTTTGTGGGGAGGCCCCATGGTGGGCACCAAAAATGTATGAAAATTTAGATGTAAACTATTCTAAGTCAAATAAATAATCTAAGCTAATATAAAAGTCTAAATGCTACTCAATGAAGATTACAAAATGATTAAATGAAGAACTATAAGTAAAATTACTTTCACTCACCCATTGTAGCTTGTCTCCATTGTCCTCCTAGCCTTGATTTCTTGGAGGTGATGAGCTCTTAGATTTCCAAATGAATCTCCTTTCCCAAGATGCTCTCAAAGTGTGGAGATTAAGTGAATATATGCAAAATGGCCTAAGCTTGATTGTGCAAACTAATGGATAAAAAAATATGGAAATGCTATGAAAATGACTTCAAAATGTTAATATGATTTAGAACAACAGATCTAGGAGTGTGAATCAGTTGTTCTTAGGTCCAAATGTATAATATAAACTTTTAAACTCTTCAACAACTCAGATCTAACAACCAACAGCTACTAGGTCTTTACAGAATGTATACCAAAAACATATAACAGTGCAGTCCACTATCCAACAGTATTTAACTTGCAAAACATAGAAATATTCAAACCAAAACATTCACACAAACATTGACACCAGGATTTATAGTGGAAACCCAATTTGGGAAAAACCACTTTGTAACATGCTACTGATATTTTCACTCTTCTAAAGTGATCTCTGTGAAAAGCCAACCCTGTCAAATGTTTACAAACACACTGCTAGGTGTGACCTGGTTAAAGGATTTCAACCACCCTATTAGGAGTGTGCCTTATTAAAGGACTTAGGTACATTCTATTAGAATGCAACCTTGATTAAAGGATTTATACAATGATTGTTAGGTCAACCTTGATTAAAGGATTTAAATTGATATAATGGTTAGAAAGTAACAAAAATGTTTGATATGAAAACATACAACTCACTTTGCAAATAATAGATCCAATTCTTACATATATATGTTGGCTTACTAACTAAGATCCATTTCCATCTCCATCACTGATCTACTCAGAAATCCCTTCAAGCAATTACAACTCCTTCTCCTTCAACCTTTTCTACTTATTCAGTCAATAACAACAAAAAGTCCAACATACTGCTTCAACCTCTTAGTTAGGTTTCCTTAATACGTCTTTGATAGGTCGATCCAACTTTTGCCGCTTAATCTCCTCCATAGATTTTAGGGTTAGGTTAGATTCATTGAATCCTTCCAACATTATGTTCTTCATCCATCCTTCTAGAAACATCTCTAATCTCTTTATGGAATTACAATAAAATAGTTTACAGTGCATTAAATGCTTCGATACATTCAATAAATAAAGTCAACATGATTTACATAACCCAAGAATTCAACTATGTCAGCTAGGAATTTGAATTCTTCCTCATATGTAAATTACTGATGCTCGGTCAATACTGTGTTCAACTCCTCGGTCATCACTGCATAGCCCGATCAGCACTAAAACTATTTCCTTGGCTAATGTTGTCTTCCTCGGCAATAAAGTGATGTTTGGTCAACACTGAATTTACTTAGCATATACTGGCTTGGTCAACACTAACATCACTTAGCTTAAAGTAAATTTCTTCACTTTTTCTTGGTTAAGCCTACTTGTTTAGTCTTTCTTCTCACTTAGATAAGCAATACATTATCTTATCATTGTGCCACATTATCAAGTACCCATTGAAGTATCAAGATAACTCAACCTTTCCTTAGGTGCTATTGTTATCAACTTTTCCCCAATCCTTCTCAACAATCAAATAGATATAGTACTTTCTTAGATAGCAACGGTCTTACTAGTTAAGGTTTGACATCAATGATAATACAAAAATTGCTTCAATTGCAGTTTCCAACAATCTCACTCTTTGGCATTGATGACAAGACCATATGAATAACACATGATTCACCAACCAATCTAAAACTTGTCTGTACATCAGAAATATTTATAATATCCTTAGCTTCATTCTAATTCTTAATCACTTAACCTTACTTGCATGACCATCCACATAATAACTTCCACTTAAACTCTTTTGTGTTCCTTTCCTTTGAATCTCTCCCTCTTACTTGATCTTCCATGAAATCTCACCATGTGTTTTCATCTTAATCATCTCCCTCTTTGAAAATAATGCCAAAGCAAAAACTAAAACATGCATCTTTCAGATGTAGATGTCATCTTATTAGTTTAGTAACAATATTTATCCCTCTGTCATATTTTCTTATGACTGATTATCAACTTTGCTGTACTTTTCACAACACTAGGCTGCTCCTAAAGTGTGACCTTTTCTGCATCAATTTGTCACATACTCTTTGTAGTACATTTGATGTAGTGCTCCTATTAAAATAATAACCAAAATAGAGTAATAGGAAATTGTTTCACACTTTGAGCTAGGAATAAGGAGATTTACCATGAATAATCACAATTCTAGGAGCATTCACCAAAGAAAGAAGCAACAAGGAGACAATATTTTGAAGGGGGTAAAGCCTAAAAAAACCCTCATGATATAATGAAAGTGGAAAAAAATGCCTAAGAATGAGAGAGAGAGATAGAGTGAGAGCTTAGCTCATACAATGTTGAAGAAGAAGAAGAATCTCATGAGATGAGAGAAGGAGAGCCATCTCTTAATAGAGATGTGAGAAAGGAGTTACATTGTAACTCCCATTTCTGTGTATGCCACATTTCACTAGTGTGTGAGACAAGTGTAGGATTCCTCATAAGGAGGAATATCTATTTCCTTAATAAAGGAAATTACAAATATGACATGTCCTCCCACTTGGACTAGAGGATGAATACAATAAGATACCTTGGTTTATCCTTTAACTACAAATATACCAAGGAAATATTAAATTCTAACAACTCCTAGCTTGACTAGGCAACCTCAGTGAGGGGAAGAACCCCTAATTTTCCTCTCAGATATTCATGAGCTTCTTTAGTTAAGGCTTTAGTGAATATGTTTTCTAGTTGTTCCTTCATATTCACATATTCCATTCTGACCTCTTTATCTTGTACCAATTCCCTCAAGTAATGATACTTGATGATGATATGTTTGGTCTTGGTGTGCATCACTAGGTTCTTAGATATGTTGATAGCACTTGTGTTGTCACAGTAGATGACAACTAGTTTAGTGATCTCTTCTTTCATGCCTATCAACAGTTGCTTTATTCATACCAAGTTTGAACAATTTACTATAGTAGCTACATACTCAGCTTCATCTATAGATTGGGAAATGCAATTTTGTTTCTTTCTTTTCCAAGAAACTAATCTTTGTCCAAGAAAGAAAGCTCCACCACTAGTACTCTTTCTATCATCCAAATTTCCTTCCCAATCTGCATCAGTATAGACTCTCAATTCAAATCTTTCATGCTTCTTATATTATAGTCCATAATTTGCAGTCCCTTTCAAATATCTCATTATCCTTTTTACAATCATTATGTGAGTTTCCTTAGGATTGGTAGAGAATCTTGCCACAATCCCAACTGCTACAACAATATCTAGTATGCTGTGAACAACATACTATAGCTTTCCAATCATGGACCTATACAAAGTCTGGTTTACTTTAGCAACATCATCATTTTTAGACAATTTTTGTCTAGTAGCCATGGGAGTACTTACTGGCCTTGAATCCTCCATACCAAAGGTTTTTAGTATCTCTTTGACATATTTAGACTGGGTGATGAAAATACATTTCTCCATTTGATATACCTTGGATAATTCCTATTCTTATTATTTGTTTTGTAAATGTATTTTTTGCAAATAATGTAATTAAGTGTGAGTGTACATGTCTAGTTGGCATGTTGATGTGTCACTCCACTTGATGTGTCAGCATCTTGTGCGTAAGGAGATCATGACTAAAATGGTCATGATAGATTCCTATGATGCGTAAGAACTATTTAAGGAATGTGCTATGACAGGTGTAAGAGCATCTTATGACTTGGGCCTATTTGGGTGCCCAAGAAGAAGTGGTTGGTGTGTGTAAGAGAATATGCCAAAAATAGGTTGGTATGATAGATTCTCTTACACTTCTCTTGTGACCGTTAGTTTTGGTGGATTCTATGACAAGCTGTCATAGTCTATTCTAGGGATGGATGCCTATTCTTGGGATTGCATGTAACAACTGTGTACATGTGGCTTTGTGCATGGGTCTTGGTGGTTGTGCCTATTTTTGGGTCCAAAGGAGTCTATATATATGATGCTGCTCCTATGGGAGAGATATAATAGAAAGTTAAGTCTTGTTGGCTTTGTCTCTCATTTCCTGAAAGAACTTGCATTGCAAGTGTATTGTAATCTTTGTGTTGAAGATAATACATTGTGCAGGTTTTGGAGTGCTGGGGTTTTTTACCGAAAGCTTTTCCCCACGGTATATCTTTGTGTCATTCTCTATTTTTCTATATGTATGGTATGTGGTTGCAATATCTTTGTTAAAGTAGTTAACGAATTTGAAATTGTAAGGATTTATAAGAATTTTCACAATACTCTCCTATAGAGATTAGCATAGGAAGCTATTTCCGCACCTGAGTTTCCTTACAAGTGGTATCAGAGCTTGATCAACTTTTGATCCTAGTTGTTGGGTAGGGTTTTTGAGCTAATCTCAAGTTTGAGTGGGAGTTTTTTGCAAAGCATTCTGAATCTTATTTGTAGATTGAGATGGCAAGTTCATCATATGGAAGAATAGAGGTGGAAAAATTTAATGGCACTAATTTTGAGTTGTGGAAACTCAAGATGGAAGACATGTTGGAAGATCATGACCTATGGGAAGTGACTTCAAGTGCTACAAGACCAGCAACTATAGCTCAAGAAGATTGGGATATCAAAGACCGTAAAGCTAAGGGTCTCATAAGACTCTGTTTAACCGATGCAGTCCTTCTGAATGTTCTAGATGAGAAAACCACAAATAGTTTGTGGGAAAGACTTGCGGCCATGTATCAGCCCAAATCTCTAGTGAAAAAGTTGTTCCTAAGGAAGAAGTTGTACTCTCTACGAATGGAGGAAGGTGGATCCTTAACAGATTATTTAAATGCATTTAATCTGCTGGCTGCACAATTGGCATCAGCTAGTGTCAAGTTAGAGCAGGAGGATCGTTGCTACACACTTTTGTGTTCTTTACCGGATTCATGGGACCATCTTTTGATGGCTCTTGAAAGCACTTTAGTCACCTTCAAAATGGATGATGTGGTGTCTTCGCTGCTATAAGAGGAGATGTAGAAAAAGGCTTCCGTTTTGGAAAAAGAAGCCCTTGCTGTTCGTGGGAGATCCACTAAAAGAGGGAAGAAAAATGACAATAAGTCTGACAATAAGGGTAGATCCAAATCTTGTGGGAAGTCAAAGACTTCCAATAAGTCCAAGGCAAAATGTTGGAACTGTGATAAATTTGGGCACTTCCGTAAAGACTGCAAAGAGCCGAAGAAGAAGAGGAAAGGTTCAGATTCAGCTTCAGAAAGATCTCAAGAAGATGGCGATGCATTCATCATAGCTTTGGAAGCCCATGCATCTAATGATGTGTGGTTGGTTGACTTGGGTGCATCTTTTCACATGACCTCTTATCGAAACTGGTTCTTAAAATATGAAGAGTTTGATGGTGGAAAGGTGTACTTGGGTGATGATTCTCACCTAAAGATAGTTGGACGTGGAAGGGTCACTATCAAATTTCCTGATGGATGAGTAAAGGGAATCAACGGAGTTATGCACATTCCAAGTTTGGCATGAAACCTATTATCTATAAGTATGCTGAATGATGTAGGTGTGCAAGTTGTTTTTTTGAAAGAAGGATGCAAGATGATGAGAGGATCGATAGTGCTTGCAAGGGGTACTAGGAGAGGTACCTTATTTCAGCTAGATGCATGTATTCCTCTATGTAATAGTTCTTCATCCTCACCATCTGAACAAGTAGTGAAGAAGTATGTGGCTATTGGTTCCGATGGTAGTGCAAATACTTTGGAAGGTAAGCTTCCTGTAGAAAAGACAATGTTGTGGCATATGAGATTTGGCCACATTGGTGAAAAGGGTCTCAGAACCCTGAAAAATAAAAATCTTGTTCAGGGGTTAAATGATTGCAATCTCAAGTTTGACTTCTGTGAACACTATGTCTATGGTAAAAAAAATCATGTTTAGTTTTACTCTAGTTCTCACAAATCTTCTGATGTTTTGGATCTTATTCATTCTAATGTATTTGGTCTTGTAAAAGTTCCTTCAATCTCCAAGTTTGTATTTTTTGTATCTTTCATAGATGATTACAGTAGAAGGACGTGGATTTATTTCCTTAAAAGTAAGACAAAAGTCTTTAGTCTGTTCAAGGAATTTAAAGCTCTTGTAGAGAATCAGACTAGTAAGAAGATTAAGTGTGTGAGAACTGACAATGGTGGTGAGTTTTGCTCAACAGAGTTTGAAAAGTTTTGTAAAGAACAAGGTATCGAGAGGCATAAGACAACTCCTTATACCCCACAACAAAATGGAGTTGCAGAGAGAATGAACAGGACACTGATGGAGAAGGCTAGGAGTATGCTTAGTGGAGCTGGTTTAGAACAAAATTTTTGGGCCGAAGCTGTGGCCACTGCTTGCTATCTGGTTAACAGATCTCCTACATCAGCCCTTGTTGGTAAGACACCCATGGAGGTGTGGTCTGGTAAGAAGCCTTCAATTAGACATCTTCATGTTTTTGATTGTGAAGCTTATGCACATGTTCCAAAGGAGAAAAGATTTAAGTTGGAAAACAAAGCTATTAAATGTATTTTCATCGGATACAGTGCTGGTGTGAAAGGATACAAGCTTTGGGATCCCATGACTAGTAAGGTGTTGTATAGTAGAAATGTTATTTTTAGAGAGCTAACATCTTCTCCTATTGTGCTACAACCAGATGAAAAAGAAAAGGAAAAATATGTTGTTCAGTTGCCTCCTACCCCTGAGAAGATTGAACAGAGAGACCATGTTGGGTCTAATGATGAGGAGAGCTCTAGCAGCTTTGATAGTTCAGAAGAAGAGGAAGAACAACCTTAACCTCAGCCCTTGAGGAGATCCATGAGAGAAAGAAAGCAACCAGAAAGGTTTGGTTATTCTATGTTAGATTCCAGTTGTGCCTCTGCTTTGATTACTAACACTGATGAGCCTAGATCTGTGAAAGAGGCTTTGGGCATGGAAGATGCAGGTTCCTAGATTGAGGCTATGGATGATGAGATGGCTTCATTGGAGAAAAACAAAACTTGGGACCTTATACCTTTGCCTAAAGGGAGAAAATCTATTGGCTGTAAATGGGTGTTCAAGAAGAAATTCTGTGCAGATGGCAGTGTTGAAAGGTATAAAGCTAGATTGGTTGCAAAGGGGTATTCATAGGTAGAGGGAATAGATTACGGTGAAATATTCTCTCTTGTTGCAAAGTTGACATCCATCAGATTTCTGTTATCTCTTGCTGCATCATATGATTTAGAGATAGAATATATGGATGTGAAGACAACTTTCCTTCATGGTGATTTGGAGGAAGAGATTTATATGTCACAGCCTAAGCACTACATTGTTAAAGGTAAAGAATCCTTAGTTTGCAGATTAAAGAAATCTCTATATGGTTTGAAGCAATCTCCTAGGATGTGTTACCTTAAGTTTGATACCTTTGTGTTGTCAATTGGATTTGTAAGATCAAAATCAGATCATTGTGTTTATTTCAAAGTTGAAAATGATTGCCTTCTTATTGTTGCATTATATGTTGATGATATGTTGCTATTTGGGAATGGTAAGGGTATGATTTCTAATTTTAAATCTCAGTTGTCAGCACAGTTTGAGATGAAAGATCTTGGGGTAGCTAGGTACATCTTGGGTATGGAAATTAGTAGAGACAGGTCTAACAAAAAACTTTGGTTGAGTGAAAGTAAGTATGTGAAGTCTGTGTTGGACAGGTTCAACATGGCAGATTGTAGACCACTATGTGTTCCTATTTCTATGGGAACAAAGTTATCTATAGATGATTGTCCAAAATCTCCTAGTGAGGTGGAGGACATGAGTAGAGTACCTTATGCTAGTGTAGTTGGCAATCTTATGTATGCTATGGTCTGTACTAGACCAGACATTGCCCAAGCAGTTGGAGTCCTGAGTTGGTTTATGGCTAATCTTGGATGGGTACATTGGGATGCAGTTAAGCGAGTATTCAGATATTTGAGGGGTACATCAGATTACTCCATATGTTATCATGGTAACTCTTCTGGATCTCCGCATTCAATTTGTATTTGTGGATTCAGATTGGGCAGGTGATATTGATAGTAGGAGATCCACCAGTGCTTATGTGTTCACTATGTTTGGTGGTGCCATTAGTTGGATGAGTAAGCAACAACCTGTGGTTGCTTTGTCCACTATAGAAGCTGAGTACATGGCTGCTACTCATGCTTGTAAAGAAGCCATTTGTCTTAGAAGATTGTGTTCTGATGTTGGTGTTGATACATAATAGATTACTATTTGGTGTGACAGTCAGAGCGCTATTTGCCTTGCAAAGAATCCAACTTTCCATGCCAGAACGAAGCACATTGATGTGCAATTTCACTTTGTGAGAGATATGGTGCAAGATGGAAAGGTAAATTTGGAGAAGGTAGATACTGTGAAGAATGTTACAGATGCATTAACGAAACTAGTGGGCATTGAGAAGTTTAGATGGTGTTCAGAGTCTATGGGCCTTTTGGCCTATAGCGGTTAAAGTTCCTGTTATGTTCCTGTTGCTCTTACAAGGTGTTCGACAAGTGGGAGAATGTTAGGAATAAGGTGTCTCAACCTTGGATAATTCCTATTCTTATTATTTGTTTTGTAAATGTATTTTTTGCAAATAATGTAATTAAGTGTGAGTGTACATGTCTAGTTGGCATGTTGATGTGTCACTCCACTTGATGTGTCGGCATCTTGTGCGTAAGGAGATGATGATTGAAATGGTCATGATGGATTCGTATGACATGTAAGAACTATTTAAGGAATGTGCTATGACAGGTGTAAGAGCATCTTATGACTTGGGCCTATTTGGGCACCCAAGAAAAAGTGGTTGGTGTGTGTAAGAGAATATGCCAAAAATAGGTTGGTATGATAGATTCTCTTACACTTCTCTTGTGACCGTTATTTTTGGTGGATTCTATGACAAGCTGTCATAGTCTATTCTAGGGATGGATGCCTATTCTTGGGATTGCATGTAACAACTGTGTACATGTGGCTTTGTGCATGGGTCTTGGTGGTTGTACCTATTTTTGGGTCCAGAGGAGTCTATATATATGATGCTGCTCCTATGGGAGATATATAATAGAAATTTAATTCTTGTTGGCTTTGTCTCTCATTTCCTAAAAGAACTTGCATTGCAAGTGTATTGTAATCTTTGTGTCATTTTCTATTTTTCTGTATGTATGGTATGTGGTTGCAATATCTTTGTTAAAGTAGTTAACAAATTTGAAATTGTAAGGATTTATAAGAATTTGCACAATACTCTCCTATAGAGATTAGCGTAGGAAGCTGTTTCCGCACCTGAGTTTCCTTACATATACGACCAAGTTTGTTACATGAGAAACACATGATAGGGAGTTTACCTTTATACTTGCCTTTTCCTCTTTTCAATCTTTTGGCCATAAGAGCTTCAGGATCCTCTAGCTCTTCATTAGAAGTGTCACTATCACTTTCACTCTCACTGATGCATCTTTCTTTTTCTTTCTTAGACTTATTCAAAACCATTTGTGACTTGAATGTAGTTTCAACATTAGCAATAGTGAAGTTATCATAATTAGAAAGTTCAAAAGCAGTAAGCTTACCAACAAGACTTTCTAGAGTAAGAGCATTACCAGGGTTACATCTAGATTCTTGAATTGCTAAAATTTTGATGGCATAAATAGGACGCAAAGTTCTCAATACTTTTCCAATAATAGTCTCATCATCAATAGTTCCATTAGCTCCTCTAATAGTATTTACAACTTCTTTAATCCTACCATAATATTGAGCAATATTCTCACCTTCTTGCATTTTCATTTCATCAAATTTACCTCTTAGGCTTTCAAATTTTGCCCTTAGTACATTTATGTCACCACCATAGATGTTTGCAAGAGTGTCCCACATTTTATTTGCATTTATGCAATCGTTGATGTCTTCAAATTTAGGATAGCTTAAGGCATATGCAATCTCCAACATTCCTTGATTGTGCTCTTGTTTAGTTCTCATCTCCTCAGAAGTCAGAGGTGCAATAGGTGTAGCATAGTCATGTTCAATATAATAATTCATTGAGTCACCAATACCAGCTAGATATAGTTTCATCTGACTCTACCATGCATCGAAGTTCTTCTTATTTAGCTTTGGTACCTCCTTCTTATACATCCTGATCATTTCAAGTACCTTTAAACTTGTTCTTTGTAAGCACCAACAACTCTGATACCAATTGTTAATGTGATTTAGAACAATAGAGAGGGGAGGTGAATAAATTTTTCATAGGTCTAGATGTATAATATAAACTTTTAAACTCTTCAACAACTCAGATCTAACAACCAACAACTACTCGATCATTACAGAATGTATACCAAAAACATATAACAGTGAACTCCACTATCCAATAGTATTTAGCTTAAAAAACACAAAACATTTTCAAACCAAAACATTCACACAAGCATTGACACTAGGATTTATAGTGGAAACCTAATTTGGGAAAAACCACTTTGTAACATGCTACTGATATTTTCACTCTTCTAAAGTGAGCTCTGTGAAAAGCCAACACTATCAAAGGTTTACAAACACATTGCTAGGTGTGACCTGGTTAAAGGATTTCAACCACCCTATTAGGAGTGTGCCTTGTTAAAGGACTTAAGTACATTCCATTAGAATGCAACCTTGATTAAAGGACTTATACAATGACTGTTAGGTCAACCTTGATTAAAGGATTTAAACTGATATAATGGTTAGAAAGTAACAACAATGTTTGATCTGAAAACATACAATTCACTTTGCAAATAATAGATCCAATTCTTACATATATATGTTGGCTTACTGACTCAGATCCATTTCCATCTCCATCACTGATCTTCTCAGAAATCCCTTCAAGCAATCATAACTCCTTCTCCTTTAGCCTTTTCTACTTATTCAGTTAATAACAACAACAACTCCAGCATACTGCTTCAACCTCTCACTTAGGTTTCCTTAATACCTCTTCGATAGGTTGATCCAAATTTTGCTGCTTAATCTCCTCCGTAGATTTTAGGGTTAGGTTAGATTCATTGAATCTTTCCAACATTATGTTCTTCATCCATCCTTCTAGAAACATCTCTAATATCTTTATGGAATTACAATAAATTGGTTTATAGTGCATTAAATGCTTCGATACATTCAATAAATAAAGTCAACATGATTTACATAACCCAAGAATTCAACTATGTCGGCTAGGAATATGAATTCTTCCTCAAATGTAAATTATTGATGCTAGGTCAATACTGTGCTCAACTCCTCGGTCATCACTGCATAGCCTGGTCACCACTGAAACTGTTTCCTCGGCTAATGCTGTCTTCCTCGGCAATAAACTAATGTTCGGTCAACACTAAATTTACTCAGCATATACTGGCTTGGTTGACACTAATATCACTTGGCTTAAACTAGATTTCTTCACTTTTTCTCGGTTAAGCCTACTTTCTTAGTAGTCTTTCTTCTCACTTAGATAAGAAATACATTATCTTATCATTGTGCCACATAATCAAGTACCCATTGAAGTATCAAGATAATGCAACCTTTCCTTAGGTGCTATTATTATCACCTTTTCCCTAATCCTTCTCAACAATCAAATAGATATAGTACTTTATTACATAGCAATAGTCTTACCAGTTAAGGTTTGACATCAATGACAATACAACAATTGCTTCAATTGTAGTTTCTAAGATAAAATGCTTGCTTGAATGCTTGGATGTTTGATTGCTTGATCTCTAGAATGCTTGAAAATTACTATTGCCTATTAGCTCACAAAGGGGAAATGAGGCTCCTTTTATATATTTTTGGAGGACTCAAGCCTAGGTGGAACAATCCAAGGGTGGAGATTGAAAGGTGGAAGATCCTAGGGCTATGATTGACTTGGTTAAAGGAGTTGAGAGAAAGGGGGATGTATTTGGAATGTCATAGGAAGAATAGGGAGGATGCTCCTCCTACATTGACATGGAAGAGAAGAAGGTGGAAGAAAAAGACACATGTCAAGTGTCTCACAAAGACCAATGAGAGGAAGAAGGAAGGAATTTTTCCTCATGAGGACTCTTGGTACAAGTGTCCCATGAGTCACCTTGAACTCTTTGAGGTGGCTTGAGAAGCTCCTTAGGAATAGGATTGGCTTCTTGACTTAGTGTAGGGGAAGACATGTGGTCATGAGACCAAGTCTTATGAGGCCACATAGCCCTTAAAAATAGGACATGTGAGTGTGAGGATAATGATTTATTAATAGTTAATAATAATTAATTACTTTAGCCAAGGTGATGTGTTAGGTGACTAGGTGGATGAGGTGGACTAGGGGACTTAGTCATATTTAGTGATTGTGTAATAGATTAAATCACTTTAATAAGACTATTTAGAAGACTTAGGATAGGAGAATAAACTATAGTGAATTTATCAAATAAATTGATTAATTTATTTAATAAATAGAAGAAATAAATATTAATTAAATGATAAATATTTAATTAATTCATCAAGACAATATTAATTAAATAATAAATATTTAATTAATTAATGAAGTCACTTTTTAGTGTATACACAAGGATTCCACCATCTATTGTGGAGAAGTACAAAGATGCGATATTCTTTTTGGTAGATACCAATTTTACCTATGTTGAAGCAGTTGAACCAATAGTAGAATTTATATACCCTCTTGAGTATGAAGCTGAAGAAGTTGAGATTGAAGGTTATGTGAGCCGATCTCTTAAGAGTAATTTGGATGCTAAGAGCCCTATATTTGGGACACATGAAGATTATTTCAACTCTGCACAATCATCACAAGCATAGAAAATGGAAAAGAAAAGAGTTGGAAGTACCATCAAGAAAATATTAAAAGATACTGGTATGACAGAGAATGAATTTTTCATTGCGAAGTAGATAGCAGCAACAATTATGGACATTGGACATAAAGAAATACTATCAGTTCCACCCTTGACATCCCTTGCAGCCCCTACTGAAGTAATTTAGGACATAGATGAAGAAGTTGAAGAAGTGGAAGTACAGGAAGTAAGGAAAGCCACAATATCCTCCTCCACCACACCAACCAAGAGAGTTAAAGAAATGGCAAGTAGACAGGTAAAAGATAGAAAAATATCTTTACCCCAGTTCAAAGGAAAACATCAGAAGTGAAGGCAGATGAAGAGGCAGGAAGCAACAAGAAGAAATTGAAGCCCAAAATAGATAAAGTGAACCCTTTAACCATTAATGAAGCTGAGTTCACTAAGTTAAAAAATTACTATGAATTGTATGATAAATTTGAAAAGTTGAATCTAGAAAATGCTTTTTTCAGACATATGATCCTCGTAGATAAGAAATTTGATGATATCAAAGGCAATATCCATGACAATCATTATGGGAAACTAGTTAATAGAAAGAAGAGAGCTACAGAAGAAGATAATAGAAAAAGAGAGAGATTTGTAAGAAAGTTATGTGTAATAACAGATGAAGAATATTTCAAGGAAATTATAAAAAATCTAAGTACCCATCTAAGGAAGAAAAGAAGAACAATACTGATAATGGGAGGCAATTATGAGGAGATTAACAGAGAAACAGAGCAAGCAGTTGTGAAGGTAATGACCTATGGACCAGGTGAGAAAATAAGTGAATCTGATCAAGTGGTTGAAGTAGGATATTAGACTGATCCATCACCAACACTTCTACCCTCCATCAACATTGATGATGAATCTATGAACATTGAAGGAACAAATATCACCTTAGACAATGAGGAGAATCCCTTCAATGACCAAGAAGCCGATGTTGGCAATTTGATTGATGAACAATAGGACACTGTAGAGAATAAGGAAGAAGAGGTTGAAGCAAGAAATGAAGAAGAAAAAGAGGTAACAAAGGCTTATACAATAGAAGAAGAGCATGCGGTTCTACGGGAACAATCAGTGATCATTCCCAAAAAGATTATTGGAAAGAAAAAGAAGGTAAACAAATTGGAAGAAGAACTACTTGAGGTAATAGGTAAGCTTTAGAGTATAATATCAAGTCAAGTTAGTGAGGCTGATCCCCAAGAAAAAGAAAAAGAAAAAGAGGTTGTGAAAGCTTTTGACATAGAGCGCACAAACCTATCTGATATTGCAATAGTCAAAGCACAAGCAACTCATGATTCTCAATTATTTTAAGTTGTATGTCATAATACTAGAAATGATCTAGACAACTTGGATATATGTATAATAGAATTGAGAAGATGCATAGAGAGAGGGAAATCATTGTACACTCAATGCACACAATCATAGAGCCACATATCTAAGATATCATAGAAGATAAAGGTAAAAAAAGAAAAACTACAAGTGGCAGTAAACATTTTGCAAAGCCCTAATGTGAAGATCTCAGAAATTGAGAGGAAAACAAGTAATATTTTTGATGATATGAGACTTCTGAATGATCGGAAGGAGAAGAAATTGAAAAGATTCTCTCTACTCAGAGAGCATGTATCACTAAAAATCAGCATTGTAGAAAATTAGTTGGAAGAATGTCTTCTTCGAAGACATCTTATGGAAAATTTGCTTATGCAAATCTTAAGGCAATTGAAATTGCATCCTTTGGCCTATGCATATTGCTAAGTGTATCTAATGTAGTCAAGAAGTCATGGGACAAGGAGATAGAGATCCTGAAAATCAATTTTGCAGATTGTGCTGCAAGCCTTTCGACTCTTACAATATTAAATCCAAGGTAAAATAATTTTGTTACAATAATTTTTGACACCTTTGTCATTGTTGTCAAAGGGGGAGTAGTATAAGATGAAAATTGTATGTATAGATATTATATGTATAGTATGAAGTATGCTCTTAGGGGGAGTATAAGTATTTTGGAGATATAAGTATAAGTAGGAGAAATAAGGAATTATGTAAGATCCACATTTTGTATGGCCACAATTTTGTAATGCAAAGTTTTTGGGACTTAGCCAATTTTCCCATATGTTGCCAGCAATGAAAAAGGGGGAGATTGTTGGCAATTTGGCTAAGTAGGATATCAAAATGTTGTCATTATGGAAACATATACTCAGCATGAAGATAGCATAATAGTTGGAAGCATTCTTGTATGAGCGCACTAGAAAATTATCTAAGTACAATAGTATTTACAAGTCTAATCGGAGACAATTTTGATTAGCGACATTGACAAAAGAAGGTTTAGTGCATGAACACTTGAACATGAATCATTATATGTATATAAAAGCCACATATGAGAGTGCAAGTCTGTACGAAATGCACGAAAGAAGATATTAAAGATTTACAGAGATAGTGTTGAGCTGACCTAAAGAGAGCAGAAGACAGAATATGATCACAATAAGTTAAGGGATTATTTTGTTTATCAAAATAATGACTTAACCATGTAGGGACAACATCCTAGATGTTAAACCTAAGGAAACATGAATTGATTTTTTATTTTGAGAAGAGTTTATGTATTGTAAGCCAACTAGAAGTTATTAATTGCAATAACTAGTATATATGTAAAAATTATGTAATGTGAAATGTACACATGATACATATAGAAATTGTAACAACTTGACATATGATGCGAAGTTGTATATTGTAAGAAGGAATAAAGAAATAGTTGTATGTGAAAGTGAAGAGCCTACAAAGCTAAATCAAAATATAAAAGCTATTCGACAACAATAAAAGGTTTTGTATTTTACCTTTGTATCAGAAGCTATTATTGTATATTGCATGTTTGGGCAGTGAGCTCATCTTGCAAACATTTGTTTTGTAATAGAAAATCCTAATAGGGTTGAGGCATCTGAAAAGGCCTAGAGTCCTTTAATCAGGACAAAGATACTATATGTATGTAATAGACTCCCAACAGAGTCAACATTCTTAACTAGATATCTTTTGATTAGTGGATCAATTGTGGGTATCATCCCCACCTGGGTTTTCCCTTGGCCAGGGTTTCCTCGAGAAAAAAACATGGTGTTATGAGTTCATTTTCTTTATTTCTATGCTTGTTATTCAGTTTACTTAGTTTAGTTTCTTATGCAAGCTTCAAGTTAATTTTTTATATCCATAATTGGGCAAAAGTAAAAGTTTGTGAAATACTAATTCACCTCCCCTCTGTATTTCCTTTTTAACAATTGTAACATGGGAAAAGCCACACAATGTAATTTGTACTTTCTAAATGTTTAAGGATATGATAGAAGGATGACCCTAGGGATTATAGTCTTAACCATATATAAGTATGTGATGATATTTTGTATTTGAAAAGGGAGAGAGTGAATGAAAACATGATCAGTGAAGTGTAGGATGAGAAGAGAGTGAGAACATAGATTGCATGATATGCAGAGGTGACGTTATCATGTATGCATTATATTATCCTTTGTAATACTAAATAGGAATCCACTTTTTTAAGTGCAGTGTGTACAACTTTTGTATGCCTCTAATAGGGTTTATTAGTCCTCTAAAAAGGACCTACATGTTTTAATACTTAGCTCCTAATAGGGATAGGACTCCTAATAGGGTCTCAATACTTATAGTGAAGATATTTGTGGGTAGCATCCCCACCAGGATTTCCTGAAAAACAAAATTATGATGTTATGAGTTCTCTTATGTGTGTGTACTTGTTGTGGATTATTGGATTAAATTTTTTATTTTTTAATTAGTTAAAAAAGAATATAAACTATTGTGGCACTGATTCAACCCCCCTCTCAGTTTCACTTAATCCTAACACTTCTATCAAAGAAGATGACATTGGAGTAGAGGAGACTAGTATTCCTTCTATTAATGAAGCATTAATGAGTGGTGTTTTTACCTCTTCTATAAATTTCCTACATCCTAAAGATACCTTGAATAAAGAGGATAATACTCTTGATGCCATCCATCTTGTAAATGAAACCTTTCAAAAAAAAGAGCCTACCAAAGTTAATACTGTACTTGATTTGGGTAGTGAAAATCCTAACCTGTTGTTTTCCATCTTCGTTAAGATACCCCTTGACCTCAAATTGTGGTGAAAGGTTCTAAAAATCCTTACTATGATCATGTAGTTTGTCATACATATAACAAAATAACTAATAGAAAACTTATAAGTTGAGTTTTTCCTTGTTCTCTTCCTCCTTCTCAACTGGTGCTTCCACCTGTACCCCATCTTCCTCAAAATATTGGAAAGGAGTATGATTTAGTAGCTCAACTTCACACTACTCTTGACAAGATATATCTTTGGGAGCTTCTTCAAAATTTACGTACTTATCGTCAAGCATTAAAAAAATCCTTGAGAAAGGTGACCATCCCACCTCCTAGGAAAGACAATATAACTTCCATATTAGAATGCATGAATGCAACCAATAACAAAGCTCAAATTTTATTTTCTCAAGATGAGTTTCCTCCTAAGGAAATTCAAGATCAACATTATTATCTTATGGTTGTTGTCCTTATAAATGGTAACTTTATTCGAAGAACTTTAATTGATAATAGATTAGGACTTAATGTTTGTAGCATTTAATTACTAAATAAGATAAATGTGGATGTTTCTTTAATCAAACTTGATTCTATTCCTATTTGTGGCTTTGAAAATGTTGCTAAACAAACCTTAGGTATTATCAATTTATCTATTAAGATAGGTCTTTTTATTCTATCCACACCTATTCATGTGATGCCTGATGCTCTCAATTATAATATTCTCTTAGGATGAACATGGCCACATGATATGCATATTGTTCCTTCAATCTTCATCACAAAGTGAAATTTATTCATAGAAAAATCACGTATACCATTGTTTCTAATGATAAGATCCATAATTTCTCATAAACTAAATCCGATTCTTCTTCTATTCCTACACCATTTAAGTCTATAACATATCTTATTCTAAATATACCTCTTCTCCTACAAGTTTCCTTTTGGATGATGGTTGGGGGTCATTATAATTTAAACCATCCTTTACGGGTGAATACAAATTTCCTAATTTCTACACATGTTCCTTTAAAGGGTCTAGTGTGTCATTTATTTAACCTAATTCTCAAAACAATTCAACTCATAATCTCAAACATGGTTTAGGATGTGTACAACTTTTGGAAGGCTTGGGTTTCAAATCACCTCTTTTTTCAACTCCTTTATCATCTAACATTTTTTCCACGTCTATCTTTAATCAATAATTTATTCTGTCCAACCTTCTTCATACTAAGTTGATTATGCAACTTAAATGGAAAAAAAAGCATAGTCAAAATCTTGTGAATCTCCCTTTTTGTATATATCATCGATATTATGACCACTCTACTAAAGAATGTCAAGCCTTGCATTAAAAAATTTAGAAACTCATTGATTATGATATTATTTACATATCATGTAGCAATGATTTAATTTTCAATTCTGATTTCTTTAAATAATATTTAAGTTCCTATTATGTTGCTCCACACTATGTGACATTGTTATCTTATCCTTTGGGGGCTCATTTTTAGGCATGGTTCAATCAAGATTTTTGAGAAATATAATAGGTCCTCATTATTTTTATTCTTGCCTCTACACTTGGGGGGAAAGGGTAGTATATCAATCTCTCTCATCCTCTCTAAGGATCCACTTTTTCCCTTGGCTAAGCAACATTTTTATATTATGTGATATCCAATCTTATATAGAAATGTTGGTTTACATTAAGGTTTCTCTTCTATACAAGAGATATGCATCCTTGATCATAACATTTTCATTGTTCACAATTGGGTACTCATGGTAAACAAATCCCTTACCTTGGGGGCTAAAAGTGTGTCATCCTTCCTCAAGAATCCCTTTACCTAGCAATAGGGAAGGTGTGAATTCTTCTCTTCTTATTCCAGATTTCTTTTTGAGAATCCTCCCACATGATCCCTTTTACACTTCTTGCATGGTATCTCTTTGCATTTTTCCCTTCCTTGACCTCATAGGAGCTATGACCTCTTTGTCTTAGACTAGGTGTTGCTAGTGGGATACATTCTTTTTATTAAAGGTTCTTTATCCTTAATTATCTCTTCCTTAAGATGTTAAAATAATCCTCCTTTTCCATCTTAAGGGGGGCATATATGGTCTCCTTATTTCAATTATTTTGTTTACTTTAAGCATTTCAAGAAGAGTACACTAGCACAATACAACATGCTAGAGCCAGATCAATCTCCTCTATACATTTTTGGTGGATTTACTTGGATACAATGATTTCCTTGGTTATCATTAGGATTGGTTGAAATAGCATAACACAACTTGCTATCCCATTTGACCTCTCCTTTCCATACATTTTCAA
Organism: Chamaecyparis obtusa; assembly: GCA_027943335.1. Lineage (NCBI taxonomy): Eukaryota > Viridiplantae > Streptophyta > Pinopsida > Cupressales > Cupressaceae > Chamaecyparis > Chamaecyparis obtusa. The sequence continues at coordinate 998,903 of BSBK01005761.1, forward strand.
GATTGGTTGACTAGAATATAACAATTTGATAGACCATTTGACCTATCCTTTTCATGAGTTGACTATCATAACACAAATTGCTAAGCCATTCAACCTCTCATCTACGTAAGTTTTTTGAGTTGAATATCATGTGCTATACCATCAACTCCCTCTTTGATGGGTGAAACTAGCATAACACAATTCACTAGAACATTTCCATCTCTCTTCTCTCTTCTTTCTCTTTCATGGATCATCTAGCATGACATAAATGGCTAGCCCATGTCATCCATGATTTTTTTTCTTCTCCATAATTCCATAACATAACCAAATTTTCTATTTGATTGGGTAATGGAGTCTGATGCAGGAGCATCTCAGGTCCTTGGCAATCCTATGTCACCAAAAGAGATATTTGAGTTTGTCTGTGTTGCTTGGTTCCTTCTTTGACCAAGTTGGTTGGTAGTTGGCCAATTTCCTTTGGTTACTGAGGATGGTCAATTATCTCCTGGGTGGTCAGTTTTTTCATTGGCGCTCGATGATGCTTGTCTATTGCTCGGTCATCATTGCTTACCAAGTAGTTTATTTTGAGTTTCTTTGAGGCTGACTTGTGCATTGATTATGGGTCATGGATTTAATGTTGGTATCCATCATTGGGAAGCATGTGGTCCCATATTTGATTGTTCCTTCTGTTGATCATGGATCTAAAGGCTGACTCAGTTTGGTAGCCTCTTGTATAAGTATAGTTGTTTGGTTAGAGTTTAGGGAGTCAGTTTTAGTAGAAGACAAAAGATAATAGAATAGAGATTGTTGGCAGATCCTCTCATGTTTGAGGACTTCTGTAATTCATTGAAATATTTATCCCTAATCAGGAAGGCCTTATAGCCAGACATGTATGACTCTATTTGATGAAAGTTAATGAAAGATCCTACTTTCTCTCTCTCACTATGTTTTGTGTGCTTCCGCATGTTGATGAGAAGGCTAGATCATTAGGGTGTGCCATTATTTGGCCCCTCTTGACCTAGCCCTTGCATCAAGTGGTATTAGAGTGAGGTGAGATCTGGATCTAGGTATGTAGATCTAGGTTTGTAGGTTCCTTCTTGCGAAGCCCTAGTTGAATTTTTGTGGGGTAGCAGATTGTGATCTGACCTACAATTGTAAAGGGTTCCAAGATGGTTTGTGGGAGGCAAGAAGTGGATCTAGGATTGGCAAGCATGTTGAGACAACTTGCTACTAGGTTAGAAGCTATTGAAACAACCTAGAGAAGAGTCAGACATCTTGAAGATGTTAGTGATGATGAAGTTGAAGTGGAACAAGGTGAAGTAGAACCTACACCTATGATGGATCAGGGTGAGTAAAGATTCTTGAAGGCATTGACAAGCTTGAAGTCAACACCACATTTCAATCCTGCTGAATATAGTGGGAAATTGGATTCTAATGAATTGATAGACTGGATCACCAATATGGAAAAGTATTTTGAATATGAAAATGTATCTGAGGGAAAGAAGGTAAATATTGTAGGCACAAAGTTGAAAGGTTATGCATCCTTGTGGTGGGAGCATCTACAATTGGATCAAAAGAATAAAGGCAAAGATAAAATCAAGGTATGGAATAAAATGGTGAATAAGTTGAAAGGAAAGTTCTTACCTTGTGATTATCAGATTAACCTAGTTAGGCAAATTGAAAGTCTAAAGTAGAAAGATAGATCGGTAAAAGAGTATACTAAGGAATTCTATAGACTAGATATTAGATCTGGGCATGACGAGGATGATGTGGAAAGAATTGCTAGATACCTGAATGGTTTGAGAGTTTCCATCCAAGAGGAAATCAGTTTGGTCAAGTTAGAGAACTTTGAAGAGGCTTATCAATTTGTATTGAAGGCCAAGGAGAAATTGAACAAGAGACATGAACAAAGGACAAGAGGTTGAGGTGGTAGATTCCCTAGAGGAAGAGGTAGATCTTATGGTGAAAATAGTAGATCTGAACCTAAAAAGAAAAATTTGGACAAAGGCAAGACTGAGTGGAAAGGTGAAAGTTCATCTAGAGGTAGAGGCAATAACTATCAAGGTGGTTATAGAAAAGGTAATTTTTGAGGAACTTATTACAATTGTGGAGAAGAAGGACATAGATCTTTTGAATGTACGCATGCTAGTAAGAAGGCTGGCAGCAGTAGAAATTCTTTGGTGCAAGAACAGTCACCGAATGAACCAAAGAAGGAAAATAACTTGATGGTAAGGAGAGCACTGTGGAATGAAAGTAAAAAGGAGGATCCAGTAATGAAAAGTTTGTTCAAGACCAAATGTAGAGTGTTTGACAAATTTTGGAAGGTAATCATTGATAGTGGTAGCTTGGAGAATGTGGCATCTAAAGAGATGGTCACAAAGTTGTAGTTGGAAAGGTTGGCACATCTGAAGCCCTATCAAATTTCATGGATCAAAGATGAGAATACACTCTTGGTAAGTGAACAATGTTATGCAAATTTGAAGATTGGAAAGTACTATGATAAGGTGCTATGTGATATCATGCCTATGGATTGTTGTCATATTTTGTTGGGTAGACCTTGGAAATATGATAAACATGCTATATATGATGGGAGATTGCATAAGTATAGTATTGTAGCTGATAGAAGAAAAAAAATCTTGTTACCTTTGATGGAAGAACCTATTAGTAATGTTTTCACATCTGTGAAAGTTTGTTTGATGGAAGGAAGAAAGTTTATTAAGGATTTGAAGAAGAATGATGTATGTTTTGTTGTGATTCCTAACAAATTGAGTAAGAAAATAGAGGATAACATCCCTGAGGAGATTGATAAGTTACTCACTGAGTATAGTGACATCATTTTTGAAAATGTACCTAATGATTTGTCTCTAAAGAGAAGTATTGATCATTGCATGGATCTAATCCCTGGAGCTAGTTTACCGAATAAGGCACCTCATCGTTTCACACCTACTGAGAATTAGGAATTGAAACGATAGATTCAGGAGTTGCTGGATAAAGGTTTGATTAGAGAAAGTTTGAGTCCTTGTGTAGTACCTGTGGTATTGGCACCTAAAAGGAATGGAGAATGGAGAATTTGTATGGATTCTAGAGCAATCAACAAGATAATAGTAAAGTATAGGTTTCCTATACCGAGAATGGATGACATAATGGACAGTTTGATTGGAGCAAAGCATTTCACAAATATTGATTCGAAAAGTGGATATCATTAGATCAGAATCAAAGAAGGTGATGAATGGAAGACTTCTTTCAAGACAAAAGAAGGTTTGTATGAGTGGTTGGTTATGCCTTTTGGTTTAACTATTGCACTGAGTACTTTTATGAGGCTGATGAATGAAGTTTTGAAGAAATTCTTGGGTAAGTTTGTGATTGTATATCTAGATGATAGTCTAATATTCAGTAAGACTAGAAAAGAACATTTGTTGCATATTAGACAAGTTTTGTAGAGATTGAAAGAAGAAAAGTTGCTAATAAATCTGAAAAAGTGTTCATTCATGAAAGAGGAGATTGTGTATTTGGGATTTATAATTTTAGTTGATGGTTTGAAGATGGATCCTAAAAAGGTTGAAGCTAGTTTGAATTGGCCTACACCTATGAATTCTAGTGAGGTAAGATCATTTCATGGTTTAACAAGTTTTTACTAAAAGTTCATAAGGAATTTCAGTTCTATTTGTAATGCTATGACTGAGACTATGAGAGGAGATAAAAGAGAATTCAAGTGGACACATGGAGCTGATAAATTTTTTAAGACTCTGAAGCAGAAGGTTGCTGAATTACCTATTTTGGCATTGCCTAATTTAATTAAGGTATTTCAAGTGGAATGTGATGCAAGTGGTAGTGCAATTGGAGCTGTGTTAAGTCAAGAAGGTAAACTTGTTTCTTTTTTTAGTGAAAAGTTGAATGATGCTAGAAGGAAATATTCTATGTATGATCAAGAATTCTATGCTATTGTTCAAGCACTAAAGAAATGGAGACATTATTTGATACCGAGTGAATTTGTGTTGTATAGTGGTCAGAAGGCTTTACAATATTTGGGTAGTCAGAATAAGTTGAATTAGAGACATACGAAATGGGTTGAGTACTTGCAGAGTTATACATTTGTGATAAAGCATAAAAGTGGAGTCACTAATCGAGTTGCTAATGCATTGAGTAGAAGAAGATCTTTGATGACCGAGATTAAAATTGAAGTTCTCGGTTTTAATGAGATGAGAGATTTGTATGAAACTGATTCTGATTTTTCTGAGCCATACAGAAAGTGCAGAGCACCTGTTCAAGATCAACCAAGTACAAAATGGGAAGAATATTTCATTCAAGAAGATATGTTGTTCAAAGTTATTTAGTTGTGTATACCGAGAGGACAAATGAGAACTAATTTGATGAAGGAGAAACATAGTAGTGGTTTGGTTGGACATTTTGGTATTGATAAAACTTTGAATTTTCTTAAGGAGAAATACTTTTGGCCGTAGTTGTATAAATATGATCAAAAATTTGTGAAGAGTTGTGGAATTTGTCAAGTTGCAAAAGGAGTAAGTCAGAATACTAGATTGTATACACTGATTGCTGTTCCTGAGAATCCTTGGAGTGACATCAGTATGGATTTTGTTCTTGGCTTACTGAAGACAGTAAGAGGTAATGATTCTATATTTGTTGTGGTAGATATATTTTCAAAGATGACACATTTTATACCTTGTAGAAAGACTTCAGATGCAGTACATGTAGCAGATCTTTTCTTTAAGGAAATTGTCAGATTACATGGATTACCGAGGAGAAGTATCTTTGACCGAGATAGTAAATTTGTTGGATATTTTTGGAAGACTCTTTGGAGAAAGTTTGGCACTGAGTTGAAATATAGTTGTACATTTCATCCACAAACCGATGGATAGATAGAGGTTGTAAATAGAAGTTTGGAAAATATTTTGAGATGTTTAGTTGGAGACACACCTAGTAATTGGGATTCTGTGTTGGCACAAAATGAGTTTGCATACAATAAGTTAATGAATAGGAGCACTGGAAAAACACCATTTGAGATTGTGAATGGCATATAGCCAAGAGGTATATCTGATTTGAGAGACATTGCTAATGAAAGTAAGAGAAGTGCTGAAGGAGTGAAATTTGCTGAGTACATGAAGACATTGCATGAAGATGTGAAAATCAAGATGGAAGAGAGTAATTAGAAGTACAAAGATAGATCTAATAGATCAAGGAGACATAGAATTTTTGATGTTGGTGATGAAGTGATGGTTCATTTTAAGAAAGGTCGGTTTCCTGTTGGAACATATGGGAAGCTAAAGATGAAGAAGTTTGGACCTTGCAAGATTTTGAAGAAATTTGATAGTGGGAATGCATATGAGATTGAGTTACTTGATGACATGGACATATCGCCAATTTTTGAAATTGCTGATTTGTATGAGTATCATGAACCTAATGAAGACATGATAGTACTAATGGAATATCCTAAGAAATAAATTGAAGAAGTTGAACAAATTTTGGAACAAAGAATTGGCAAGAGTACAAGAGGTAAACAATATATGGAATATCTAGTAAAAAGGAAGAATAGACCAATTGAAGATAGTTCATGGATTTCATAGTTTGATTTGGATGCATCTTGGACCAGACCTATTGAATGATTTGGAGAATCATTTTTAAATAACCCCAGGTGTCTGATGCAGGAGCATCTCGGGTCCTTGGCAATCTTGTGTCACCAAAAAGATATTTGAGTTTTTTTGTGTTGCTCGGTTCCTACTTTGACTGAGTTGGTCGGTAGTTGGTCGGTTTCCTTTGGTTACCAAGGATGGTTGGTTATCTCCTGGGTGGTCGATTGTTTCACTGGTGCTTGACGATGCTTGTTTGTTGCTCAGTCATCCTTTCTTACCGAGTAGTTTATTTTGAGTTTCTTCAAGGCTGACTTGTGCATTGATTATGGGTCATAGATTTAATGTTGGTATCCATCATTGGGAAGCATGTGGTCCCAAATTTGACCATTCCTTCCCTTGATCATGGATCTAAAGGCTGAATCAGTTCGGTAGCCTCTTGTATAAGTATAGTTGTTTGGTTAGAGTTTAGGGAGTCAGATTTAGTAGAAGACAAAAGATAATAGAATAGATATTGTTGGAAGATCCTCGCATGTTTGAGGACTTATGTAATTCATTGTAATATCTAGCCCTAACTAGGAAGGCCTTACAACCTGACATGTATGACTCTATTTGATGAAAGTTAATAAAAGATCCTACTTTCTCTCTCTCATTGTGTTTTGTGTGCTTCTGCATGTTGTTGAGCAGGCTAGATCATTAGGGTGTGCAATTTTTTGGCCCCTCTTGACCTATGCATAAGAGTCTTATCTTGCTCATTGATGTATTCCATATTATACAATATTTTGTCCCTAACCCTAAAGTGAGAAAATATTGTATAATATGGATTAGGGTTAGGGATTTCATAATGTATGGTTTTAGTACTTGTGACATAATTGAGCTATAAGGGATTACAGATTGTAATCAGGTTGTAATCACTGGATAATAATAATATTGGACTTGCTATTGGTGGATGTAGCCCAGGGTTTAGGTGAACCACGTTAAATCTTTCTGTCTTATGTTCTCTTCTGTGTGGTTTATGTTTTTTTTGATATTGGTTATTTGTGCATGTAATTGTTATTTCTACCTTGTTAATCCTAATACTTCCTTCTATGAATAGGTTCAAATTCCTTCTTACTCAGCATAACTGTCCATAATATCAAAGATTCTCCCATCTTAGGTGCAACCTCTCTTTCAATAGGTTCCTCCTCAACTTTCTCCTCATGTGCCACCAAGTTATATTTTCCTTTACCTCTACTAGAATTTTAAAAACATTGGAAGGCCCTATGAACAACATTCCCACACTTGAAAAAAGTACCTTTGAAACCACTATTTCTAATGCTCCTTCTAAGAATCTTCCAATTAGGTTATCATTCAACAAAAAGATTTTCTTTTCCACTATCACTAACCGGTCTCTCCCATCCATTAGGATTTCCTTCTCTTTTATTTAACTGGTCTTCTTCCTTCTAGGCATATTGATAAGCATCTTCAAGTGCACTAATCCTCAACATACTCAACTCATTCTGAATGTTAAGTCTCAGACCATTGGTATATCTAGCCACCTTCTCTTTAGATGACTCTTGGTGTCTAGATCTAATTTGCATCTTATATAATTCCTTAGTGTACTCCTTAATAATCAAATCCATTTTCTTTTGATTCTATAATTTTTTAAACAATTTCAATTCATAATCCTCTAGTATGAACTTGGCCTTAAGGCTATAAATCATATCTCCCCACCTAGTGATCTTAGATTCACTATTATATTCCCTATCTTTCCACAATTCCTTCCACCATAAGGAAGCATGACCCTTCAACTTAGTTTATGCCAACCTAACCCTCTATGTATCCTTAATATCTTCAACTTCAAAGTAATCCTCTAATTCACTAATCCAATCTATCAAATCCTCAGGATGTAATGAACTAGATAAATTAGAAACATCCAATCTATGAATCTTACCCATTTGTGCCATAGCTCTCGGTAATATTTCTTCATCTACAGGGATCTCAACCTCATCTATCTCAAGATATTCAAGAGCTTCTTCATATTCATCTTTAGTTTCAAGGTTCCTTCTGACCCCAGTGAAATCATTTTGGATCTTAGTTCTCATCTCATTCATGAATTCTTCCATCATTTTATCTATCCTTATAGGGTTCATTCTTCTAGGAAGAATTCTTGTAAACCTATGAATCACTCTCTCAAATTAATCACCTTTGAGGATCTGATCACTAGTGTTTATTTCCCTAACACAATAAATAAATCTACCAACACCCACAGTCTACCTCAAAAAATTTATCTGTACAAAAAATCACTGACCTGCCTCTCAACCGATCCTCCAACTCTTCCTACAGCTCCCTTCATACAAACCTCTACAATTGTAGATTAGATCTAACTTGTACACCCCCACAACTAGGATCTTAAGGGTTCAAAATCTATAGGATTTGATTTGATCAATTTCTTTTTTCCAAAACTCCTTTCATGCTCAATTAGAAAAAAATCCTATTTTCGATCACCTTAAACAAGCCACCAGTTGATGTAGGTTAGATCCTCAATTTTTCCACCCCACAAAAAAAAATTCTAAAACTTCACAAGATTAGGAACTTGGATCTGCAACCTCATGAAATGAAACTGTACTTTGATACCACTTGGCACAGTCAAGGGAGGTGAAATCCCCAATGGAGATGTCCAACCTTGTAGCTAGAGATTACACAATGTAAATGAAAAAATAAAGAAATGATCAACACCAGTAAATAATGAACAATACTCTTATATTATTATCAACTTGGCTTGCAAATGCATATTAAAGAATTTCAATAGACATGCCTCATTACTAAGGATATAAGCCTCATTCTTGATCTTTGGTATTAGATATATTGGCTATCCTCATTACCAATATCCTACTTCCTAAAAGAGAACTACTACCTAACTTATATACAAGATCACCAACCGCAAGGCAACCTATCTGATCAATAATATCCAAGATAAAGGAAACATATTACAACATATAGGTCAGGACCTAAATCCATAAGAACACCCCCAAATAGATAGATCATGACACAAAAACATGTAAGGAGGTTAGCCAAATGTCTAAGAACATAGAATGATGCACTATGAAGCTTCACATAACGTGAATCTCCATCGAAAGTTAAATGTCACCAATCCTGACTATTAGGATAGGGAAAAAATATAGGACTAAACCTATCATAAGATACCTTCATCTTGAAATATTAGATCAAGAAACAAACCTAGGAAAAGGATCGCCATGATGTCTAGATCACAACATAAGGATCACATAAGATAACGAGCCAACTAGAACTATTACTACCTAAAACACATAAAATTTTTCAATTGGAATAAAAAAATGAATAAATTGAAAGAAATATTTTTTGGTGATGCAAGATTACTCTGAACCCAAGATGCTCTTGTATCACAATAGCTTTCCGAGTATGATGCTAGTGGTTGACACATTTTCTTTAGCAAGGTGTTTTCAACTAGTTGACTTGGAACCTTAGTAAGCTTTAGGTTTTTGTTGTTATTTTATGTGTCCTTGCATATGGATGTACAAGTTAAGATCCTTGGTTTGGGGGTTTATGTTCTTAAACTTAGTGATATCTGATCTCTTTGTAGTTTTTCCATCATCCTCTTCTTTCTCTCTCTTTCTTCTACTTTAATGTGAGCATGAGGTGAACTCATACTCTTGCTAAAGTGGGGGCTAGATGTATCATCCTAAAAAGAAAGCACCCTTAATTAGGTGCTTATTTTAGCCCCATTTTAGTGTATATGGGTCCCCATAATGATTTCACATTCTTCTAATGCTCATTGGACCTTTATTAATTTAAATCAATATTTAAATTAATATTATGAGTCCTCTCTTAATTAATTTTAACCAAATTATTCCATCTCCTCAATTTTAAGATGTGTCTAACCTCATTTTAAAGTTTGAGTTGTAATTTCCACATCTATCGATCTCATATCTTTGCATGGCTCATCTTTCGTGACCTAGAAATTGTCAACTTTCTACCTATAAAATTTCATTAAATTTCACTAGGTACATGACATATTTTTGGGTGCATGTTGGGATTAGAGATATTTTCCTAGGAATATGTTGGGATTGGAAACATTTTCCTGATACTTTTTCTTTGAAATTTTAAGGGTGGGATCCTATGGTTTCACACTCCCAAAGGTAGCTCCGTAGGTGATCATTATCATTTTTCTCAGTTGGGCTAAAGGTAATTCTATTGGTAATTTGGCTTAGTAGGACATCATGATGTTATCATTATGGAAACATATATTCATTATTAAGACAACATGATCCAAGAAGGAATTTCTAGATGAGAACTTAAGAAAATTGTGTAAGTATAACAGAGTTTATCTATCTACATAGAGACTATTTTGATTAGCGAAGTTCACAGAAGTATTTTTAGTGCATGCAAACTTGAGCACATATTATATAAGGTATGTTGAAGCTACATATAAGAGTGCAAGGCTATATGACATGTATAGACACATATATTAATGTTTGCAAAAATAGTGTACAACTGACCAAAATAGGGCATCAATTACTAAATGATTATTTTGAGTTAAGGTGTTAGAAATAGGGAATACTGAGAGGGGGGGTGAATCAGTATTCTACAAACTTTATCTTTTTCCCAATTATGGATATAATAGATTATCTTTACACATGCATAACATAAGAAGATAAACAACATGCATAACAATAAAGAACTCATAACGCATTATTTGTTCTCGAGGAAACCCTGGCCAAGGGAAAACCCCGATGGGGATGGCACCCACAAAGATCCAATAATCAAAAGTATCTTGTTAAGGATGTTGACCCTATTAGGAGTCTATTACAAACATATAGTGTATCAGTCCTGATTAAGGGACTATAGGCCTTGTTAGAAGCCTCAAACCTGTTAGGAGTTGGTAGTACAAAATGTGATTGCTAGCTGAGCCCACTACCCAAAAAAGTAATGTACAATATACACTGATTAAAAAAGAGGTCAAGCTACATAACCTTATATTTCTTGCATCAATATCTCTTCGCTGATCTTTCACTATCGCTATTACATATGCTTCATATACTTTGCATCATACTTCTACAATAACTTGCTACTTGTTACAATTACTACACTTTACAATTACAATTACATTTAAATTTATACCAATAACTTTATCCAAGAGTAAAAATCTAGGATTTCATCCCTTTATATTGTTAAGACATTATTTTGATAAACAAAATAATCCCTTAACTCTTTACTAGTTCTATCTTCATATTCTGTCCTGTCGACTTCACACTATCTTTAGTAAAACTGTCATAACTTCTTCCGTAGATGCTGTACTAACTTACACTCTTATATGGGTAATCATTAGTCACCATAGAGTCTATTTTCAAGTGCACAAGCACTAAAATCACTCCAATCAATGTTGCAAACAAAAATTGTGTCCGGGTACACTGGGAAAAATATTATCTCACACTTAGACAAATTTGCAATGCGCTCTGTCATACTTGCTCTCTGACTTGTGTGATCTTCATGTGGATCATATGTTTCCATAATGACAACATCTATGCAATCAACTCAGCCAAATTGCCAACAATCTCCCCCTTTGTCATTGGTGGCAACATATGAGAAAATTGGCTAAGTGTGCAACTCTGAAATCTCAAAATTGTCAAAATTGTGGCCATAGTATAACATATATATACTATCCTTATAAATCCTTAAAATTATTAATTATAATACAATAATCCCCCTAAGAGTATCAATCCTTATCATATATTATCAATTTTCTACTAAATATCTCTCCCCCTTTGACAACAATGACAAAATAACGGTAGGGAGGGCTACAAAATTGTATCACAAAAAGTTATACCTCAATTTATTTATTGTAAAGCCAGTAGGATTGCAACACAATTTGAAAAATTTATCTTCATGGATTCTATCTCCTTTTCCCATGATTTTGTTCAAAGATGTGATCAATTCCATCTCATCATCATCATTTACTTCTTTTCCCAAATCCTCAAACAAAAATCTAGTTTGCTTCTTCTTTCTAGTTTCAGGAGTAAGATTGATTTCTTCTATAGAGGGTACATGTGCTTGTGCTTTTGATACTTTAGGTTCTTCAATAATAGATCAGGTCTACTCAGCTTTTGTAGTTCTATCTGGTTCATCAAGAGCTGAATAGTCTACAATGTTCTCTAGATTCTTGAATACATTATCATCATTATCCAAGGTGATCATTGTACCTTCAACATTCATAGATTCTTCTTCAATGTTTATAGCTAGTGGAGAGGGAATATCCTCTTTTTCTACTTCTTCTGCTTGCTTTGTTGCAACTGATGTCTCTCCAACAATTTCTGCCATAACTTTAATTATTGCTTGTTCAGTCTCTGCATTCACTTGTTCATATTGTCCTGCCATGATCTGAATGGTTCTCATTTTTGTACTTAAATGGGTGCTAAGGGGCTTCAAAATTTGTTTAAGATGTTCATCATCTCTTACATCACATATTTTATTCACAAGATTCTCTTTGATAGATTTGTCTTCTTGTGCTCTCATATTCCTGTTAACAAGTTTCTTCAATAATTCATCAGGTATCTTTCCCTGAATAGTGTCAAACTTCTTATTAGCCATAATCAAATGCTTGACCACTACATTTTCAAGATTCAATTTATCAGAATATTCATAAAGGTTGTAGTATTTATTCATTTTAGTGAAGTCTCCATCTTTTATAATTTCTTCATTCACTCTCTCAACTCTAGGTTTCCATGCTTTCTTCTTGACAGAAGTGTCATCATCTTTAACTTCTACAATTTTCCTAGGTACTAGTGGCACCAAAGTTTTCTACCTCTTACCAGGTCTAGTAGCAATTTCTTTCACTCTCTTGCTCGGTGTGGAGGGGGTAGATCTAGTAGGTTTTCTTGCTACTTGTTCCTTCTCAGGTTCCTCTACTTTCACCTTGACTAGTACTGCACTAGATGATAAGAGAGGTACAGACAAAATCTCTTTCTATCCAATATCTCTGATTGCTACTACTGTCTACTTTGCCACTAAGAATTCTCTCTCTATCATTCTTGTATCCTTCAATATTTTCTTATTAGTGCTCTCAACTCTTTTCTTAGACTATTTCTCCTCAAGTATAGCGTTTGCGGAGTTGAAATTTTCTTCAAAAGTTCCAAATCTATTACTGTGAGTGTCAACCTTGCACTTAAGTAGCCTATTCACATATTATTCTGTCTCAGTTTTAGATATTTCATAGCCAAGAGGGTCTATGAACTCAATTCTAGGTTCAACTACTTTAATGTATGTAAAGCCAGTGTCAACCATAAAACATACTTCATTCTTGTATTTCTCCACAAGAGATTGTGGAATCCTTGATTTGCTAGACACAATATTCTGAAATGTCTTAATAACAAGTACTGCACTCTCATTAACACTGTCAATAACATGCGTTTTGTATACTACATTAATCCTTTCCATTGTAGTTTGTCCATCATTCCAATCATTTCCTATGGTGTAAGGAAATCTCCTCAAAAGATGAAAAAACATGTAAGTGATCAAAGATGAAAATCTAAATTGTGCATACTTTGTCTTTCTTAATCTTCTCCAAATTCTCAAACAATTGAATTCTCAAAATTTCACACATATCAACTGGCATTTTGCCAACACACATCAAATAAACTATGTGTACCATTCCAACTGCCATGTCATCCTCTCTTGAATTTGCACAAAACTTAGTTGTTAGGATTTTGCATAACTATCTAACATCATGTTGTTGGATCTTACTAATTACAATTCCTCTGCCATTATAGGATGAATTAGTGTTATCAATGACTATTTTTCTCATGTTCTTCTCATTTAAAGGAATAGCTCCAGATTTAGACAGTCCAGTGACTTCATGAATCAAATCAGCTGTAATGTCTATCACTCTATCTTCTAGCCAAAACTTCCCATTATGAATTCTGCTAAGGATTATCTTAGTGCATTCTTCATTATCAAACTCATACTGCAATGCATACTTAACAATCTCTTTTTCTTTCAAATGATCATATCCTTCTTTCAATGACATGTCCTAGTTGTAAATCTTATCATACTCATTTGTAAAATCACTATCACTGATGGTTTCTAACTTGTATCCAAGATAACTTCTTACATTCTCTAAATGCAAGACTCCATTTGGTACGGATGATAAAGCTAACTTAGGGTCTTCTTCCAAGGGTTCTACCAATTCCCTCTTCTTTCTAGGTCTATTTTTATCTCTGACATTGTGAATTAAAGATACATCCATGATTACTTCAAATTCCTTTTACCGATTCACAGATCTGTCAAGTAAAATACCTTGATTTCACAAATTTAGGGCTTGCGTAGATTCGATGCTCAAATCCTTCACCAAATCATTGCAAAAAGCTTCCAATCACTTCTCTTTGATCTCCTTAACACTTTTATTCACTTTGATGATCAAATAACACTGATCATAACCTTTTATTACTTCAATCTCACTTAGGTCTGAAATTGCATTCAATTCTTTTGCCACTTCTTTCCAAAAAGTTATTTTCGCTATCCTGCAAAACTTAAAACTTCTTGCGATCTCACAAAACATAATATTTTTCTTTGCGCTCTTAACCATAGCATTAGAATATCATAAACTACCTTCCATTAACTGTGCAAGACTCAATTCATCATAAATCTACTTCTACACTAATCTAAGTTCCTAATCTACTATAATTTTCATAAATTAAGTGCTTTGAGATAGGTCAGGTAAGGATTCATTCTTACCACTTGATACTTCACCTTTCTGATTACCTTCAATGTTGAATATGTCTCCTTGATTTGTGCTTTTAACAAACTTCATTTCATCTATATTGCTACAACAACCTTTCTGTCTGTTACTTGCATCTTCATTTCTTCTTTCATGATTTCTAGGGTTAGGGTTAGGATGAAAAACTTCATTGTTCATTCTGCAAAACCTTTCTATATGTCCAATCTTCTTGCATATCTGACAAACAATTCCATTGCTTCCATATCTTGGTCCAGGTTGAATGATTTGTGATCTGCAATTTCTAGCAATGTGTCCAACCTTGTTGCATCTATAACATACTACTCTACTTCTTCTGTTCATATCTTCAATAGGTTTCTTATCTACATTGTTAGTATTCCTAAACATTATACTATTATTATTATTCTCAAAAAATTTAGGTTTCCTACATTCAATAGCTCTATGTCCAAATCCATGATAGTTATAACAATAACCATTAAGAGGTTTAAATTTCTTACTTGTGCAATCTCTCTTCATATGACCAATAGTATTACAAGCAAAACATCTACCTTTGAATTCTCTTTGCATACCTTTGGATGATTCATCTTGCTTTGGTGATTCTTCTTCTTTATGTGTATCTTCAAATTTGTTGATCTCATCAGACTTCTTCTCATCTAAGCTTTCAGATACCTTCAGATCTGGTTCCTTGCTTTCATCATTTTCTTTAAGAGTGTTGAATCCAAGACCATTCTTATCATAGAATGGCTTCTGGAAAGATGCTCATGTATCAATCTTCTCACTAGTTGAATATAGCCTTTCAAGTTGTTGCTTGGATTGAGTCAGTTCACCTTTCACAATCTTGTTGTATTTCTCAAGTTCAGTATACTGCAAATTGACTTTCTTAAGTTCAGATGTTACATTTCCAAGTTTAGATTTCAATCCTTCATTTTTAGTTTTTAGACTTTCATTCTCAGATTTCAGATTCGCTTCATTCTTTCCATTTCCATCTTTGAAACTAAGCTTCAAATTTGCTATCTTCAATTCATGCTTAAGGATCTCATTTTCTTTTTCTAAATTGTCATTACAATCTTCAATCAAAACTTTGGATTCTTTTTCAGATCTTAGATCTTCCAATTTGTTTTTCAGTTTCTCAATGAGGTTCTTTGCATCATCATATTTTCCTTTTAGAGTGTCTCTTTCATCAGTAAGCATATCAATCTGTTCAAGGGCTTCTTCAAGATTCTTATGTAGTTGATCCATATCCATAGAGATCTTACTCAAGCTGCTAGGCTTTCCTTGAATGATTCTTTTCTAAGTAACTAAGCTCTGATACCAATTGTTAGAAATAGGGAATAGTGAGAGGGGGGGGGGGTTGAATTAGTATTCTAAAAACTTTATCTTTCGCCCATTTATGGATATAACAGATTATCTTTACACATGCATAACATAAGAAGATAAACAACATGCATAACAATAAAGAACTCGTAACACATTATTTGTTCTTGAGGAAAGCTTGGCCAAGGGAAAACCTTGGTGGGGATGGTACCCACAAAGATCCACTAATCAAAAGTATCCTATTAAGGATGTTGACCATGTTAGGATTCTATTACAAACATATAGTGTATCAGTCCTGATTAAGGGACTATAGGCCTTATTAGAAGCCTCAACCCTGTTAGGAGTTGGTATTACAAAATGTGATTACCAGCTGAGCCCACTACCCAAAAAAGTAATGTACAATATACACTGATTAAAAAAGAGGTCAAGGTACATAACCTTATACTACTTGTATCAATATCTCTTCACTGATCTTTCACTATCGCTATTACATATGCTTCATATACTTCGCATCATACTTCTACAATAACTTGTTGCTAGTTACAATTACTACAATTTACAATTACAATTACATTTAAATTTATACCAATAGCTTTATCCAAGACTAAACATCTAGGATTTCATACCTTTATATTGTTAAGACATTATTTTGATAAACAAAATAATCCCTTAACTCTTTACTAGTTTTGTCTTCATATTCTGTCCTGTTGGCTTCACACTGTCTTTAGTAAAACTGTCATAACTTCTTCCGTACATGTCGTATTGACTTGTGCTTTGAGATGGGTCATCATAAGTCACCATAGAGTCTATGTTCAAGTGCACAAGCATTGAAATCACTCCAGTCATCATCACAAACAAAAAATGTGTCCGGGTACATTGGTAAAAATACTATCTCACACTTAGACAAATTTGCAATGCACTCTATCATACTTGCTCTCTAACTTGTGCGATCTTCATGTGGATCATATGTTTCCATAATGAAAAAATATATGCAATCAACTCAGCCAAATTGCCAACATAAGGGATTATTTTGTTTATCAAAATAATGAATTAAAAAATTACGGATGACATCCTAGATGTTAACCCTAAGACATGAAGAGTTAATGTTATGTTTTGATAATATGGAAGCCAACATGTAAGCTATATTTGAGATAGCTGGGATAAAGGAAAGTAAGAGGCTAATGAAAAGTTTTAAAAATATTTTGTGTTGATTTATTGATGTTTTATTATGCAAAATATGATATATTATCAGATTAGTGTGAATTGATAGAAAGTTTTGTGAAGAGCCTACAAGCTAGATCAAAATATTGAATATATTCAACAATGGTAAAAGGTTTTTATATTTTATCTTTGTACTAAAGATTATTATTGTATATTGCATGTTTCGGTAGTTGGATCATCTTGCATACATTCATATTTTGTAATACCAAATCCTAATAGGTTTGAGGCTTCTAAAAATGCCTAAAGTACTCTAACAAAGACCAAGACAATATAGAGATGTAATAGACTCCTAACAGGGTCAATATCTTTAACTAGATACTTGTGATTAGTGGATCATTTGTGGCTATCATTCCCATTGGAGTTTTCCCTTGGCCAAAGTTTCCTCGAGAAAAAAACATGGTGTTATGAGTTCCTTTGTTTTATGGTTGTGTTTGTTATTCAGTTTAGTGTCTTATGAAGGTTACAAGTTAATTACATATATCCATAAGTGGGCAAAAGTAAAAGTTTGCAAAATACTAATTCACCCCCCATCTTAGTATTTCCTATTTCTAACAATTGGTATCAGAGCACAACTACTTGGATAAAGCTTAACATCTTGAGTAAGATCTCTATGGATATGGATCAGTTACAGAAAAACCTAGAAGAAGCTCTTGAGAAGATTGATATTCTTACTAAAGAAAGAGATACAATGAAGAAAAAATATGAGAGTACAAAAGAATACATCGAGAAACTAAAAGACAAGATAGAAGATATTAAATCAAAGAAAGAACCTACAAATAAGATCAAGGATAGTGATGAATTTTCAAAACTAAAAAAGAAAAATGAGATTCTAAAGCATGAACTAAAGATTGTAGATCTAAAGTTAAGCCTGAAAGATGATAATAGAAAAGTTGAATCAGATCTGAAGTCTGAAAATGCAGATCTAAGGTCTAAACTTACCAAAGTAACATCTAAATTTGAGACTAAAAAGTTGCAGTATGCTGACCTTGAGAAGTACAATACAATTGTGAAAGGATAACTAACTCAATCCAAGAAACATCTTGAAAAAAATTATTCGAATAGTGAAAAGATAGATATATAAATTTCATATCAGAAACCTTCTTATGATAAAACTAGTCTTGGATACTTCGAAGAAAAATTCTCAAAGAAGACTGAATAATGTAAAGAACTAGATCCAAAAATTGAACACTCTGAGAACAAAGAAGAAGAAAAAAAAAAGTTGAGTATAACCAATCTGAAGTTGTACCTAAACAACATAATTAAGATGGATCACCTAAATAAATGTGAAATGAATTCAAAGTTATACGTTTCACATACAATTCATTTGGACACATGAAAAGAGATTGTACATGTAAGCAATTCAAACCCATATCTAGTTATTGTTATAATTATCATGGTTTTGGTCATAGAGCTATTTATTTTAAGAAACCTAGATCTAATAATAAAGCTAATAGTAGAATGTTTAGAAATACTAACCCTACAAGAAACTTAGATCTAATTATAAAGCTAATAGTAGAATGTTTAGAAACACTAACCATACAAATAAAAGACCTTCTGGAGCAACAAACAATATAAGAAATGGAGTTGTGTTATATATGCAACAATTTTGGAGATATTGCCAGAAATTGCAAATCACAGACTAGTTAGTCAGGACTGAGATATGGAAACAATGTTATAGTTTGTCAGATTTGTAATAAAATGGGTCACACAACAAGATATTGCATAATGAACAACATGAGGAATCCTATTCCTAGAAGAAATGTGAACTACACCAAAAGAAATAAGGATATTAACAACAGTCAAAAGAGAAATAACAGTAACATGGAAGAAGTTATATATGTCAAAGCTATAGATCAAGAAAGTGTTTCCACAATATCATGAAGTCAGTCAGGTGAAGCATTTGAGAGTAAGTTGGAATCATTTCTGAACCCATATCAAACTAATTGAGCATCAAATTCCATTAAATTAAGCATCAGATTAAGCACCAAAATAGCATAGAGCTTAGTAGAATTTGAATCAAGCCTTGAGAAGTTAATATGTGATATAAAGTGATGTAAGGAACTTATTGTTAAGAGCTCATGTAATTCTAAGCATGTATGAGAGCACATGAAGTGAAAGATGTTTGCAGATAACCAATAACATCTTTTTGGCATGAATACACTTATGCAATTAATGCAATGACAATGTCTTGAAGGATTTGATAGATAAAAGTAGATTATTGACATCATTTGATCATTCATGAATTTAAAATAGTTTTAGAGAGATAATTAGTGAAGTTTGAAAGCATTTTGAAATATTTGGAGACAAAGTTTTGCCAGATCTACGCGAAAGCCCTACATCGTGATTCCAAGGTATTTTACTAAGTGTTTACTATTAGAGTAGTTACTTTTCAGTGCAATCATGGATTTATCCCTAGTTCATAACATTAAGGACACACCTAGACCTAAGGTGAGAAGGAAACTAGTAGAACCCTCTGAGGAAGACCCTAGCTTAGCCTTATCATCTATACTAGACAAAGTATTACATTTGGAAGATGTGAAAGGTTATTTGAAGAGAAAATTTGAGACTGTAGGAGACAGTAGCATGACTGAGGAATATGACAAAATATACAACCAGGATATGACTTATAAGGAAGGGTATAAACATTTAGGTCATCTAGACATTATCAAGTACATGTTTCACTATGAATTTCAGAATGATGAATGGCCTATGATCATTTTAAGAAGAATTCATGATGGAAAGTTTTGGTTGGATGATAGAGTAATAAATATCAAAATTTATTTGATACATGAGGTGACAGGTTTATGTAACAAAGGTGTGATTCCTCTAAATGAGAAAAATGTGAAGAAAATAGTTCTAGACAACACTAAATCTTCATACAATGGAAGAGGCATTGTAATAAGTAAAATTAAGTAGAATGATGTTAGGTATGTTTGTAAGATTATGGCTACCGAGTTATGTGCCAATTCTAGAGAAGATGATATAGAAGAAAGTATGGTATAAGCATCTTATGTTATGTGTGTTGATAAAGTTGATGTTGACATGAGTGAAATTATGAGGATCCAATTGATTGAGAATCTTGAGAAGATTAAGAAGACAAAGAATTCCTAATTCAAATTTTCATCCTTAATCACCTATATGTTTTTCCACCTTTTGAGAAGATTTCCTTACACTATAGGAGCTGATTCGAATGATGAGAGACATAAAACGGAAATATTTAACAAGGTTTATCTTAGACACCCAATTGATAAAGTAAATATGAGTGCCAAACTTGTAATTAAGAATTTTTAGAATAAGATGAAGAAAAGGTTAATAATTACACCCCCAATAGTTGAGAAATACAAAAGTGAGATATGCTTTTTTGTTGATACAAAATTTACAAATATTGAAGTGGTAGAACCAAGAACTGAATTCATAGACCCTCTAGATTATGAAGTGTTTGAAGAGAAAATTGAAGGATATGTGAGAAGAATTCTGAAATGTAGACTAGATTCCAAAAGTCCTAGATTTGGAACATTTGAAGAAATTTCCAACACAACACACCAATCACAGTTGCAGAAGTCAGCTAAAAAAAGGGTTGACACAACTATTAAAAATATATTAAAGGAAATATGTATGACTAAAGATGAATTTAACATTGTGAAGCAGACAACAAAAACTCTGAGAGATATTGGATAGAAGGAAGTGTTAACTATACCACCTTTAGAATCCAAAGAAACCCCTGTACTAGATATTCAAAATGTTGATGAAGATGTCATTGAGCCAAGTGAGATGAGCATATCACTGAAAAATACACCAATAGCATCCATAAGAAAATCTACAAGATCTACCTCCACTACACTGGCTAAAAGAGTAAAAGAAATGGCTAGTGGATGAAGAAAAAGGTAGAAAACTATCTTTTCTCCCGTGGAAAGAAAAAGGACATAAGAAGAAGAATCCACACCCATTAAGAAAATGAGAGGTCAAGTTCCAAGTCAATCTCAAGGAGAAGAAGAGGCATGCAACAACAAAAAGAAATAGTGGAAACCTAAGATTGAGAAAGTAAATCCTTTGATCATAAATGATGGTGATTTCAAAAAATTAAATAAAAACTATCAAATGTATAATAATTTTGAGAAACTCAATCTTGAGAATGCAGTTGTTAGGCACTTGATCCTTTCCAACAATAAATTTGAGAACATCAAAGATAAGATACCAAGTGATCTTTATGCGAAAATGATTAAAAAGAACAAGAGAGAAATACAAGAAGATAAAGGTATAAGAGAAAGGTTTGTGAGAAAACTCTATGTAATCAAAGATGAAAAACATTTCAAGGAGATAATGAAGAGTCTCAACACCTATTTGAGAAAGAAAAGAAGAAAAGTTCTAATTATGGGAGGTAACTATGAGGAAGTTAACAAGGAAATCGACAAAGCAGTTATAAAAGAGATGACTTTAGTACTGAGAGAAGCATTAAGTGAATCAAAATAGGACATTTAAATAATAGAAGCAATTACACCACCTCTTCAAGAAACCATAGTTACACCACCTTCCATACTTATTGATGATGAGATCATGCATGTAGAAGGCACTATCATCACCATTGATAGAGAAGAAGATCCTTTTGAAGATCAAGGAGAGGATGTTGGCAATTTGGGAGAGATGGTGAATGCGAAAGAAGATGAGGAAGAAAATAAGAAAGAAGATGAGGAAGAAAATATGGAAGAAGAAAAGGGAGAGGATAAGAAAGAATAAACAAAGGCATCAGAGGAGACACAAACATAAGTCACTAAAAAAGTTGTACAAGAGGAACAAGGTAAAGTAAAATAGATAAAGCCTACAAAGATTATACCTCAGCACATTCAGATAGTCACACCATAGAAGGTCACAATAGAAAGTTCATCAAAGTGACCTATTGAGTCAGTATTAGAAAATTTGGGAGTTGAAGTTGATGATGATGATCAAATAGGTTTGATTTCATCCTTGAATAAGATAATTGGGAAGAATAAGAAAGTAAAGATTTTGAAAGGATCACTACTTGAGGTAACAAATAAACTTCAAAATGTTATATCTACTCAGGTTAGTGAAGTTGATTTGCAAGCTAAAGAAAGAGAAGTAATCAAAGCTTTTGATAGTGAGTTCACTACTTTATCTGATATTGCATCAGTGAAAGAACAAACACTTCATGATGCATGGGTTATGATTTAGATAACCTTGATGTTTCCATTAAGGAGTTGAGGAAATGTTTGGAAAGAGGAAGAGAATTGTATAGTCAGTGTGCCTTGTCACACAATCATATCTTAGATATTTTAGAGAAGTTGAAGAATAAAGTGTTAATATGATTTAGAACAATAAAGAGGGGGCGTGAATTAGTTGTTCTAAGGTCTGGATGTATAAAACAAACTTCAAAATATTTTCTTTAAATCAAATCTAACAACCAAAACCAACTCGGTCATCACTGATTCTATAATAGAAACATATAACATTGTAGTCCACTACCCAGCTGTATCTAACTTGTAAAACATAGAAATGTTTAAACCAAAACATTCACACAAGCATTGACACTAGGATTTATAGTGGAAACCCAATCTGGGAAAAACCACTTTGTAACATGCTACTATTATTTTCACTTTTCTGAAGTGAGCTTAGTTAAAAGCCAACACTGTCAAAGGTTACAATACACACTGTTAGGTGTGATCTGGTTAAAGGATTTCAATCACTCTATTAGAAGTGAGCCTTGTTATAGGACTTACATACATTCCATTAGAATGCAACCTTGTTCAAAGGATTTAAACATATGACTGTTAGGTAAACCTCTGTTAAAAGGATTTTGACTATTACAATGGTTAGAAAGTAGCAACAGTATTGATCTAAAAAACATACAACTCACTTTACAAATATCAGATCCAATTCTGTACACAAATGCTAGTTTACTAACTTTGAAACTTTTCCATCTCCATCTCTGATCTGCTTAGAACTTTTCTTTAAGCAATCACCACACTTCTCATTCAACCTTTTCTTCTTATATAGTTAATAACATCTACTGATCTTCCAACATCCTCTTTTCACCCTTGCACACACATACCTAATGCTTAGGTTCCCTTAATACTTCCTCAATTAGGTTAACTCATCTTTTTTCACTCAATCTCCTTCGTAGATCTTAGGGTTAGGTCAGATTCATTAAATCTACCCGCTTTATGTTCTTCAGCTCCTTTTCTAGAAACATCTCAAATCTCTTAAAGATTTACAATAAATTTTTTTTTAGTGCATTCAATGCTTTCAAACAATTAATAAATAAAGTCAACACATTTTACATAATCCAAGAATTCAACAATGTCGGCTCCAAATCTGAATTCTTTTCAAATATAAAAATACTGATGCTCGGTCAATACTATGATCAACTACTTGGTCTTCATGTAGAAAGCTTGGTCATTACTAAAAATGTTTCCTCCGCTTATACTATCTTTCTCAGCAATTAACTGATGTTCGGTCAACACTAGAATTTTTCTCGGCATATATTGATTTGGTTGACACTAACATTACTTGGCTTGAACATGATTTTTCCATTTTTTCTCGGTCAAGCCTACCAGTTTAGTCTTCAATCTTACTAAGATAAACAATACATTGTCTCATCATTGTACAACATAGTCAAGTACACTTTGTAGTATTAAGATAACTCAACCTTTCCTTAGGTGCTATTGTTACCATCCTTTCTTTCCCTTCTTCACAACAATACAATAGATATAGTACTTTCCTAAGTAGCAATAGTCTTACCAGTTAAGGTTTGACATCAATGACAACACAAAAATTTCTTCAATTATAGTTTCCAACAATCTCCCTATTTGGCATTGATGGCAACACCATATGATATCACTTGAATAACGCATGGATTACCAACCAATCCAAAAAACTTATTTGTCCATCAGAATTTTTTTTTTGTAATATCCTTAGCTTGATTCTGATTCAGAATCTATTAGCCTCACTTCTGTGACCATCAGAAATATCCAGATCTACCTCTATCCCGATCCTTCATCTCAGTTCATCATCTCCTTACTTTTCTTTTTAGTGTCATGTGTTATTATATCATCTTAGTTCATTTCCCTCTTTGACAAAAATGCCAAAGTAGAAACTAAAACATACATCCATTAGATGTAGATATTATCTATGTAGCTCAGTGTTTCTTCCTCTGTCATCTTGCTTATGACTGATTCCTTGTCTTTGCTCTTCTTCACAACTTTAGGCCAATCCTAAAGTGTGACAATTTTTTGCATCAATCTATCAAATATTCTTCTGTAGCATATTTGATGCAGTGCTCCTAGCTTAACTAGGTAGCCTAAGTTAGGGGAAGGACCCCTAATTGACTTCTCAAATACTCATGTGCTTCTTTAGGTAAAGCTTTAGTGAATATGTCTACTAATTGTTCCTTTGTATTCACATATTCCATTCAGACTTATTTATCTTGTACCAATTCTCTGAAGTAGTGATACTTGATTGCTATGTGCTTAGTCTTAGTATGCATCACTGGATTCTTAGAAATGTTGATAGCACTTGTGTTGTCACATAAAATAACAACAGGTTCAGTGATTTCTTCTTTCATGCCTACCAAAAATTGTTTTATCCATACCAAATTTGAATAGTTTACTGCAACAACAACATACTCGGCTTCAGCAGTAGATTGGGAAATGCAATTTTCTTTCTTTCTTGTCTAGGAGACTAATCTCTATCCAAGAAAGAAATCTCCACCACTAGTACTCTTTCTGTCATCTACATTTCCTGCCCAATCAACATCTGTATATACTCTTAGTTCAAATTTTTCATCCTTCTTGTAATATAGCCCATAGTCAATAGTCCCTTTCAAGTATCTCATAATTATTTTCATAGCCATCATGTGTGTTTCCTTAGGATTGGTAGAGAATCTTTCCACAATCCCAACAACTAGTGCAATATATGGTCTACTATGTACAACATACTACAATTTTCCAATCATGGATCTGTACAAAGTCTGGTTCACTTCTGCAGCATCATCATTCTTAGATAACTTTTGTCCAATAACCATAGGAGTACTCACTAGTCTAGAATCTTCCACCCCAAAAGTTTTTAGTATTTCATTAACATACTTAGACTATGTAATGAAAATTCCTTTCTTCATCTGATATACTTGTAAACCAACAAAGAATTTGATCTCACCAAACATGCTCATTTCAAATCCAGTTTGCATTTCATTTGAAAATCTTTTACACAAAGCATATTGTCCACCAAAAATAATATCATCCAAAAAAATTTGTGCCAACAGGATACCTTTACCTTCTTCATCTTTCATGTACAGATTGCTTGTGTCATTTGTTCTTGAAAATCCAATTTGTATCAAGTAGCTATGCAATCTCTCATACCATGCTCTGGGAGCTTGTTTTAATTCATATAGTGCTTTGTTTAGTTTCCATACCATGTGTCTTCTATTTGGATCAATAAAACCTTCTAGCTGTTCTGTGTAAACTTCTTCTTCTAGTATACCATTTAAGAATGCAGACTTGACATCCATTTGATATGCCTTGAAATCTTTATAAGCAACATATGCAAGTAGAGTTCTTACTCCTTCCAATCTAGCTACAAGGGAAAATGTCTCCCCATAATCTATTCCTTCTTCTTGTGCGTAGCCTTTGCATACCAATCTAGCTTTGTTCCTAGTTATTTCACCTTTTTCATTCAACTTATTCCGGAACACCCACTTTGTTCCTATAACATTTTTGTTTTCAGGTCTCGGCACCAGAGTCCAAGTATCATTCTTCTCTATATGGTCTATTTCTTCATTCATTGCTTGTATCCAGTCTTCATTTTCTAATGCCTCTCTAGTTGACTTAGGTTCAAATTCACACAGTAAACATGTTGGATCCTTTGTCTTACTTCCAGTCAGAATTCCAGTATGTTTGTCTCTAATTATCTATTCAAGCTTTTGATGTCTTCTTACATATTTTTCCAAAATAGGTTCAGCTCTTCTCTCCTCTATTTCATCAGGTTCCTCAACAAGATTGTCAAATTCAACTTCTGAATGCTCGACAACCTCTTCCTGATACTCGATAGCATTATCTTGTCGCTCGACATGTTTTTGTTCTCTTTCAGCACTATTTTCCTCATGCTTGGTAGCATCTTCTTGTCGCTCGACATTTCTTACCCAAGACTCGGCATCAGGTGCAAGTTTGTTACTTTCCTCTTCTTCTTCTTCAATATACACAAAAGATCTATAATCTTCTGGTTCTCTTTTGCTGTCAACTTCATTTCTTTCTGCATACTCATCAACTTTGACATTCACACTTTCCACAATTTTGTTAGTATTAGAGTTCAAACACTTATAAGCTTTACTTTTTGTGGAATACCCTAGGAATATGCCTTCATCACTTTTAGCATCAAAATTTCCATTCCTCTTGTCTTTTAATATGTAGCACTTTCTTCCAAAGATTCTAAAGTATTTAACACCTGGTGCATGCCCATGCCATAATTCATAGGGTGTCAGTTTTGTACCTTTCTTGATCTGTACCTAATTAAGAGTGTAGATAGCTATACTTATAGCTTCTTTCTAGTATTTCTATGCCACATTCTTTTCAATCAATAATGTCCTTGCACAATACAAGATAGCTCTGTTTCTTCTCTCTGCTATACCATTCTATAGAGGTGTTCTAGGTGCAGACATCTATTTTTTGATCCCTCTTTCATTGCAAAATAGATTGAATTCATTTGATGTAAATTCTCCACCTCGGTCAGATTTAAGACATTTCAAGTTCCTACCTATCTCCTTCTCAACCTTAGCAAAATACCACTTAAAGAATTGAAAAGCGTTAGATTTTTCTTTTAGAAACATTACATGCATCATCCTGGTATGATCATCAACAAACAAGATAAAATATCTAGTACCACAGTAACTTTGTACACCCATAGGTCCACAAAGGTCAGTATGAACCAAATCTAAAATGTTTTCAGAAGTAAAGGATTTTCTCTTAAAACTTGACTTTGTCATTTTTCCTAACTGGCATTCCTTGCACATCACATTCTCAGGTTTCTTCAATCTAGGTAGACCTCTTACTTTCTTCTTCTTACTTATTTCTACCAAATTATGAAAGTTAACATGACATATCCTCTTATGCCATAACCAAATGTCATCAAGTTGTGAAACCATACACGCTTCTTCAGATAGGTCAAGATAGAACAAATTATCTCTAGTCTGTTCTTTGCTTCTGATTGGTTCACCATTAGCATCAAATATTTTAGCTTTCTTGTGATGAAATTCCACTCAGTAACCAGTACTGTTGAGCTATGCAACACTTAGCAGATTATAATTTAGACCTTCAACCCAATATGCATTTTCACAAGAGATCTTATTAGTCAATTTAATCAAACATTTTCCTCTAATAGGACATGGTGCATCATTACCAAATTTTACACTTTTACCTCTATAATGATGTAAGGTCTCAAACTTACTCTTGTAACCAGTCATGTGATGTGAACAACCACTATCAATAATCCATTTGTCATTCTTGTTCACATAGGAGATCAATGTAGTTTTCTCATCCTCATCAGATTCATCTTTCATTGCAACATAGACTACCTCAATTTCAAAATCATCACTATCAGTGTCAGTTTCTTCTTCAACAATGTAACAAGTTTTCTTACCTTTTCCTTTGTAGTCTTTGTGCCTTTGGTAGCTTCTTCCATCTCTTCTATCTTTGTGTTTTCTTTTTCTTTCTTCATCTTTATCATTCCTGTCAGGACATCTAGTAGCTATATGACCAACTTTATTACATGCAAAACATATAATAGGGAGTTTACCTTTATATTTTCCTTTTCCCCTTCTTAGTCTTCTAGCCATAAGAGCTTCTAGATCTTCAAGTTCTTCATCAGAAGTGTCACTATCACTTTCACTTTCACTGATGCATATTTCTTTTTCTTTCTTTGGCTTGTTCAGAACTAATTGTGACTTAAAATTAGATTCAACATTACCAATACTACCAACAGTGAAGTTATCATAGTTAGAGAGTTCAAAAGCAGTTAGCTTGCCAACCAAACTTTCCAAAGTAAGAACATTTGTAGAGTTACATCTAGATTCCTGAATAGCCGAGATCTTAATAGCATATATAGGATGTAGAGTTCTTAGTACTTTTCCAATTATGGTTTCATCATCAATAGTCCCACTTGCTCCTCTAATAGCATTCACAACTTCTTTTATTCTACCACAATATTGTGCAATGTTCTCACCTTCTTGTATTCTCATTTCATCAAACTTACCTCTGAGACTCTCAGCCTTAGCTTTCAATACATTTATGTCACCACCATAGATCTTTGCAAGACTGTCCCACATATCCTTAGCACTTGTGCAATCCTTAATGTCCTCACATTCTGGATAGCTTAGGGAAGATGCAATTTCTAGCATTGCCTAATTATGTTCTTTCTTAGCTCTCATTTCCTCAACAGTCAAAGGTGCGATAGGTGAGACAGTCATTCTCAATGTAGTACTTTGCAAAATCACCAATACTGGCTAGATGCAGCTTCATCAAGCTTTTCCATACAGGGAAGTTTTCCTTATTCAGCTTCGATACCCCGTTCTTATAAATCTCAATCATTTGCTTCAAGTCCCTTTAAACTTGATTTCTGTAAACACCAATAATAAGCAACATAGCTCTGATACCAATTGTTAATATGATTTAGAACAACAGAGAGGGGGGGTGAATCAGTTGTTCTCAGGTCTAGATGTATAAAACAAACTTCAAAAACTTTTCTTTAAATTAGATCTAACAACCAAAACCAACTTGGTCATCACTGATTCTATAATAGAAACATATAACATTGCAATCCACTACCCAGCTATATCTAACTTGTAAAACACAAAAATGTTTAAACCAAAACATTCACACAAGCATTGACACTAGGATTTATAGTGGAAACCCAATCTGGGAAAAACCACTTTGTAACATGCTACTATTATTTTTAGTCTTCTGAAGTGAGCTCAGTTAAAAGCCAACCCTGTTAAAGGTTACAATACACACTGCTAGGTGTGACCTGGCTAAAGGATTTCAATCACTCTGTTAGAAGTGAGGCTTGTTATAGGACTTACATACATTCCATTAGAATGCAACCTTGTTCAAAGGATTTAAACATATGACTATTAGGTCAACCTCTGTTAAAAGGATTTTGACTGTTACAATGGTTAGAAAGTAGCAGTAGTAATGATCTGAAAAACATACAACTCACTTTACAAATATTGGATCCAATTCTGTACACAAATACTAGTTTACTAACTTTGAAACTTTTCCATCTCCAGCTCTGATATGCTTGGAACTTTTCTTTAAGCAATCACCACACTTCTCCTTTAGCCCTTTCTGCTTATACAGTCAATAACATCTACTAATCTTCTAACATCCTCTTTTCACCCATGCACACACATACCTAATGCTTAGGTTCCCTTAATACTTCCTCAATTAGGTTAACACATCTTTTTTCACTCAAGCTCCTTCATAGATCTTAGGGTTAGGTCAGATTCATTGAATCTACCCACTTTATGCTCTTCAGCTTCTTTTCTAGAAACATCTCAAATCTCTTAAAGATTTACAATAAAACATTTTTTAGTGCATTCAATGCTTTCAAACAATCAATAAATAAAGTCAACACATTTTACATAATCCAAGAATTCAACAATGTCGGCTCCAAATCTGAATTCTCTTCAAATATAAAAATACTGATGCTCGGTCAATACTGTGATCAACTACTTGGTCTTCATGTAGAAAGCTCAGTCATTACTAAAAATGTTTCCTCGGCTTATACTATCTTTCTCGGCAATTAACTAATGTTCGATCGACACTAGAATTTTGCTCGGCATATATTGATTTGGTTGACACTAACATTACTTGGCTTGAACATGATTTCTCCATTTTTTCTCGGTCAAGCCTACCAGTTTAGTCTTCAATCTTACTAAGATAAACAATACATTGTCTCATCATTGTACAACATAGTCAAGTACACTTTATAGTATCAAGATAACTCAACATTTCCTTAGGTGCTATTGTTACCATCCTTTCTTTTCCTTGTTCACAACAATGCAATAGATATAGTACTTTCCTATGTAGCAATAGTCTTACCAGTTAAGGTTTGACATCAATGACAACACAACAATTGCTTCAATTGTAGTTTCCAACATAAAGAAGAACTATAAGTCATACTGAATGAGATACAAAATCCTCTGATGGAGATCACTGATATTGAGAAGAAATTTAGAAAAATACATGACGAGATAAGACTATTAGAAATGAAAAGGAAATAAATTTCAAAAGGTTTGCACTACTGAGAGAGCACTTAACCTTGAAGGTCAGTAATGTGTAGAATAAACTGGATGAATGTCTTTCCTCGAAGATATCTTATGGTAAATTTTCCTATCCAAATGTTAGAGAAATTGAGTTAGCATCTTATGGGATATGTGCACTACTTAGTGTATCAGATTCTATTAAGAAGACATGGGATAAGGAGATTGAAAACTTGAAGGTGAACTTTACAGGTTGCATTTCAAGCCTTCCAACTTTACAAAATTGAAGAAAAAATGTATATCACAAATTTTAAGCTTTTGGCATATATATTGTTAGGAATGAATGCTGATTATATCCTATGGAAAAGTATTCACAGCCATTCTGTAGCAATTTTTGTTACATTCATGACTGTCATTGTCATTGATGTCAACACAGTGATCTACTGAAGATTAGCAGTGAAGCAGACAATGTTTGGGTTAGCGCACTTGGGATATTGAAGATGAAGCTATGCGTAGTTGAGTACTTACTCTATGATGTTCTATGAGATCATGGTTAAGAGCACGGATAGAAATTTATTTATTCATGACAGTTATGAGGAAATTAGTGGAAGCAGTATTTAGGCAGTGTTCTTGAGTAGCAGTTTGTGGAAATCAGATGATATCTCCTAATCGGGAAAGAATATGATCATGCATAGTTATGAGGTAGTTGAAGACATGATGTTAGTGACATGGACGTGAGTGCAAGATTCAAGGTTGTACAAGTGAAGAATTATCTTAATTGGAAGTTGACAGTTTTGTGTTTTTTTGATGTAACGTATGGAAAATTTTATTTTGTAAATTGTATTCTAACTCATTTTTAATTACTTGAGTGTGGTATAAAGGAAGAGATGTTTTACTTGTTGTAGTGTGTGTATAATGAAAAAGTGAATGAAGGAATTATGAAAGTGAATTTGTGAAAGAGGATATGTGAAGCTTAGTAGTTGGTGTGGTTTGGCATAGTCAGAGAAGGAGCATTGAATTGTTGAGATAATTAATCTTTTGGTATTATTTTGTTGAGTAATACATAGATTAGTTGGACAACAAGTTTAGTGATCTTACCCTGAAGCAGTTTGGGTAGTGGGTCCTTCTGTCTTCCATAACTCCTAACAGAGTTAGAATCTTTTAGCAGAGATTCAAAGTCTCCTGAAAGGGACTCATATGTACTAATTGTATTTCATAAGACTCCTAATAGAGTCCATCCTCTCACAAGGAACTTTCATATTAGTGCATCTTTTGTGGGAATCATTCCCACCGGGGTTTACTCTTTGATCAAGAGGTTCCCTAGTCAACATATCTTGTGTCATTGTGTTATTATGCATGTATATCTTTCTATGGTTGTTGATTACATTGGTTACTTGGTTAAAATATATTAAGGTTGATAAAAGTTGTATATATCTGAAAACTAATTCACCCCCCCCCCCCTCTCAGTTATCTTGGTGGACTTTACTTTCTAACAATTGGTATCAGAGAAGCAGGTCCTTGAAGGAAACATTTAATAGCTTAAGGCGATCCATGGAAAATTTTAAAAAAGAAAGCCCTAAATTTGATGGAGTAAATTTTGACAACTGGAAAGAAAAGATCAAGACACACCTACTTTGTTTAGGACTAGGTTATTGGTTAATTACAAAGAATCAGAAGACTATCATTGATGAGGATAAGATTGAAGATTGTACTAATGAAGAGAGAGATCTATTTATGTATAACATACTTGCCAAAGAAGTACTCTTGTCAGCACTTCTGGAAAATGAATACAGTCAGGTAAAATATCTAAAGACATCTTATGAAAATTGGTTAGCTTTACAGTCTACTTTTCAAGGTGATGAACATGCTAAGAAAGTTAGATTAGATAATTGGATATGTGCATTTGAAGATATAAGAATTATGGAAGATGAATATGTTAGAATCTATATTGGTAGAATGTCAGAGATTTTTGTAGGTATAAAATCTTGTGGAGGAGCCAAGATAGAGAATGAAGTGATATGGAAAATTCTAAGGACATTGATTCCTACATTTAAGTAGACAACACAGATGATTGAACAAGTTATTCCTTGTACAACAAAATTTACTAGAGAGACTCTCCATGGAAGATTGGAAGTAGAAAAGATGCACCTAAGGCTATCAGGAGACTTACCTAGAATGGAGACAACATTCAGTGCTCTTAGTGTTTGCCCTACTTTGTCAAGAAGCATAAGTGTGAGTGGAGATTATGCTAGCAGCAATAGATCTTGAAATGAAGAAGACCTATAGATTGAAGATGGTATTGCCTTGCTTGTGAAAAGAGAACTAGACAATAAGAAATTTTTTAAATGTTGGACTTGTCAAGAATATGGTCATTTTGCATCTAAATGTCCTAAGAGAGTTAAGAAGTATAGAAACAACTTTAAGCCTAGAAGATCTAAAGAATGTTACTATGTAAATGATGAAGAACTTGAAGCTAGTTTGGAGAAATCTTTGAGTGAAAGTGATATTGAGCATGATGATATAGGATTTTTAGCAATAAAAGAAGAAAATCCTATAACTGAAGTTAAGGAAGAAAAAGCTTTAGTTTCCCAAGTAGAAAAGAAAGCTGATTGGATTATAGATAGTGGTTGTTCACATCATATGATTGGTGACATGAAAAAGTTCATAAAGTTTAAAAATTATGATGGAGGAGTTGTTAGCGTTGGAAACAATGCACCTTGTTTGATCAAAGGTATATGATCTGTTACTCTTGATGGAAAGACTAATACTGATGATGTTTACTTTGTGGATGGTTTGAAACATAATATTTTGAGTGTTGGACAGCTAGTTGATAAGGGATATCAAGTTTGGTTTACTAAGAAAACTTGTGTGATAAAAGATAGAGATGGTAATTTGATTGGCACTGGATCTAGAACCAGAGGTAATGTATTTCAGTTAAATCCTACTGAGATGACATGTTTGATTACTAAGATTGATGACATTTGGTTATGGAACAAAAGATTTTGTCATATAAACTTTGATAACATTGTGAAAGTGAGTACTACACTTGCAGTAAGAGATTTACCTAAAATTATGAAGCCTACTAACATGATTTACAAAGAATGTGTGATGCCTAAATAGAAGAGAAGCTCATTTCCTAGAAAGAAGTTTACAACAACAGAGAATTTGGAGATTGTTCATATAGATTTGAGTGGTCCTACGAGGACTAGAGGACTTTATGGAGAAAGGTATTGTATGATTCTTGTTGATGATTTTACAAGAATGATGTGGATTGCATTTCTTAAAGAAAAATCTGAAGCATTTGATAAGTTTAAGATCATTAAGAACAAAGTTGAGAATGAATCTGGAATGAAGATTAAGTGTTTGAGATTAGATAGAGGTGGAGAATTTACTTCAAAAGAATTTAACATTTTTTGTGAAGTGAATGGTATTAAGAGACAATTTTCAGCCCCTAGGACACCTGAACAAAATGGTATTGCAGAAAGGAGGAACATATCAGTAACTGAAGCAACAAGAGCTATGTTATTTGAGAATGACTTGGTGAAGATATTCTGGAGAGAAGAAGTGAACACATCAGTGTATACAATGAATAGAGTACAAATCAGAGCAGACACAAACAAGACACCCTATGAACTATGGTTTAGACATGCACCATCAGTTAAGTATTTTAGAATTTTGGAAGCAAATGTTATATTAAGAGAGATGATGACATTGGAAAGTTTGATCCTAGAAGCGATGAAGGTATATTTCTTAGATATTCCTTGAAGAGAAAAGCTTATTGATGTTACAATAAGAGAAATAAGACTATTGTTGAGAGTGCAAATGTTAAAGTTGATGAAAAGTTTAGAATTCAGGAAAGAATGCCTAATTATGAATCAGATGAAGGAACTCAGAATAGACCTAATCTAGAGACTACTAAATTATTCTATAAAACTAAGAGTGATTTGTTGAATGAAAGCCACAGTGAAGAAACCATTGAAGAACCTACAACAAAAACAAGTACTAAGACGGTGACACCTAACATGAACCTATTAAGGAATCATCCTACTGAGTAGATTATACGAAGCATAGACAGAGGAGTTTTGACATGAAACAAGGTACAAGAATAGTTGTGTTTGATTTCTCAAATTGAACCTAAATCTACTAGTGAAGCTTGTGAAGATGAACATTGGATTAAATCCATGAAAGAAGAATTGGATCAGATTGAAAATAACAAGACATGGGAATTGGTCCCTAGACCTAAAGATAAGAATGTTATAGGAACAAAATGGGTATTCAGAAACAAGATGAATGAATAAGGAGAAGTAGTAAGGAAAAAAGCAAGATTGGTATGTAAACGATACTCACAGCAAGAAGGAATTGACTATGAAAAAATTTTTGCACCAGTAGCAAGATTTGAAGCAGTAAGAATATTTTTGGCCTATGCAGCTTACAAGAAATTCAAAGTGTATCAGATGGATGTGAAGTCAACTTTTCTGAATGGAGAATCGGAAGAAGTCTACATTGAGCAGCTTGAAGGTTTTCCTTTAACTCAAGGAGACATGGTATGTAAACTAAAGAAAGCTTTATATGGACTAAAGCAAGCAGCTAGAACATGGTATGTGAGATTGGATAAGTATTTGTTAAAGTTAGGATTTACAAAAGGCACAACTGATAGCAACCTATACACAAAGGAAATTGAAAATGGTTTGTTGGTTGTTATTTTTGTTGATGATATTATCTTTGGAGGAGAAGATGAAGCCAGTGATAAATTTGTAGATGAAATGAAGACTGAATTTGAAATGAGTATGATTGGTGAAATGATATACTTTTAAGGATTGTAGATAACACAAAATAGTGATGGTATCTTTGTAATTCAGACAAAGTTCTTGAAAGATTTATTGAAGAGATTTGGAATGGAGAACTGTAAACTAGTTGGAACACCTATGGTAACTAGACACAAGTTATCTAGCACATATGAGACTCCTATAGTGGAACCAAAGAAGTACAGATCTATGATTGGAGGATTACGATATTTGACTCATACAAGACCTGATATAGCACATTTAGTTGGAATTGTAGCAAGTTTTCAAGCTGAACCTAGAGAATCACATTATGTAGTAGTAAAGAGGATACTGAGATAATTAAGAGGCACAATTGAGTATGGATTGTGGTATGGAAAATCTGATGATTTTATCCTATGTGCATATACAAATGCTGATTGGGGAGGTAGTGTTGATGATAAAAAGAGCACCAGTGGTAGAGCATTTTTCCTTGGAGGAAGATTAGTTTCTTAGCTAAGCAAGAAGAAGAATTGTATTTCACAAAGAATAGTAGAAGCAGAGTATGTGGCAGCAGCAAACAATTGTAATCAAATAATTTGGATGAAGCAAATGTTGAAGGATATTGAAATAAAATTTGTTGAGCATATTGTTATACATTGTGATAACACCAACACAGTTAGTATGTCTAAGAATCTTGTGTTACATTCTAAGACAAAGCATATAGAGATAACATATCATGTAGTGAGAGAGAAAGTTGTAGAGAAAGAAGTTAGACTTGAGTACATAAGCACAAAGGAGCAAATTGCAAACATATTTACAAAACCTTTGCCTAAGGATACATTTGAGTATTTGAGAGGTATGCTTGGGGTTATGCCCCAGCCTACTTTTGAGAAGTGATGTAGATTATTGCATTCATCTAGTGGTATATGAGCCTTATCTTTCTTCTGGACTAGATGTTGGTACTTCCTCTATGGGGGAGTATGTATATCTGAGCTGAGTCATGAGGACTCTAGTGAATGTATTTTCTGAATAATGTCTTTTGACATTGAAGTTGTTGACATAATGGTGAAACATTTGTCATTGATGTCAATGGGGGAGAAGTATACATGAAAAATCATCTGTTGGAGAGAACTGAACAGGAAAACAAAGAAAGATTTGATTGATGAAGAAGATTTGAAAGCATTTTATGAGGAACAATGTTGCAGTGTTGGATTTATGGAACTTGGATGTTTTTCCATCTATGTTGCCATCAATGCCAATGGGGGAGATTTTTAGGAATGAATGCTAAATATATCCTATGGGGGATTATTCAAAACCATTTTGTAGCAGTTGTTGCATTCATGACTATGATTGTCATTGATGTCAACACAGTGATCTACTAAAGATTAGTAGTGAATCAGACAATGTTAGGGTTAGCGCACTTGGGATATTGAAGATGAAGCTATGCACAGTTGAGGACTTACTCTATGATGTTCTATGAGATTGTGGTTAAGAGTGCAAATGGAAATTCATTTATTCATGATAGTTATGAGGAAATCAGTGGAAGCAGTATTTAGGCAGTGTTCCTGAGTAGCGGTTTGTGAAAATCGGATGATATCTCCTAATTGGAATAGAATCTGATCATCTATAGTTATGAGGAAATTGAACACATGATTTTAGTGATGTGGATGTGAGCACAAGATCTGAGGTTGCACGAGTGAAGAATTATCTTAATTGGAAGCTAACAGTTTTGTGTAATTTTGATGTAACATATGGAAACTTTTATTTTGTAAATTGTATGCAAACTCATTTTTAATTACTTTAGTGTGGTATAAAGGAAGGAATGTTTTCCTTGTTGTAGTGTGTGTATAATGAAAAAGTGAATGAATAATTGTGAAAGCAGATTAGTGGAAAGAGGATATGCGAAACTTAGAGATCTAGTATTGAGATCTGAAGAAGTAGTTGGTGTGGTTTGGCAGAGTTAGAGAAGGAGTATTGAATTGTTGAGATAAGTAATATTTTTGGATTATTTTTTTGGGTAATACATAGATCAATTGGACAGTGAGTTCAGTGATCTTACCCTGAAGCTGTTTGGGCAATGGGTCCTTCTGTCTTCCATAACTCCTAACAGAGTTAGAATCTTTTAGCAGAGATTCAAAGTCTCCTAACAGGGACTCATATGTACTAAATGTATTTCATAAGACTCCTAATAGAGTCCATCCTCTCATGAGGAACTTTCATATTAGTGCATCTTTTGTGGGCATCATTCCCATCGGGGTTTACTCTTTGATCAAGAGGTTCCCTAGTCAACATATCTTGTGTCATTATGTTATTATGCATGTATATCTCTCTATGGTTGTTGATTACATTTCTTACTTGGTTAAAATCTATTATGGTTGATAAAATTTGTATTTATCTGATAATTGATTCACCCCCCCTCTCAGTTATCTTTGTGGACTTTACTTTCTAACATATATATATATATATATATATATATATATATATATATATATATATATATATATATATATATATATATATATATATATATATATATATATATATTTTGACACCTTTATCATTGTTGTCAAAGGGGGAGTAGTATAGTATGAGAAAATTGCTTGTATGTATAAGGTATAGATATGCAAAAAAGGATATAGTATAATCAAAGGGGAAGTATCCCTATGGCAGAATAAGTTAATTAGACCTGTATGATCCATAAAAAATTTCAAATCTTGTAATGGCCTGTTAGGAATGGGAACACTAAGGGGGGGGGGGGGGGGGCTGAATCAGTGTTCACTATATTTTATCTTTTTCCTTTAACCTTCAAACTGAACTTAAATGCTTAAGTACTGAAATGAACATCCATATAAACATGAAACATGAAATCAACACATAACACCAATATGGTTATAGGGAAACCCAAATAGGTAAAAACCCTAGTTGGAATTGACACCCACTAATATTCTGTACTAGTGTTTAGTGATCCTTGTTAGAAGATCCTTAACCCTGTTAGGAGTTGTTGTACAATGTATTAAGTATAGTAGACCTTGTCAAGGGTCAGACCCTATTAGGAGTCTTTTAAAATAATCCTTGTTAGGGGATTGGATGCACTGTCCTAGAGCTCATTGCTCAAGTGGTGAAGGCTATAACCTTCTGATCTCAGATACACACTATATCTGCTAGATGAACTGTCACTATGACATTGCTTGTCAGATTAGTTTCTTTGATGCGCTAATGCTCTGACCTCTTGAAAATCTCTAATACATCTTATAAAATCTTTGCACACTTCTTCTCTACTTATTACAACCCTATATCAACTTCCATACCAATCACAATGGGTGCATCTCATATTTATATGCACATACAAAATAAACAACTAGGTCGGCCCTTAAACCTATTACATACAATGCTTCCAAATGAATTATCTTAAGCCTGTTTAAAAAAAAAAAATTATACATGTTGGAAACCTAATTACAATAGGTACATAGCCTTTACATCATTAGATTATAGCCACAACTCAAAATGATAACTGTCGGTTGCTTACTCTATTCTTCACTGGCACACACTGGCTGTGCAAGTTCAACTACTTGTATCTTTCTCATCCTTTCATATCTAATTATGCACTCATAGAATAAGCATGAATATAGTCTAACCAACTTAACTTCTAGGGTGCATACCATAATTCTTCCATACACATGTGTGCTAATGGTCTGAGCTGTAGGAACTCTGTACACTATCCAGTCTTCAATACTTATCCGATTTTTGATCTTCTCATCAAGTGCGCTGACTGCAAACTACTATATGACTTTTTTTCCATAATGAAAACACTATATTAAGTCATATACATCAGTATATCCAACTTTTCAACAATCTCCCCCTTTTTCATTGATGGAAACAAAGGAATATGACCAAGTTGCTAATTGTGCTTAATACAAAAAAAACTTTTTTCTTCTATACATATACTTATATCTCCCTATACATATTATGATCCATATTATATTCACAACTCCCCCTTTGACATTAATGACAAAGGTGTTTCAAAAGCTATATGTACATATACTCATTGAGTGAAAACATCTGGATATGCTATCTTCAGGTTCTGGATCTCCTTCTTCCAAAATGTGATCAAAGAGTTTACTATCTGGAGATGGGTGCATAATGCATATTGAAGCTTTTCCATCCTCTTCAAGTTTGTGGAAGGACCTTGATCATAGGTCATCATGGTGGCATAAATATCCTTGATATTCTGATTTAGAATGTCTAAAGAGGGCGCAAGAGCATTCCTCAACTAAGTCTATCTAGCCCTTATCTTTGTCATCTCTTTTTCTACCTTCTCAATTTTATTAATCTGTCCTTGGTAGACATTATTGCACATGTTCACATCTATGGATGTGTCTTTTACTAAACTCTTCACTTTCTCAATCATGGCTTCTACCTCTTTTATTTTCTTGAAATGATCATTAGTAAGCTTATCTTGATCCATGCATTTTGCAATGATACTTCTTCCTTGATCAACAAACTCTTTTAAGGATGCTTGACCAGTCTTGAGTGAGCTTAGGTCAAGTGCAAAGTTTCTAACCAATTCATTCAATCTCTTGTTAATATAATTTTCTTCTACAACTAGCGATGTAGACTCTTCAAGGCTTGATAAATTTCTTTTGAAATGTGAGATGAATGAACTCACATCATCAACAGAGTGTATCTTTGAAACTTTCGTGTCCTCTAGAAATAAATTGTTCAAAATTTTTACTGATTCTACTAGGAGGGGATTCCTCATCACTTATTTTTCTTTGGCCTTCTCCATAGCTAAGATGCTGAACTTAATCAGGTCTTCTTCTCTCCAAGAGTCCAAACTAGATGTGTCAGGTGTCAAACTTGACAACAATACTACAAAGGGAGTGATGGGATTGCTATCCATCACTTCTTGTTTTACCTTGACTAGTATTGATGGTTCATTATTCTCTTCTTCTTTTTTAAATTCTTTCTTTTCTTCCATCTTTTCTTCATTTTCATCTATTATGTCTTCAATCATTAATTCTTCTTGATGAATAGGAGAAGTGTTACTGCATAATTTTTCTACCTCTTGAGTGCTTACAAATGCCTCTTCAAACTTATCCAATTCTGTGTCAGTGGCCACCATGGATATTTCCACATTATCAATGATAATGGTGCTATCCTTGAGTGATTCTGTCATGGGTGCAGACTTATCTGCCTCTGATTGTCTCTCCAATGTAGGCACTGAATCCTAAGGACCTGTAGGTTATACCTTGATGGTCTTTGACCCTTTGGTAACCATTTTGGGTACATGTGTTGTGAGTGCAGTGGGATGATACATTTTCCTATTCATAAAGACCTTCTCAAAGGCTTTCTTTGTTTCTTTGGCAACTAATTCATAATTTTTATCCATTATATTCAATGTTCTTATCTTGGTTCTGAGGTGAGGCTTCACCATATCTAACAACAACTTCTTCTCTTCTAGCTCACATATAGGAAGGGTATCATCAAGAATATTTTCCCTTATTCACAGATCTTCTTCAATAGCCTATCTCTTTTGGAATTCTAGGATATTCCATACATTGTAAGGGATCATGGTCTTAAGTTCCAAGACTATTTTCTTGAACTTCAGCATGTGTTTGACTAACATACCATGAATCTTAGATTTGTCTATTCCACTATACTTTTCATAAAATTTCCCTACTTGATCAATTTTTCCCTCATCAATTATTTTGGCACTTAGCACACTGAGACTAGGTTTAAAAATTACTTTAGGAGGTGCTTGAGTGTTCCTTCTATTTATTGTGACTCTTGAGGATGGATGACTAGTCCTAGTTTCTTTCTTCCTCTTTGGCATTGCCTTATACTCAGGAGGAGCAGTAAGGTTAATGGTTTCCTTGGGTGCAGAAGGAGTATCATTAGTTATATCCTTCTATTCATCTGATTTCTCTATCTTTATCTTCTTCAAATTGGGATCATGTGATTCTGCCTTTGCTGCATCTGCACTCTTTAGTTCCAAAGCAATCTTTTGTTCTTTTTCTTTGTCAAGATCTACTTGAGACACACCATGTATTCTTAAGATTTCTAATGTGACTTTAGAACCTTTCTTTTTGTTGCTGCACTATTTAGTTTGGCATCTATTTCTCTTGTCTTCTTCTGATAAGTTCCCCATCTTGGATCATTTGGGTTAGTAGGAGTTGAAAGCAATACTTGAGCATATGCTTCTAAAGTTTGTTCCTCTACTTCATATCCAAGTGGATGAATCCACTTTATTCTAGGTACAACTACCTCCATGCAAGTTGTATCTATTTTAACCATAAAAAAAATTGTATCCTTGTACTTTTCAACAATGTTTTCTAGAATTATGTACCTCATTTGCATCTTAGCCCTGAAGGTCTTCAACTCCAATGTTATATAATCTCTCAAAGTACTTTCAGTGGATGCCTTGTTAGATATCTATGGCATGGTTGGAATGGACTTGTCCAAATATAAATATGATACTTTCCAACTATATGAAGGTACATGTAAATGATCAAAGACCCAAACTTGAATATCTTGGTCTTATCATGCTTGATTACCTTGATGTTATCAATCAACCATGTGCACAAGATTTCACATAGATTGAACTCTCCATCTTCCTTCACATGTCTAATGGCTGCTAGAATTGTGCCTGCAGACACACTATTCACCCTGCTGGTATGATGAAACCTATATCCAAGTATCATGGACATCAATTTGATGTCAGCTTGCTCAATAGGCTCAATTGTCATTCTACGCCTATCACTCCTTGACTTACATGTTTGCTCAAAAATTTTTTTGAGATCCTTGCCCACAGGAAGGATGGCGCCAGTTTTCGATAGGCCTGCCATCTCATATATTAGGTCACTAGTGTTTCTTACTGGCACATCACCTATCCAGAATAGGTCATCATGAATTCTACTCAAAAGTATTTTAATCCATTCTATCTCATAGAACTCACATGCTATAGCATACTCCACTAAAGGGTGATCATTCCACTTCACATATTCATCTAAGAAGGTTTTGTCTAGTTTTAGCATGGTTTCCATGTGTGCCCTTAGTTTGTCCAATCCTAGTGGTTCCTTCTTGCAGTAAATGTATGCCCTAATGTCTTCGACATGCATAACGCCCATAGGCATGTGGGAGAATTCTCTCTCTAAGTAATCTAGGGTAGACGTAAATGGATGCTTCTTAAATACATATCTTTTCTTTTCTGTAACATGAAATACTATGGGAGTGGCCATCACTTACTTGATTTATCACTTTCCAAATGTTCTCTGAGATAATCTGAAGACTTTTGAATCAGTGCGATGAACTAGGGTTTCTGCAACCGATCAAATGAACTACTAATCACTGATAGATCAATCTATAAATCTTCACAATAACTTCTAAAGCTCTTTCTTCTCTCCAAATGCTCTGAATTCGAATGCAATGAGTAATCAAAAAGCTTTCTATGTACTTAAAGTGAAAATTCTGCCATTAATGCTTGCCATGTAAACTAGGCTATCACTTAGAAATTTATATCTTTCATTCTGAGAAGAATCAGCTAGTGTGCTCTTGCACAAAGGTTTCTCTAGTCTCCAAAAGCTTAAGTCCAAAGGTGCATACTCTGAGAGTGAGTATACCAGCCACGTAGGGGTCTAGAGCTAAATTAGCTCCCCTATGACCTTGAGGGCCATTCATCCAGATGTAGAGGGTGTGTCCACTATGGATGCATCCAATACATGCTTATTAACCTTGTCCTTCTTTGTTTCTAACCAAATCAAGCTCGCATCCTCTAAAGCTTTCACAAAATTAACTTCTCATTTGGGATCAAAAACTAGTTTTTCTGGCTTTTTAGGGCTTTCCTAACCTTGCATCCTTAATCTATAGAACTTTGAGATATGTCCAACCTTGTTACAAGAATGACAAATGACTGGAGGCCTTATATTCCTTGACACATTGACATGGGTCACCATCTTACATTGTTTAGCTGAGTGACCATTATAGTTACATAGCTGACATGTAACATTCTGAGAGCTTCTTATATTTGATTAATTCTAATTTCTTTGATTATGAGTCCTTTTCATTTGGATTGTCTTGCAATTCATAGCTCTATGACCACATTTATTACATGAATAATAGTAACCATTGAA
Organism: Chamaecyparis obtusa; assembly: GCA_027943335.1. Lineage (NCBI taxonomy): Eukaryota > Viridiplantae > Streptophyta > Pinopsida > Cupressales > Cupressaceae > Chamaecyparis > Chamaecyparis obtusa. Next base: position 1,041,901 of record BSBK01005761.1, read on the forward strand.
AGGTCTTACCTCTGTATAGTTCCTTGCTATGTGTCCATGCTTGTTACATGCATAACAAGTGCGGTCCATAGGCTTGTGATCATTCTTAGGTGGTTAACTATTATCCTTGGTCTGAATTCTAGTCTCTTTAGCATCTGAGGTGCCTTCTGGTGCCTTCATTCTTTCTTGCATGTTATCAATCTGATTTTGTGCTTCATTGTATCCAATGCAGCTAGTATCTCCTTTAGCTCTTCTTGCATATAAGTGAGATTCTATTAAATCAGAACTGGTGTGTAATTTATCAATGTGATTCTTAGCCTTTTTCAATTCAGATTCCAAGCTTTCCTTCTTTTTTCTCAGTTCTAAGATTTCCATGTTTGCTTGCCTCAATTCTTCATTCAGTTGAAGGTTCTCTTTGGCCTATTCATCATAGACTTCCTGATTGTTAGTCAGCTTATCATCAAATTCTTCAAGTTGTTCTTTTAAGGATTTATTTTCTTCATCCAAATTCTTGACCATTGTCCCTAGATGTAATACCTCTCCTATGGTGATACTTGGACTTTTCTGATTTGGATATTTTATTATGGTCAGGACTATACATTTGCATTTATATTTTGTGGA